>CAMXCT020000989.1:0-41923 GCA_947184155.2 Cladocopium goreaui | reverse complement strand
TAGAGTGCCAGAAGATATGCCAGAACATATTGCAGAAAATATGCCAGGTAGAATGCCAGAAGGTATGCCAGAAGATATGCCAGATACAATGCCAGAAGATATGCTAGATAAAATGCCAGAAGATATGTCAGATAGAATGCCAGAATATTTGCCAGTAGCAAAACGTATAAATGTCATGGTGGGGACAACTCGAAGTAAAGTAATTATTTTTTCATAACATATGGGATAATCCTTCCCACTGACTTTCATATTTTTCAGAGGGGTATGTATACCACCAACCAGTATAAATGGGATCTATAATTCATCTAAATAAACAACAATCGTATGGGAAGACAATGGCATTATGGTCATCTAGAGGGACATAATTCAATGGATTGGTTTAGGGGAAAATTTACAGGAAAACCCACTATTTAATGGTAAAAAAACAATGGTCTCCTGCACATTTTCCCTTAAACCAATCCATTGAATAATGGAATCTAATGGGGAATTATGGGAATCTTTGCCTTCCGCTAACCAGCTCCATGGCTGGGGCATCCCCAAACAGACGGTTTTTTTTCAGCTGGGATTGTCCAGCCATGGAGCTGGTGATCGGAGGATGTGAACGGCAAAACCTGACACAAATTCATGTTTTCAATGTTTGTAATGATCATTAAGACAGTTGGAATGATTAAAGTTCTTTTTTGTTAATGATGTTTGAGCTCCACAAGTTGAAGATGTTCTTTCCCTTCGTAGCAACATGGAACATCCACAATGATCCATCTTGCCTTGGTGAATCTTGGTGGATGTGGTAGGGATGCCTTAATGGTGCCGCGGAAGTGGCTGTGTGGTCAATTTGGCATGCCCCCTTTTTTTGTTTGGCTGGTGGCTTTCATACATGCCTTAAGATGTCTTAAACTGTTTCAACATGTTTTAATAAGTGGTTTGTAAGCTCCTAGTGATAGCATGTATGCATAAGAACCCTACAGCAATATGAACCTTTGATAAAGGTTGACACTTGCAAATACTTGCAATGCATGAATCATGGTACCATTTGTTTCCGCTGACAGCAAGTGAGTGCCAACACCGTAGTCTCCGATGCGAATGTGCTGGGCGGGCTGTTGGGGCAAACCCTTTGAGAAGCCCCAGCCAAAAAACAGTCCCTAACATATTTCAAGAACTGACCTGATTGGGGTTATAAAATGTTATAAACATATCACCTACTCAATGATTTGGATTTATCAAAGGAAGTTTAGGGGGAGAAACTTCCGTGTTACGGACTTTTAGAATGTCAGGGAAAGAGTTAGTCAAAGAAAGAGTTAGTCAAAGAAACAGTTAGTCAGGGAAAGAGTTAGGTAGTCAAAGAAAGAGTTAGTCAGGGAAAATGTCAGGGAAAGAGTTAGTCAAAGAAAGAGTTAGCAAAGAAACAGTTAGTCAGGGAAAGAGTTAGTCAAAGAAAGAGTTAGTGAGGGAAAGAGTTAGTCAAAGAAAGAGTTAGCAAAGAAACAGTTAGTCAGGGAAAGAGTTAGTCAAAGAAAGAGTTAGTGAGGGAAAGAGTTAGTCAAAGAAATAGTTAGTGAGGGAAAGAGTTAGTCAAAGAAAGAGTTAGTGAGGGAAAGAGTTAGTCAAAGAAAGAGTTAGTCAAAGAAAGAGTTAGTGAGGGAAAGAGTTATTCAAAGAAAGAGTTAGCAAAGAAACAGTTAGTCACAGAAAGAGTTAGTCAAAGAAAGAGTTCGTCAAAGAAACAGTTAGTCAGGGAAAGAGTTAGTCAAAGAAAGAGTTAGTGAGGGAAAGAGTTAGTCACAGAAAGAGTTAGCAAAGAAACAAGTTAGTCAGGGAAAGAGGTAGTCAAAGAAAGAGGTAGTGAGGGAAGAGTTAGTCAAAGAAAGAGTTAGTGAGGGAAAGAGATTAGTACAAAGAAAGAGTTGGTTAGCAAAAGAAACAGTTAGTCAGGGAAAAGAGATAGTCAAGAAAGAGTTAGTCACAGAAAGAGTTAGCAAAGAAATTGTTCCCTCACTGTAAATGGGATTGCAAGTGGTGCTGGTGGAGGAGTTGCCGATGGAGTTTTGACGGAAGTCTCGCACGAATGCGTTTTTGAGAGATAGCAGATGCACGAAACCCTGTGTTTTTCCAGACAAAGTGCGTCCCCGAACGTCGATGATCTACCTCTGCGGTGCGACGGGTGCGAGACGGTCTCGTGTGTGGTCGGATCATGGTCGGATCGGTCTCGGACCATGGTCGGATCGGTTCCGCATTGTAAATGGGGTGTCACCTGTGTTTCGTGCATGTGCGGTCGACAGAATTCCATTGTGATTTGCAACTGTAGGATCGTTCCCGCAATGTAGATGGAATTGCAAGTGGTGCTGGGGGATGAGTTGCAGATGGAATTCCATTGTGATTTGCAACTGTAGGATCGTTCCCGCAATGCAAATGGCATTGCAAGTGGTGCTGGTGGAGGAGTTGCCGATGGAATTCCATTGTGCTTTGCAACTGTAGGATCGTTCCCGCAATGTCTAGAAGGTTTCACATGCTTCGGTGGACGAGCTGAGGACGTAATACCATTGTAATGGCTGCGTGAACTTGCTGCAGCTGGATTCTTTCAGATTTTGCCTGCTTTCATTTTCTATTTCAATTCTTTATAAAAAACGCTTCAAAAATCAACTTTAGAAAGAGTTAGCAAAGAAACAGTTAGTCAGGGAAAGAGTTAGTCAAAGAAAGAGTTAGTCAAAGAAAGAGTTAGTCAGGGGAAGAGTTAGTCAAAGAAAGAGTTAGTCAAACAAAGAGTTAGTCAAAGAAACAGTTAGTCAGGGAAAGAGTTAGTCAAAGAAAGAGTTAGTGAGGGAAAGAGTTAGTCAAAGAAAGAGTTAGTGAGGGAAAGAGTTAGTGAGGGAAAGAGTTAGCAAAGAAACAGTTAGTCAAAGAAAGAGTTCGTCAGGGAAAGAGTTAGTCAAAGAAAGAGTTAGTCAGGATATATGAGGTAGTCAGAGAAAGAGTTTGCAAAGAAACAAGTTAGTCAAAGAAAGAGTTAGTGAGGAAAAGAGTTAGTCACAGAAAGAGTTAGCAAAGAAATTGTTCCCTCACTGTAAATGGGATTGCAAGTGGTGCTGGTGGAGGAGTTGCCGATGGAGTTTTGGAGGAAATCTCGCACGAAATGCGTTTTTGAGAGATAGCAGATGCACGAAAGCCTATGTTTTTCCATACAAAGTCCGTCCCCGAACGTCGATGATCTACCTCTGCGGTGCGACGGTTGCGAGACGGTCTCGTGTGTGGTCGGATCATGGTCGGATCGGTCTCGGATCATGGTCGGATCATGCTCGGATCGGTTCCGCATTGTAAATGGGGTTTCAACTGTTTTTCGTGCATGTGCGGTCGACAGAATTCCATTTTGATTTGCAACTGTAGGATCGTTCCCGCAATGTAGATGGAATTGCAAGTGGTGCTGGTGGATGAGTTGCAGATGGAATTCCATTGTGATTTGCAACTGTAGGATCGTTCCCGCAATGCAAATGGCATTGCAAGTGGTGCTGGTGGAGGAGTTGCCGATGGAATTCCATTGTGCTTTGCAACTGTAGGATCGTTCCCGCAATGTCTAGAAGGTTTCACATGCTTCGGTGGACGAGCTGAGGACGTAATGCCATTGTAATGGCTGCGTGAACTTGCTGCAGCTGGATTCTTTCAGATTTTGCCTGCTTTCATTTTCTATTTCAATTCTTTATAAAAAACGCTTCAAAAATCAACTTTTTCTGCTCTGGCGTCGAGATCCGGTTTTGGAGCTACAATTTCCGACGCCGTTGCGCGTAGTTCTATTGTGTTTTGCAACTCAGTCTCTGCAGATCGCATTGTAATGGCTGCGTCAAGGTTGCTTCCTGCTGTGGCTGCATTCGTAATACTATTGTCTTTTGCAGCTGGACTTCGTAAATCGTATTGGAGTGGCTGCATGAGGGCTGCCACAGTGATTTGTCAGCAGATTTTCTCTATTTTGGCGTCAGTGATTTTCCTTCTAAAAATATTTTTAAAAAGTGCTTCAAAATCGTCTTGCACAACAACAGTACGTGGTTGGACGACAAAGAGTCGGACGACGAAGTTCTCCGCAGACAATACCGTCATCTCTGGGAAGCTGTGCGGTCCTTTCAACCAGAGTTTGTTGATGCTGAGATGAAGCGCAGACAAGGTCTTGCCGCAGAGGTTTCAACTCTCGTTTGACTGCCGAGGGCTGGGTGTGCGTTGTTATGAACCGCATCCGGGTGTGAATTGCTGTGCTTCAGTAGCTTCGCCTTTCATTTGACCTTGCGAACCGCAGAATGCCTCTGTCACTTGGTTTTGGTTTCTGTGTGCGTTGTTACGAACCGCACAAAAAACCATGATCGTATTGCATACATGTGAAAAAAACATGCTGTCGTGGGAGCGGGTAAATGCAAGGTCTCACTAAGATCCGCTCAATGCTTTATGCAGCATGGGTTGGATTTTTGTAGTTTGTTGAAAGTATGATTTTCTGGACCATTTCCTTTTTCAGACATCAGACCTCAAGCTGGGTGAGATGGTATGTTTCGTGTTTATTTGACCTCTGTTGAATGAGATGGTTGGTTGGGGATCTACACAATTTGGATGAGGAAGTGCGTTTCGTATTTCTTGGATCTTAGTTGGTACGTGTAATTGTTTCTTTACTTCGACTATGGGGAATTTCGATCTGTTATATTCACCCTATGATGTTGTCTGGTAGCGGTTGTGTAGTTTCAGCTCTGCAACGTTGCCGCTGCCGTTTGTGTCGGTCATGCATATGTGATCAAATCTATCAGCAAGACCTAAATCATATTATGTCATGTTTTGAATCATCACATGTTTTTTTTTAAACGCATGCATCATGGAGTTTGCAAGGGACACCCGACGTGCGACGTTATGGTCCGCGTTGGCTAACATATGTGTAGCAGCATGTTGGATATAGGTGGAAAAATAATTTTCATAAGTATTGTTGAGTGATTACATCGATTCGGTGAGAAAACGATCATATATAGCAAGCATGCAACGTAGCTATCATATATAGCAGATACACGATGTCAACAAACAGCACGCATGGACACGATACAACCTTGCAACTGCGTATACTCGCAACGCGTACGTGCGACGTTCTGGTCCGCGCAAAGGTGCTTACGCGCGACGCTGTGGTCCGCGTAGGCTAGCGCCATGGAATGGTCGCTGTTCGAAGACCTTCTTTGTTTCTTGCAGAAAGAAGAGCTTGTGTTGAAGGCTTTGCGTGCCACGAATTTGAAAGCATGCTTGCGGACAGGGACAGGCACCAAAGGATACGAAGCAAATGCAGAGCGAGCCAAGCATTATAGAATTTACAATAAGATTGAGAAGTCAGTAACGGCTGACCAAAAAGCTACTCTAATGGATTGGGAACGAAGGCTTTGCAGTGAGGCGGAGGACATTGATTTTGCGCGGTTGCTTGCCATATTTGCAAGCCGTGAGAAGCAAATGAGAAAACCGAGCCCCGAAGCATGCTTCAACAGCAACCTGAGCAATACAGACAAGGACTTAAAGTTTTGCCGAAATTTCTTCAAACGCAAAAAAACAAGTATGACAGATGAACAGCAAAAGGTTGTGGATGAATGGGAGGAGAAGATTTGTGGCGATGGTGCGGGGTTATGTCCTGCCATCGAGGCAGATTTTGCACGTTTTCTAACTGTACTTGAAAACCGTGAAGATGACTTGCGACAAATGCAAAAAACAAGTCTCGAAGCATGTTTCAACAGCAGCCTGAGCAATACAGACAAGGACTTAAAGTTTTGCCGAAATTTCTTCAAGCGCAAAAAGACAAGTATGACAGATGAACAGCAAAAGGTTGTGGATGAATGGGAGGAGATCATTTGTGCCGATGGTGCGGGGTTATGTCCTACCATCGAGGCAGATTTCGCACGTTTGCTTACTATACTTGAAAACCGTCAAGATGACTTGCGACAAATGCAAAAAACAAGTCTCGAAGCATGTTTCAACAGCAGCCTGAGCAATACAGACAAGGACTTAAAGTTTTGCCAAAATTTCTTCAAGCGCAAAAAAGCAAGTATGACAGATGAACAGCAAAAGGTTGTGGATGAATGGGAGGAGATCATTTGTGCCGATGGGTTTGCAGATTTCGCACTCTTGCTTACTATACTTGAAAACCGTCAAGAGTACTTGCGAAAAATCCGAAAAGCAAGTCTCGAAGCATGTTTCAACATTAGCCTGAGCAATAGAGACAAGGACTTAAAGTTTTGCCAAAATTTCTTCAAGCGCAAAAAAGCAAGTATGACAGATGAACAGCAAAAGGTTGTGGATGAATGGGAGGAGATCATTTGTGCCGATGGTGCGGGGTTATGTCCTGCCATCGATGCAGATTTCGCACGTTTGCTTACCATACTGGAAACTCGTGAAGATGACTTGCGACAAATGCGAAAAACAAGTCTCGAAGCATGTTTCGGGACACGTGTCAGCAATGCAGACAGTGATCTTGGTTTTGGACGGAACTTTTTCCGTCGGCAGAAAGATATGTTGACGGATGAGCAGCGCAAGGTTCTTGAGGACTGGTCTTCCAAGATTTGTTCCCATGAGCATGTTGATGACGGTTTTCGGCGCTTCCTTGCAACTTTGCATGCTCGAGCACAGGAGCTGTTTGCCTTGCGCAAATGTGACCTGAAAGGCATCTTTTCGTCCCATATTTGCAAAAAAGATTCGGAGTTGAAATTTTGTCAAAACTTTTGGCGGCGCAGTGCAGAAAAATTGAGTGCCGAGCAAAAGGAACAAGTGGAGGATTTGAAAGCAGGAATTCTTTGGCCTCATGCGCAAGACGATCGTGCGGCGTTGCGGCCCGCGGTTGTGAGGATGTTGGACAAATTTGAAAACATACTTGCACGCAGAGGCGCAGATTTTCGCGGCTTTGGGGCTGCAAGTGTTTATGGTCTGTTTACCGGGCACGCGAAGAAATCTGATTCTGAGGTTAGATTTTGTTACGATTTTATATCATCATTTAGAAGTGTGAGGTTTGGAGTGTGAAGGAAGCAGTGGGAAGTGAGAAGTGTGAAGTGCGAAGTGTGAAGTGTGAAGTTTGGAGTGTGAAGTTTCAAGTTCGGAGTGCGAAGAGTGCAGTGTGAAGTGTGGAGTGTGAAGACTTTGCTTCGTCTCTCGCTGAAAAAATCAAACGGTTGTCGAGGGAAGGACACGGTCGGGACAGGGTGTCTTTGAACTATAGGTCATTTATGTTTGGGAAACTTCCGCCGCCGGCTTGCCCGGGTCTATGTTAATTATATATAAAGATAAATATATAATAAATTATATCGGAATAGATATCAATAGATAATAATTAAATAGATATTAAATAATATAATATATATAGAGTTCCCTCAGATGGGCCCAAACATGTCTCCATCACTAAACCAGCGCTTGGGGGTCGTACTTCATATTCTGTCAAATCCTTGGATGGGTAATAAGTGAATCGTATAAAGCGTCTCCCGTAGAACATCCCTATAGAATATCATGAAAAAATCTGATCAGCTAAAGAATTCATGCGTTCAAAGAGTGCAGGGTACCAGGGTACCTAAGACGATATAGCCGAAAGATGCCGAGAGAATATGGCCACCCCATCAAGCATCCATGAATCCCGATACCCTCTGGTAATTTAACATAGCTATTGAAAATGGCCATTTATAATGGATTTACCCATTAAAAATGGTGATTTTCCATAGTTATGTTAGTTTACCAGAGGGTACAACATCCGCAACAATCCCTGGCCAGGGCAGGGCTTCCGTGCTGCAGCACAACCTGCCAGCGCCCGAAGCAGAGCTGGTGCGGCCGCCGCCCATTCCGCCGCGACCCATGCGGCAGCCAGGCGGTGACCGTCCGGTCTTTCGCCATCAACCATGGGTTTTTGGTGGTCTTATAGGTTACCCTCTGGTAAATAAACATAAACCCTGAAAATCACCAATTTTTAATGGAAACTAGTCTTCCAACCCCTATCTGCCAGGGTCTATGTTAATTTACCAGAGGGTAATTTATGTAACAATTAACAAATCAATGGTAATTTCAGGATCCTCCAATTTAGGTTTCTGAAATGGCCATTGAACAAAAGATTTATGGATAACCTGCATCCCATGGATGTTGGAAAACCTGAATCACCTGACTTTCCAAAGTGAAGTTCCGAAGGTGTCTCCAGTGCTGCCTTGCGTTTGCCGGATGCTTGGCAAGTTGGGCATGGGTCAACTCCTTAGCCGAAACCCCCAAAATTGGTTGGTTACCAACACATGTTGTTGGTTTTGTTGATCTACTTTGCGTTATACACGTGGTAATTACATATCAAGTAAGTAATTACAAGATCAAGTGAGCACTACATAACTGATATAGATTTGTATTACAATGGTAAAGCCACATTGGGGCATTCTTTGCTTTATTTTGTGATACAACCCCCACGTGGCTTACCGAATTTGCCACAAAAAAAGCTGCCTGGGCTCCGGGATGATCCTGAGTGCTTCATTTGTGCCCAGAAAATGCCCATCATCCTGCAGCCTGAAGATGAAGTTGACTTGCCTGAAACTCACAGCAAGAGCAGTGCCATCAGCGTCTTCACGTCGCGGCAACTCCCATCCTGGTTGCCCCTTGGTGGAAAAGGGAGTAGAGCCTTGGGTGAGAAGGCAAAATCTGATGTATGTAGGATGACTGAAAGTACTTTAATATGTTTCAATGCAATCAATGTGTTTTCTTATGAATTTATCACTTCAATCATTCAAATCGATTGAAATCTACCTTAGCTGAAACAACTATGGAACTGCGCACCTGCCATTTTCACAAAAAAAACATGAAACATGAGTCCGCTTCGGTGCGTGTGCATCCTACTGAGACCACAAAATGAAGATATTTTCACTTTAGGCACTTAATGAAGATATTAGTAGT
This sequence comes from Cladocopium goreaui, assembly GCA_947184155.2. Taxonomy (NCBI): domain Eukaryota; class Dinophyceae; order Suessiales; family Symbiodiniaceae; genus Cladocopium; species Cladocopium goreaui. The sequence goes on along the minus strand of CAMXCT020000989.1, from coordinate 33,028 downwards.
TATATGAACTTATCATAGAAGTGTTTTTTCTTTATTTTTACTTATTTTCACTTATTTTTCAATGTTTTTTTGATGATCAGAATTGTAGACGATGCATTTTTCTGTTATATATTTTTTGAAAATAGTTGTCGACCTTTTTGTTTCCTTTGGAATATTTTTTTCTTGCCTTTTTTCATTGTTTTTTTTCATTCTTTTCAGGCATCATCCTTTTAGAAATCACCCTTTTCAGGATTTATCCTTTTCAGGAATTATCCTTTTCAGGACTTATCCTTTCAGGATTTTTTTATTCAGAATGAATCCTTTTCAGGAACTATCCTTAACAGGAATCTTTCTATTCAGATTGATTTCATTTTCAGGAACAATGCTTTTCAGGAGTTATCTTCTACAGGAAATGGTTCTTCTACAGGAATATGCGCGGCTGCGAGTGACACAAAGAATCTTGAAGTACATCTGTGGAGAAATCATTCAGAGGCAAAAGGAAAAAAACATATAAAGGATGCTTCTTGGAAAGAACAATTGCTCTTTTGATGTGTCTTCTTCAATTGTATACGACTGCCCAGATGAGGCTTCGGTTACTACTTCCAAACTACATAATTCAGGGATGAAGATGGATACCTAATTTGGAAAATATTCTATTATATTTTTTTGTTGGTAAAAGATTTAAAGCTAGCTGGCTTGCTTTTTGTTTTGAAAATGTATTTTCTATAATTGCTATTTATGTTTTATTGTTCATATTGTTCTACAATTTACTTTCTTTTGATTTCGCATACTTTGTTCATACGGTTTTTTTGCTGAGATTTTGGTGGTTGATTAATCGCAGGCAATTATTAATCCTAACTTGACATTATTATAAATACTTACTTATCCTTTTTTTCCTCTATAAATATTTCCTGAATTTTCTGACTTTTCTGAATTTTCTGAATTTTCTGGGTTTCTGAATTTTCTGAATTTTCTGAGTTTTCTGAATTTTCTGAATTTTCTGAAATTTCTGAATTTTCTGAATTTTCTGAATTTTCTGAATTTTCTGAATTTTCTGAAATTTCTGAAATTTCTGAAATTTCTGAATTTTCTGAATTTTCTGAATTTTCTGAATTTCCTGAATTTTCTGAATTTTCTGAATTTTCTGAATTTTCTGAATTTTCTGGGTTTCTGAATTTTCTGAATTTTCTGAATTGTTTTCCTTTTAATTTAAATTGTAAATTCTGAATTTTCTGAATTTTCTGAATTTTCTGGGTTTCTGAATTTTCTGAATTTCCTGACTTTTCTGAATTTTCTGGGTTTCTGAATTTTGTGAATTTTCTGAGTTTTCTGAATTTTCTGAAATTTTTGAATTTTCTGACTTTTCTGAATTTTCTGAAATTTCTGAATTTTCTGAATTTTCTGAATTTTCTGAATTTTCGGAAATGTCTGAAATTTCTGAGTTTTCTGAATTTTCTGATTTTTTCTGAATTTTCTGAATTTTCTGAATTTTCTGAATTTTCCTTTCCAGGAAGTATCCTGCAGAGAACTATTCCCTACATTTTTTTTCCTTTCCAGGAAGTATCCTGCAGAGAACTATTCCCTACAAAAATTTTCCTTTCCAGGAAGCATCCTGCAGAGAACTATTCCCTACAAAAGTTTTCCTTTCCAGGAAGTATCCTGCAGAGAACTATTCCCTACAATTTTTTTCCTTTCCAGGAAGTCTCCTGCAGAGAACTATTCCCTACAAATGTTTTCCTTTCCAGGAAGTATCCTGCAGAGAACTATTCCCTACAATTTTTTTCCTTTCCAGGAAGTATCCTGCAGAGAACTATTCCCTACATTTTTTTTCCTTTCCAGGAAGTATCCTGCAGAGAACTGTTCCCTACAATTTTTTTCCTTTCCAGGAAGTATCCTGCAGAGAACTATTCCCCACACAATTTTTCCTTTTCAGGAAGTATCCTGCAGAGAAATTGTCCCTACACAATTTTTCCTTTCCAGGAAGTATCCTGCAGAGAACTATTCCCTACAATTGTTTTCCTTTCCAGGAAGTATCCTGCAGAGAACTATTCCCTACAATTTTTTTCCTTTCCAGGAAGTATCCTGCAGAGAACTATTCCCTACAAAAGTTTTCCTTTCCAGGAAGTATCCTGCAGAGAACTATTCCCTACAATTTTTTTCCTTTCCAGGAAGTATCCTGCAGAGAACTATTCCCTACAAATGTTTGCCTTTCCAGGAAGTATCCTGCAGAGAACTATTCCCCACACAATTTTTCCTTTTCAGGAAGTATCCTGCAGAGAAATTGTCCCTACACAATTTTTCCTTTCCAGGAAGTATCCTGCAGAGAACTATTCCCTACAATTTTTTTCCTTTCCAGGAAGTATCCTGCAGAGAACTATTCCCTACAATTTTTTTCCTTTCCAGGAAGTATCCTGCAGAGAACTATTCCCTACATTTTTTTTCCTTTCCAGGAAGTATCCTGCAGAGAACTGTTCCCTACAATTTTTTTCCTTTCCAGGAAGTATCCTGCAGAGAACTATTCCCCACACAATTTTTCCTTTTCAGGAAGTATCCTGCAGAGAAATTGTCCCTACATTTTTTTTCCTACCATTTTTTTTTCCAAATAGGCGCCTTCAGAGAATTGTTCTTTAGCAGCATATTCCTGTTCAGGAAGGTTTCGTCAGAAAAGTAGTGCTCTGAGACAATATTGTTTCGTCGAAAATCAACATTCCTGCGAATCTATCAAACACACATAAAAATCAAATTTCACTTCTTATCACTTCTTTTCGCTTATTTTGGCTTATTTTTGACTAATATTCTACTATATTTGCTTATATTTTCCTTATTATGTTATAAGTTCACCTAAAAATTTAGTGGAACTTATAACAAAATATTTTTGAAAAACAATTTGAACAAGATATTAGAAGGATAATAGTAACTTATAGTATACTTATAAATTCATTAAGTGCCTAAAGTGCAAATATTTGCATTTTGTGGTCTCAGTACTTCAAATGGAAAGCAAAGAACCTAATTCCGGAAAGAGTGGTTTGTTTTTTTTGTTTGAACATAAGTGTCCTAGACTTATGGACTATGCATGGATTAAATGTAATAACTGAATATAAACATAAGTGTCCTTACATAAGTGTAATTAAAAACATATATTATTGTGACATCATCTTGTGTATGTGTGGGAGATTTTTTATAGCTGCGCCGGTGCCCACCGGTGTCGCAATTAGGACGTCCAAGGGACGCGGAGCTCAATCGAAACTTGACTTGGACCTTGAGGTGCGCTGAGCGGCTGGCTTAGCCGCTTAGCCTTGGGTAAACTGTCCAAGAAACGGTGGAAAATCAACTATTTTTAAAGGGTAAATGACAATTTTTAACGGGTAAATCAACTATTTTTATGGGTCATTTTCACTAGCAAATTGTAGCAAATTACCAGGAGGGTAGGGAATGTTCCCCTCGAGAATGGAGAGCTAAGTCGGACTTGGAACTGAAGAGATGCGGGTTGGGTCAGAAAAATGGTTCGGATTCTGTTGCGTTTCTAAGTTTGAAGTGTGATAGACTGTATAGACTGTAGATACTGGATAGGTAGTACAAGTGGTAAATTGTGCGAAGTCTTCAATATGTACAGTTTTGATTGAAGTGTTATACCAGAGATTACCAGATATGGGTACTGTGGCAAGCTCAACACCCTAAAACCGATTCCAATGACTTATCACAAATGGGTGATAGAAGCCCATCACCGATTCGCGGGTTTATGAGATCTAGGTTTGCTACATCTCACAAGGGGGTGCCCCCAGTTGGTTTGTACAGTGTAAATCTGTCTAACGATAGAGATATCTTGGTGAGTCAACTATGGAATATACATCGGTTCACCATGGTTTATAACTTTATAGGCCAATACTTAGCCAAATTGTAAGTTGTTTTCATAAACCATAGCTAAGCAGTTGTAAACCGACTTGGAAAACTACAGAGCCAACTTATTCATATTAAACTATACATTATTATATTATACCATATAGATTTACCTTTGAATGTGTTACCATTTGTATTATCTCGTATTATCTCTAGGTATTTATTTTAATCATCCCAAATGGGGGCATCCTGAGTAGTTAACTTCAGTAAACCTCTATAATTGGCTTTTGCCACATTGATCGTAATTATTTCCAGGTATTCACCATGATATATCATGATATGTCCTTAGCATATTCTATACCGTATTATTTTTCAGGTGTCGTTTCGGACAATTCGTCGCCGCCAGCTGGACTCGGACGAAATCTCGGAGTTGGAGAAGAACCATGTCAACCTCAAGCGACGTAGGACGCCGCGCAAACCTGGGACTGTCAGTTGACGTTGGTGCCCAGCTGGTACCCCAACTGGATAGTTGGCTAATGGATATTTATTCCCCCATGGTAAGACTAGGGTTTGACCCATCCCCAGATAAAATCAACGTCATTTAGCATATGCTTAGCTAAGAAAATGGAGAGAGAGAGAGAGAGTAAGAAAAAGTGGGACGTTTGTTTACTGAAGAGCATTACAGGGACAAATTAGAAGACACATGGGACATAGCAAAATAAACAACAACAAGGGGTAAAAGTTGAAAGTACAAAAACCATGGATCCAAACACCTCACAGCCAAACATTGCCAATGGTTTCAACCTACCTTTTCTTGGTGCCCAAGAGTTTGGTGTATACAACCCAAAGGAATCATCTACATATATATATATATAATATGTGTGTATTTATTTATGTTTTTTTGGTTAAAGGTTATTTTTTTTATTTAATATATTTACATATATATGTTTTTATATATATATATATACGTGTGACTGCGTTGGTGATGAATGAGATTCCATTACGGAAATTGATGGGGTTAGGGAATGGGAGTCATCTCGGGGCGGTTTCATTGCAGCTTCAAATAGACCTCCATCCCAAACAACCACTGAAACACCATATACATCCATATCCCATTGTAAGTATCCATGATATCTCATAAGACCCCATTTCATGACATTGTCATACCACATTATATATATATATACATATTCATACATATACATAAGCACACACACACATACATATATATATATATATACAATTATCTACATACGTTTTTTTTCGGTACACACATTTGTAATTATATAAGTATACGTAATAAACATATTATGAGAAACATATTATGAAATAGATAGGTCGATTAGATTAGATTAGATCAGATTAGATTTGATTAGATTAGATTATATAGATTAGATTGATTGATAGATAGATACTGTGTATATATATATATACACATTGTTTGAATCATGTACATATATGTATATATATATAGCCATTTGACACCTGGGCGTCAGGACTGTGCAGCCGTGGTTGGAGTCTGTGGATTGGCAACTTGGCGCTGGGATGTTGGGATGGGTCCGGTATGGGTCGCCCAGGCTGCGTCTGGGGAGGTCAGCATCCGTGGCCCAGGGGGCTAACATAGTGAAAATCTACAGGAAACCATGGTGTTTACCATCAAATATAGGGGTTTCCGGTTTCAATTTTCCCATCATCCAATTCTATGATTTTATGGAACATGATTATCTATATGCGTGTCCTATCACTATAAAAAGATCAACATGATCATTTTTAGATGAGTTCATCTCTTCATAGCTATGTTCATTTACTGGAGAATGTGAACATTGGCAAACACCATTCCATATTTTTGGGTTTATAATGGTTTTTGTACTTGTATAGTTATCATTTTGTTTGCTGCACATCCAAGATAGTAGCCATGCCATTGCTGTGTTCAACAACTATTTTTGCTGTCCTCCAGTTTGTTGGCTGCAGTCGATGTCGAGTTTTGAACCTACAGGAGAATAGCACTGCACGACAAATTGGGGCAATTAATGGCAATTATCAAACATGTTGCCCAATTTGCCATGAATTGCCCCCAATGAATGGCAAGGCCATGGGAAATTAATGTGGTAACCATGGCCTTGCCCAATTTCCCATCTCACATATCTCACCTTACCAGGCGCGTTCGCGTGGTCTCCGGGGATCGTCCTAGGATCGAAGACGTGTCCTACCGAGCGGCTTTGAGGAATTTACAGAAGCAGTTCTACCGAGGCTGGGTGGTTTGATGGTTTATCATGAATCATATCTACCTTGGATTACTCTCCCGAAAACTAACGTTATACAAAAAAAGGGGTCCATGTTAGCGCACCCATGTTAAAATTCATGAGCGGGATAAGTGCCACGTAGGTGCCATGTTGGTGTTGGTATGTGCTGGTGGATTTTGATACCGGGCACTTTTTGGCTACTGGTCATATTAATATTAACATAGAGCCCCACAAGCTGCCATTTAGTGCTCAACCAACAGTTCCATGTTAGCATACACATGTAAGATATTTGTTCCATGTTAGCCATATCCCCAGACTTAAAAAAAAACAACAACTTTATATATATATAAAAAACAATAATATTCTGGCATTTTATCTGACATTTTCTCTGAGAAATATTCTGACATTCTAGTTGACATCTTCCGTAACATAAAAATATGCATAAATACATTGAAGCACATATGTTAAGTTAAAATCACATTGAAGCACATATTCAAATTTAAAATTACATTGAAGCACATATTCAAGTTAAAATCACATTGAAGCACATATTCAAGTTTTAAAATACACATATCAAAAAGTAAAGAGCTCATATAATATTATTTTTTTAGTTTGTAAAATGTTACACAAGTAGCTTTTCCCCATTTACCCACCATAAACGTGACTTTTTCATTTTCCCGTTGTTTCCCTCCCACTGTGTTATACCGTTGTGTTTCCCGTTGTGCCATCCTGGAACCCAACTCGGAACCCGTTGTGTGTCCCCGTGGCTTTGGCGCCCGGAGGTCCTCCCACCGTTGTGAAATGAGAAATGGTAAACCTTGAGAAACATCAAAAAATAAACGATACAGACGATGAGATTTTTATCGTCTGTATTTTTTTCTTTTGTATATGTGCATTTACTTGATTTTTCAAACATAATAACATTGTAGGTTTCTTTTGTATAACATTTAGTTGCATTTAGGCCGAGCCCCCCCGAAACAAACCAACCTGGACCCCAACTTGGAACCTAAATGGGCACCCTTGGACCTTGTACTTATGGGGGTTTAGTTCACGAAGGTTATGTACATAACCCCAACTGCACCCCCAAAGTAACGAACCGATTTTGGATCCATTTGGGAGTTGCGCACCAGCATATGGAAAATTCACCATGTGCAGATAATTTCGCAGAAAACCCATGGATTTCCATAGCTATGTTATGCAGTGTTGCTTTACTGGAGGGGTTGAAAAAAAGTATGCCGGAATCACAGCGATTCCAAGCATGCTCCAACATGGGATATGGTACATCCATGTACATCCGATAAAGTCTTACAACCTGGCATACTGTAAAATCCCGCCTCCGAATTTATTTTTCTGAGTGTCCTCGTGAGAGTTAGGGATTTTCTATTGGCAAGTTAGGTTAGCAGGGAGCACATATTTGTTCTGTCCAAACGTATCAATGCATGTGCGTGGTGGTGCTGTTGGTATCAGAAAGATGTTCCCAGCTGACATATAAGGCTCCCAGGCGATATGCACTATTTGGTATCATTTGGTAGATGTGGTGACAAAGTGAACATCGCATGAAATCTATCACATAGCAGATTGCCTTGAACTCTGTCTGGAACATACCCAGCCCGCAATCTTGTTTTGTTTACAGGAGAGTAAGGGATGACAACTGATACCTTGATCCATCTTGATCCATCTTTTCAATCTGATCCCCACGAGGATGGATCTCAAAACTTCAGGAATGGATCCAGCAGAGGTGGGCCATTCCTCCCTGTCCAGGCAAGACTCAAGAGGAAGAGGCTTGGGGATTTCCGCGACTTGGCTGAAAGCATGCTCTGACGAAGAGGGCGGCAAGAATTTAAAAGTCCTTATAATCCCTGGCACCATTGTAGGGCACAAAACCATACAAACCCCATCAATATGGGAGTTGTTAAGTTGTTAACAATGAAAATTCCATGTTCGATCCTCATAGCATTGACAAAAAAAAATTGGTTGCTCCGCCAATTCACCTGGGATGAATCCACCGGGAGCCCCAGGCAAGCGGTTCAACATCACCGCCATGAACGGAAGAAAATCACCAACCCCAGCGCGTTGGATCGAGTGGTGGCTCGGATGCTTATCCTTAGCACCATTTGCCGGTCATTCAATGTTATTCAACATATAGACCCTGAAAACAATCATTTTTGCTTGTGAAAACACTTTGGAAACTATAACTAATCTTCCAGCCCCCTATTTGGCAGGGTCTAATGAAATGTTCATCAGCGGGTAACACGGAAGAGACACGGTAGGATCGACATTTACTTGTAGCTTAACCTGGGTAATCTTCATGATCTCTCGCATTCACATGTGATCTCTGGAATTTCCTTTGTGAATCGCCAAAATAAATCACCGCAAGCTGGGACCCAGGCTGAGAGGAACTTGAGCAAAAAGATGCACGGCTTTAAGCTCCAGGACGTGGGAGCGCTTGGACTGGAGTCCGGTGGTGAGGATGTACCCGGTACGGCATAGCTATGGATATGGACAATCTATGAACATATCCAGATGTTAATATATAGGTAAAATCAATAAAATCATCCATCAACGAGCATTTTCCATAGCTGCCATAGCTATGTTCGTTTACCGGAGGGGTGTGTTGACGTGAGATTCGTCATTTTCACATTTCTACTCCATTATTAAACCTACAGCTTCGCTGATACTGATGGAGCCCAAATTCCTGAGCTAAATCCACTGTTTCGTGTTGGTTGCTATGCCAGTTCTTGCCAGCGCAGCAGAGGTCTAAAGAGACTAGATTTATGCTGCTTAATGTTGCTTATATACTATCCCAATTCTGGGTTGAAACCTCGTTTTTGTATTTTTTTGGGGGTTTGGTGGGGAGCTATACCGATATGATTTTGCATGTTTTATTTAAACTTCAAACAGTTGGGTTGAGTTTGGGATGATTGAGATAACATCAGGTAACCATATCATCCTGGCATAATTACCTCACAAACCTATTTACACATAGGTGGTTTCTCTCTCTCTCTCTCTCGCTCTTTCTTCTCTCTCTTTCTATATTGCACATACATTTGCATATTTTAATGGGATTACATTGTACATTTTTATTTAAACTGATTTATACTTATCCATATTGCCATCAGGAGCCTCCCGATGTGGCGTCAATGGCGTCCCATCAATGGCCCGCCAGCCGACCCTGCAAGAGCTTGGGCCGCGGCCGGCCGCGCTCCAAGGTTTGGCTCATCTTGGATGATGATGGACGGTTTTTTCCTAATTTCACATGGCGTTTAAGGAATTTTAGTGATACATTACATTTTTTTAAAAAGTTTATTTTACCTTTAAAAAGTGATACATGCTTTTTTGGTGCAATTCCAATGGAATTCCACATGTTGTTCGCTATTTGAGTGATATTCGAAACATGTTTGATATTCCGAACATTTCCAAACATGCCAAATTAGACATTTCCAGACATTCCGGACATGATCTCAGACTGCTTGAGTTGAGAACTCTTAAAGCAAAAAGCACGGGTATGCGGGATAAAGTGATCAACAAATGGATGCAAAGTATAATCTCTGTTCGACGACAATGGGAACCTACAAGAAGAGATGGTTGAAATTTGTGCCACACCTCGAACCCTCTCGGCTAGTGCCATCACCCTAATTAATTTGCCATCTATGTGAGATTTCATGGAATGTTTGATGTTGACGTTGTGCCATCTATGTGAGATTTCATGGAATGTTTGATTTTTGACGTTATTTCATCGACGCATCGGAAAGACGAACTAGACTAGATTTTTGTGTGCAATGATAAGTTCGCAAGAGGGGTGAAACTACCATTTAGTGCAGGCGGAGAAAACAATGGTGACTTGGCGATATCGTGTGGGTGTCTTTGATTGCTGACTTGGATTAATTCTTTACAGTATTGCATGATTATGTTGTTTACGTTAAAGCTGATGATAACATTATTTTCCCAGCTTGTTCTTTACTGGGATGGTCATCCACGAGGACTTTCAGAAGCTTCTGCAGTTGACCAAGGAATGCATTGTGGCGAATCGGGGTGTGCATTTTCGCACCTCGGAGTTTCACTTAAGCTGTTGGACGGGGAAAAAGACCCCCGGTGAGACAAGATTTTTTTGGTACCACGGACTGTGAGAGTGGATGTTCATACATTTTTGCAGGCTAGTAGACTTTCACCAAGATTCATGCATATTCATTGACATTCAGAGTGACTTTGTCATCAGTGAGGTGGCTTACCTGATCGTTTGCTGTACCAAGAGCCCTCTGTCGCGACATCTGGAACTGAAGTCACAGAGGTACCGGAGGCGCCTGTGGAACACGTCAGTGGCTCCTACACCTACTTGCATAAATCACAATTGTTGCTTGTTGAATCATCTCTAAAAGCAACATCTTACAACACCGTTCTTAGTAACATCATCATCTCTATACGTGATTTTTCTAAGTACACACATCAATAAAACACCATTTTGGTTGGTTTGAATCACCATGTTGCCTTCTTGGGGGTGCATCCCACTTGGTTAATGTTTTTTTTTTAAAAAAAAAACTTATTCCCACTTAATCACATATATTATATGGGATGAAATATGGCTTGTATAATCCACTTACTCAATACTTAAGCCATATAGTAAAGGATAATCCCATGATATATATATAATGTAATGTATTGTAATGTAAATGTAAATGTTAATGTTAATGTTAATGTAATGTAATGTAATGTATATAAATAATGAAATGTAATTATATATATATATACATATGTATGTATGTATGGTATGGTATGGTATGGTACGCGCGCCATGTCTCCAGGGCTGCCTGGGCGACTTTCAGGGCGCCAGCGCGCTGCGGCGCTTCCGGCGCAAGATGCTGGAGCGCTTCGCTGGGGCGGAGGAGGCGAGAATGACGGTGATCAATAGATGGGAATAATCTGGGTAATGGCCATTTATAGTGAGTTTTCCCATTAAAAATGGTGATTTTCCATAGCTATGTTAAATTACCAGAGGGTAACTGGATGGCTAGTGACATATCCTTTCTGGGTAAATTATAACGACCTCACTGCGACCTCACTATAGTCATATTTTTTTATAGGGAAATCATCCCGTTTTATGGCCGCACTATTCAGATTAGTGAATTATTATAATTTACCCAGAATAATCCCATACTAAGGTGACTAAGGTGACTAAGAATCCACAGCCATTGGAAGTGACAGTTTGTTCATGAGGAAGTGACAGTTGAGATGTGGACATGATGTATTATAAACATGCATGTAATTAATGTATGTGATTATAAAACATGTATGTAGTCATAAACATGATGTCACATTTCAGTGGCAACTAGGTAATACATCTCACATGACATCACACACTAATACATGAAAAATGAAACACATATGAACACATATGTACACAACATGACATCAATAGAAATGTAACATACCATGAAACCACCAAACATCATAGTTATGGAGTCCTGGACCTTCCCTGGAAACCTCTGACATTAGGAAACTCTTGAACTAGCAAGCAGGTTGTGTACATATATATATATATATATATATATGTATGTATATATATATATAATTGTGGATTCTGGAAATCAAGGAGCTAAATTAAAAAGCAAGTAAGTCAGACTTAAATATTTTGGTGGGTTTTGCATTTGTTTTGCGAGATACCCAGGGTAAATGGTTAATGCCAAGATGATGGGGAAATACCTTACCCTCCCCAAGGACCTCCTTACAATTTATGCTCATATTAAAAAACGATTTGCTATGCAAAAATCCTGGATTCCACGATTCACCCATTGCCATGTCAAGGACATGCATAATTGCATTAAAACACCCCTTAGAAACCTCATACAGTGTATTAACAGGTTTATAGTCAAACAAATCCTGGTTTTGTTTTCGTAAACTACTTCCTGTAGCAATAGTCAAACAAATCCTGGTTTGGCAAAGAGTCTCAATGAAAACTATGTTTTTCTTTTAGACAGTGTTCATTCTCCTGTGTCCTGCCCACCTTGCTTGCTCACAGGAGCCTGGATCTCAGTTTTTAAGTATCTAGTGCAAAATTGGAAAAGGAATGATGCATTCAATTACGTTTTAACTCTCGTGCACTCACTTGCATTTGAAGTTCTTAATTTGCAGAATGGAGTAGTAACTGTTTGAATAACACATCCAGTCATTTCAAGAGGTTCCATCTGTACATTTTTTTTTGAGGGAAGGGGAGTGGGCATTGTCATTGCTTGAGCACAGGAGCATCGTCCTCAGTTTTGTATTGTTCAGTTTTGTTTTTTTAATCTAATAACAATTTGTTCATTCACCAGAAGAGTGCATTCAACTGTGCATGAGATCACTATGAAGCTGTCAAGTGCTGGAATCAAGTTTTTGGTGTTGAAAAAAAACAAATTACAGAATGTGATCTGTAATGTTGCAAGAGAGTTTGAGGGGAGGGGATCACGTTTACTTGTGCACAGGAGTCTGGACCTCAGCTTTCAGTGCCCTAATAAAGTGGGTGAGTCCTGGAATCCAGGACTTTCTTCATGTGAAAGTGTTGTATGAAGACAAAGTTTTCCTATCATTTCATAAAAACATTAAATATAAGTTATGTTGGGAAGAGCAAGGTTTTACTTCACCATTATGGCATTCCCCATTTATCCCATATAGCCACCATGTAATCTTGCTACAATCACCAAAAATGTACAAGAGTGCATTCAATCTTGACTTTTTTTTGATTTCAGCTCCTTGAGTTTTGGTACAAAACCTGTTTGCTAATTCAAGAGTTTCCCAATGTCAGAGATTTCCAGGGAGAGTGGCAAAGAGTCTCAATGTTTTTTTTAAGACAGTGTTCCTTCTCAGGTGTCCTGGCTCAGAGGAGCCTGGATCTCAGTTTTACGTATCTACTGACAGTTCATTTATGTTCTAACTCTGCACTCACTTGCATTTGGATTTTTTGAGTTCTGGAATTCAGGACTAACAAGTCATTTCAATAGGTTCCTTCCCCAAGAGTTTTTTTAAAGGGAGGGGAGTGAGCAGAATCATTGCTTCAGCACAGGACCCCGACTGCAGCTTTGAGTGCCAAACTTAAAGTAAACTTGCTCAGCAAGAGTGCAATCAACTGTGCAGTAAATAACTAACTGGCATTTGAAGTTGTTGAGTTCTGGAATCATCTGGAATCCAAAAGTTCTTGTTTCTTTTAAATTTGGTTATCACAGCCTTTCTGCATATACCTGCATTTGTCCACATCCACAACTATCTTCATAATAGTACATGCATACCTTCCATGATGTATTTGTACCATATGTACACTTGCCAGGACCTATGTCCTCGGATCATATGTATACTTACCAGGACTTATGTCCTCGGATCATACATATACTTACCAGGACCCATGTCCTTGGATCATATGTATACTTGCCAGGACCTATGTCCTTGGATCATATGTATACTTACCAGGACCTATGTCCTTGGATCATATGTATTTTTACCAGGACTTATGTCCTTGGATCATATGTATACTTACCAGGACCTATGTCCTTGGATCATATGTATACTTACCAGGACCTATGTCCTTGGATCATATGTATACTTACCAGGACCTATGTCCTTGGATCATATGTATACTTACCAGGACCTATGTCCTTGGATCATATGTATACTTACCAGGACCTATGTCCTTGGATCATATGTATACTTACCAGGACCTATGTCCTTGGATCATATGTATACTTACCAGGACCTATGTCCTTGGATCATATGTATACTTACCAGGACCTTTGTCCTTGGATCATATGTATTTTTACCAGGACCTATGTCCTTCGATCATATGTATACTTACCAGGACCTACGTCCTTGGAACATATGTATACTTACCAGGACTTATGTCCTTGGATCATATGTATACTTACCAGGACCTATGTCTTTGGATCATATGTAAACTTACCAGGGCTTATGTCCTTGGATCATACATATACTTACCAGGACCTAGGTCCTTGGAAAAAGCAACAGACAAACAATCACAAGACAGACTCATACACAGAGAAAAAAATAACAGGGATATGTACAGACAGGTAGAAACTGAAGTTTATAGATGCTGGAATGATGCTGGATACAGAAATAGGTGACTTGCAGATAGTTTACAATAGGAATATAGACTGATGATAACTAGATGATAAAGATCTATGTATTTTTACCAGGACCTATGTCCTTCGATCATATGTATACTTACCAGGACCTACGTCCTTGGAACATATGTATACTTACCAGGACTTATGTCCTTGGATCATATGTATACTTACCAGGACCTATGTCTTTGGATCATATGTAAACTTACCAGGGCTTATGTCCTTGGATCATACATATACTTACCAGGACCTAGGTCCTTGGAAAAAGCAACAGACAAACAATCACAAGACAGACTCATACACAGAGAAAAAAATAACAGGGATATGTACAGACAGGTAGAAACTGAAGTTTATAGATGCTGGAATGATGCTGGATACAGAAATAGGTGACTTGCAGATAGTTTACAATAGGAATATAGACTGATGATAACTAGATGATAAAGATACTATATATATATTGTATTTATATATGTACATATTAATGAATCATGTTCTCAAATAGGTCAATAGACTAATAGATAAAACAATAGATAGATCAATAAGTCAATAGATAGATCAACTGATAAATAGCCAAATCTAGATGATCCAGAAATAAAGAAAAAGATAGCAAACAGGTAGATTTGCAAGAGCCAAACGGACAAACACAAATAAACAAACAAAAAAGACAACACATGCAGAGATGCAGTGATATATATATATACATATATACATATATATCAATAATACTTATATTATCTTCACCAGGACTTATGCCCTGAGGAAATATGTATATACAATCACAGTGCTCATGTGCACACAGTCTTGGACTAAGGATCACTAAGGATCACTAAGGATCACTAAGGATCACGGAGGATCTGATGCTTCAAACAGTAACTAGTCTGCCGAATAGGCAGTGTCCCGCACAGGGACTTTTTTTTCTCAACTGGTCCCTGCAACAGTCTTTGCGACAGTTCGGAGCCTCAGTGGGTGCCCAATCTCAGCACCTACATGAACCACATCATAAATCCCACCATATATATATGTGTATATATGTACATACATCTTTTATGAAATACCATTTCCAGAACATGGTTCGTCTTGGTTTTCATTTTGTTCTTGTTGGTCCTGGTTTCCAGGACCAGGTTGTTGTTGTTGGTCCTGGTTTCAAGGACATTGTTGTTCTTCTTGTTGTTGGTGGGTTTTGTTTTACAAGGTAGTCTCACTAAGACTACTGGTCCTGGTTTCCAGGACCAGGTTGTTGCTGTTGGTCCTGGTTTCCAGGACAGGTTGTTGTTGTTGTTGTTGTTGTTGGTCCTTGTTTGCAGGACATGGTTGTTAGTTAGTGTTGTTGGTGGTGGTCCTGTTTTACAGGATAGTCTCATCACTATTGGTTCTGGCTTCCAGGACATGGTTGTTGGTTTTCATTTTGTTCTTGTTGGTCCTGGTTTCTGGGACATTGTTGTTGTTGGTCCTGGACCAACTTGTTAGTTAGTGTTGTTGGTGGTGGTCCTATTTTACAGATAGTCTCATCACTATTGGTTCTGGTTTCCAGAACATGGTTGTTTGTTTTTATTTTGTTCTTGTTGGTCCTGGTTTCCAGGACATTGTTGTTGTTGTTGGTTGTTGGTTGTTGGTTGTTGGTTGTGGTTGCTGTTGCTGTTGTTCTTTCAAAACCAAACACGCATGAACACATATATCTACACAACATGACATCAATAGAAATGTAACATACCATGAAACCACCAAACATCATAGTTATGGAGTCCTGGATCTTCCCTGGAAACCTCTGACATTAGGAAACTCTTGAACTAGCAAGCAGGTTGTGTACATATATGTATGTATGTATGTATGTATGTACGTACGTACGTATGTATGTATGTATGTATGTATGTATATCTAAATATATATATATTTATGTGGATTCTGGAAATCAAGGAGCTAAGTTTAAAACCAACTAAGTCAGACCTGAATATGTTGGTGGGTTTTGCGTTTGTTTTGTGAGATACCAAGGGTAAATGGTGAATGCCAAGATGATGGGGAAATACCTTACCCTCCCCAAGGACCTCCTCACAATTTATGCTCATATTAAAAAACGATTTGCTATGCAGAAATCCTGGATTCCACGATTCACCCATTGCCATGTCAAGGACATGCATAATTGCATTAAAAACCCCCTTAGAAACCTCATACAGTGTATTAACAGGTTTATAGTCAAACAAATCCTGGTTTTGTTTTCGTAAACTACTTCCTGTAGCAATAGTCAAACAAATCCTGGTTTGGCAAAAAGTCTCAATGAAAACTATGTTTTTCTTTTAGGCAGTGTTCATTCTCCTGTGTCCTGCCCACCTTGCTTGCTCACAGGAGCCTGGATCTCAGCTTTTAAGTATCTAGTGCAAAAGTGGAAAAGGAATGATGCATTCAATTACGTTTTAACTCTCGTGCACTCACTTGCATTTGAAGTTCTTAATTTGCAGAATGGAGTAGTAACTGTTTGAATAACACATCCAGTCATTTCAAGAGGTTCCATCTGTACATTTTTTTTGAGGGAAGGGGAGTGGGCATTGTCATTGCTTGAGCACAGGAGCATCGTCCTCAGTTTTGTATTGTTCAGTTTTGTTTTTTTAATCTAATAACAATTTGTTCATTCACCAGAAGAGTGCATTCAACTGTGCATGAGATCACTATGAAGCTGTCAAGTGCTGGAATCAAGTTTTTGGTGTTGAAAAAAAACAAATTACAGAATGTGATCTGTAATGTTGCAAGAGAGTTTGAGGGGAGGGGATCACGTTTACTTGTGCACAGGAGTCTGGACCTCAGCTTTCAGTGCCCTAATAAAGTGGGTGAGTCCTGGAATCCAGGACTTTCTTCATGTGAAAGTGTTGTATGAAGACAAAGTTTTCCTATCCTTTCATAAAAACATTAAATATAAGTTATGTTGGGAAGAGCAAGGTTTTACTTCACCATTATGGCATTCCCCATTTATCCCATATAGCCACCATGTAATCTTGCTACAATCACCAAAAATGTACAAGAGTGCATTCAATCTTGACTTTTTTTTTGATTTCAGCTCCTTGAGTTTTGGTACAAAACCTGTTTGCTAATTCAAGAGTTTCCCAATGTCAGAGATTTCCAGGGAGAGTGGCAAAGAGTCTCAATGTTTTTTTTAAGACAGTGTTCCTTCTCAGGCGTCCTGGCTCAGAGGAGCCTGGATCTCAGTTTTGTGTATCTACTGACGGTTCATTTACGTTCTAACTCTGCACTCACTTGCATTTGGATTTGTTGAGTTCTGGAATTCAGGACTAACAAGTCATTTCAATAGGTTCCTTCCCCAAGAGTTTTTTTAAAGGGAGGAGAGTGAGCAGAATCATTGCTTCAGCACAGGACCCAAACTGCAGCTTTGAGTGCCAAACTTAAAGTAAACTTGCTCAGCAAGAGTGCAGTCAACTGTGCAGTATATAACTAACTGGCATTTAAAGTTGTTGTTTCTTTTGAATTTGGTTATCACAGCCTTTCTGCATATACCTGCATTTGTCCACATCCACAACTATCTTCATAATAGTACATGCATACCTTCCATGATGTATTTGTACCATATGTACACTTGCCAGGACCTATGTCCTCGGATCATATGTATACTTACCAGGACTTATGTCCTCGGATCATACATATACTTACCGGGACCTATGTCCTTGGATCACAAATATATATATAAATACTTACCAGGACCCATGTCCTTGCATTATATGTATACTTGCCAGGACCTACATCCTTGGATCATATGTATACCTACCAGGACTTATGTCCTTGGATCATATGTATGCCTACCAGGACTTATGTCCTTGGTTCATATGTATACTTACCAGGACCTATGTCCTTGGATCATATGTAAACTTACCAGGGCTTATGTCCTTGGATCATACATATACTTACCAGGACCTAGGTCCTTGGAAAAAGCAACAGACAAACAATCACAAGACAGACTCATACACAGAGAAAAAAAAACAGGGATAAGTATGTACAAACAGGTAGAAACTGAAGTATATAGATGCTGGATACAAAAATAGGTGACTTGCAGATAGTTTACAATAGGAATATCGACTGATGATAACTAGATGATAAAGATAATATATATATATAGTATTTATATATGTACATATTAATGAATCATGTTCTCAAATAGGTCAATAGACTAATAGATAAAACAATAGACAGATAGATCAATAAGTCAATAGATAGATCAACTGATAAATAGCCAAATCTAGATGATCCAGAAATAAAGAAAAAGATAGCAAATAGGTAGATTTGCAAGAGCCAAACGGACAAACACAAATAAACAAACAAAAAAGACAACACATGCAGAGATGCAGTGATATATATATATACATATATATATAAATCAATAATACTTATATTATCTTCACCAGGACTTATGCCCTGAGGAAATATGTATATACCCTCACAGTGCTCATGTGCACACAGTCTTGGACTAAGGATCACTAAGGATCACGAAGGATCACGAAGGATCTGATGCTTCAAACAGTAACTAGTCTGCCGAATAGGCAGTGTCCCGCACAGGGACTTTTTTTTCTCAACTGGTCCCTGCAACAGTCATTGCGACAGTTCGGAGCCTCAGTGGGTGCCCAATCTCAGTACCTACATGAACCACATCATAAATCCCACCATATGTATATATATATATATGTATATGTACCTTTTATGAAATACCACTTCCAGAACATGGTTCGTCTTGGTTTTCATTTTGTTCTTGTTGGTCCTGGTTTCCAGGACCAGGTTGTTGTTGTTGTTGGTCCTGGTTTCAAGGACATTGTTGTTCTTGTTGTTGGTGGTTTTGTTTTACAGGGTAGTCTCACTACTGGTCCTGGTTTCCAGGACCAGGCTGTTGTTGTTGGTCTGGGTTTCAAGGATTTTTTTTTTTTGGTGCTGCTTTCCAGGATCTTGTTGGTCCTGGTTTCCAGGATATTGTTATATATTGTTGTTGTTGGTCCTGGTTTCCAGGACCTTGTTGCTGTTATTGTTGTTGGTGTTGGTCCTGGTTCCCAGGACCTTGTTGCTGTTATTGTTTTTGGTGTTGGTCCTGGTTTCCAGGCCCTTGTTGCTGTTATTGTTGTTGGTGTTGGTCCTTGTTTCCAGGACCTTGTTGCTGTTATTGTTTATGGTGTTGGTCCTTGTTTCCAGGATATTGTTGCTTTTATTGTTGTTGGTGTTGGTCCTGGTTTCCAGGACCTTGTTACTGTTATTGTTGTTGGTGTTGGTCCTGGTTTCCAGGACCTTGTTGCTGTTATTGTTGTTGGTGTTGGTCCTGGTTTCCAGGACCTTGTTGCTGTTATTGTTGTTGGTGTTGGTCCTGGTTTCCAGGACCTTGTTGCTGTTGTTGTTGTTGGTGTTGGTCCTGGTTTCCAGGACCTTGTTGCTGTTATTGTTGTTGGTGTTGGTCCTGGTTTCCAGGACCTTGTTGCTATTGTTGTTGGTGTTGGTCCTGGTTGCCAGGACCTTGTTGCTGTTATTGTTGTTGGTGTTGGTCCTGGTTTCCAGGACCTTGTTGCTGTTATTGTTGTTGGTGTTGGTCCTGGTTTCCAGGACCTTGTTGCTATTGTTGTTGGTGTTGGTCCTGGTTTCCAGGACCTTGTTGCTGTTATTGTTGTTGGTGTTGGTCCTTGTTTCCAGGATATTGTTGTTGTTGGTCCTGGTTTCCAGGATATTGTTATATATTGTTGTTGTTGGTTCTGGTTTTCAGGATATTGTTTTATACTGTTATATATTGTTGTCATTCAGGTACGGGCCGAGTGCGGAGGCCTCAGCTTCACTTCAGGATACAAACACATGTTCCACAATTGAACACACCCTGTGTTTGAAAAATCGTTCATAGATCTCATGCTCCTGTAGGACAAATTTCATATTTCCTGAAGCTAGGAACCATTGTCCATCCATAGTTCTATACTCCAGGTTAATCTTGGTAACCTCTCCTCTGTAAGGCTCAGACTCAAAGCTCCTGGTGCAGATGAAGCTGTGACAATGAGGCAAGGATATTGGCCAACTGTATGAATTATAACTTCAGCTTGAGCTTGTTCCCTCCCTTTTTTTCTCCCTTTTTTTGCTTCACTGCACACACTGCATTCACTTCTTCTGCTTCGGCTTCAGAGTCTCATCCTTCTTCCTTAGATACTGCAGAAACAGCAGGAGTATGAGTGAACACATTAACCAACTCTGACCAGTGTAAATTTCATGAAGGCTTCAGAGGTTGACAGGCAAACCAAGCAAGGTTTCCAGAAACTTCAGCAAATGAACTGACTCATGAAGTAAAGTAGAATTGAGGCACACAGGAGCACACTTTGATGAGGATGCTGTGGACGAAGCTGATTGGCCAGTCGACGAAGCTGCTTGCTCAGCCATCAGCCTTAGTACAAACCAACATATATTTTCAATGAAAAACAATAGCATACATCCAGTGTACTTCAAGACATCCAGTGAGGAAATGATACTGTTCACCCTCTCCAAACTGCCATAGATGTCAGGGCTGAGGCCTTATATGTTTTTTCAAATATTTCAGATCCCAACTATGTAGTGTGCAAGTGCAGTGTGCCTCAACTCTAGCAATCCAAGGTGCTGTTGCAGATTCTTCACCTGATCTTTGAGGCCTTCATTTTCCCGATGTTGCCACTTGAGTCTGTCGCTCGACCATCGAAAATATCTTGTGGACTCTTCCTGAAGACGCCAATTCCTAGGTGTTTTGCCACTGTAGCTATCACAAACAGATTTAGTTATAAAATGACAACACTGTCACAATATTGTTTCCAATGAGATTGATCAACAATGCCAAGATTCTCAGCAACCAACTTCTCCTTCTCTGCCTGGGTTGTCCGATTCCTTAGGGTCAATTTGATGCATGCTATCAAGTGTGAATTTATGCAATATGTTTTGCATGCCTTTATTTTTCCATGCTGCACCCTGATTTTGCAAGCTCCAAGCAATGTGCAAGACATAAAGTGTGCCATTCTATCATAAGTCCTGCCAATCATCAGCTGTTGGGCATTGTCAAGTTCAAGCTGCTTAGATTTTTCTGGAAGCGCACACACACATGAAGCCAGTGTCAGTGTGAGCAGCATAAGGATCACTGGAGTCCAGCTTTTACATGACAATAATCAAGAAACAAAAAAAAAAACAGTCACAGTAAACCAAAAGAATACTGCTAGAGTTGGATATGCATTGTGAAAACTTTACATTTCATTGCTTTTGTATGCCAAGCATCTTTTCTTCGGCATTGGCAAGCTCAATCTGTTTGTGGTTGAGCCTTGGTATGCACACGCACACAAAAAAAAGCCAATGCCAGTGCCTGTAACATGAACAAAGATAACTAAGGAAAAACAAATACCTTTGCTGAAACTGAACTGCACTGTGAGACCATCACATGTCTTTTCTCTTGGTGCTAAACGCAGCAATGTGCTAGACTAGGAGTGGTGAGCCAAAAAATATGCCAAGTATCCATCCCTGTTGTTCATGGAGGTTGCTGTTCATCCTGGGTGTACACACATGCAACCACCAAGGTTAGTGCATACAACATCAACAAGGACACCTAAGGTTCATTTTGCATGTCTGCTTGAAAAAGACACACACAAGCAGAATCAAAATGCTGCTGCCCGAGATGAAATTGTGTTGTCATGACTTCATATGGTTCTATATTTCTTTTCGCAGAAGACAGCCCTGTGTTGGACTAGTGGATCAAAAATTATGCCAAGCATCTTCCTTTTTAAATCGTCAACTTCAGACTGCTTGTCTCTGATCCTGGGCATGCACATATGCATACAAGTCCACATGAGTGCAATTAAACCACATTATGCCAAAATACTGTTGCTGGAGCTGCAGCTGGTCAATTAAACGATTGCCCATGTCCAACCTTGCCAGACAGCAACACAGCCAGCAAGAGCACATCACATGGAGTCATGGCTGTTGGATATTGTTTGTTCAGCCAAGTAGCAATGACGATTCACTGGCCTCCTTCGCCTGCCTCAATGAATTTTGCATCAGCAAGACACTTCAAGCTTTATGGACAAATTCTGGAACAATATGTTGGTTGCCAAGATGCAAGGTTTCTTGAAACTTCTCTTGCCTGATCCAACTGCAAGTAGTCACAACAAAAGCCCAAAAACATGAAGCTAGTAATCTAAAGAACACTTGCAGGCTGAAAGCTTCAGAAGCCATACACACAAACAAAAGTAATTACATATGTTTCACAATGCTGTCAAAAGTCTTCCTCCAATGACGACGTCGATGTTGTGCAGGGTTGTTTTGCTTGTTTGTCGGCATGATGCGGTGAAAATGTTCAAGATAGCCAGTCTTCCATGTAAAAAACATGATAGTTACCATATGTTCCTGTTGAACCTAAACATATATATATATATATGTGTAATTATGTATAACCATATATATATATATATCTATAAATTGTTCCTGTTGAACCTATGCATATATATATATGGACAGTGTTCGTTACCAGCTGTTGAGCCATAGTGCATCAGCCAAGCAAAAAACAATGGTAGATGCAGACCCAAGTATATACATGTACTGTATGTGTGATGTGTGCATGTGATAACACAAGGTGATATGGTGTCACATGGTTTGAACACATGTACTGCAGGCTCCTGATGGGAAGATTGCTTGCTGATGCAGATCTCCAGGCCTGGGCCCATGGGAGCTTTGATGACCACTATGTCTTGCTTTTTGATGTAAACATGACCAGGGCTTCCAACTGACAACTCTTACAGTATTTTTCTTGTTCAGCAATAGCCAAAGGGTTGCAGCTGTAGACAAAATGGATCTAACTGTTTAGCAACAGTGACTGTAAAGATTGGGATATGTTTAGGTTCAAGGCACCATATCCAAACATTTTCTCAAGAACATGTAGTGCCAAAAACAACAACAACAACAACAACAATGTCCTGGAAACCAGGACCAACAAGAACAACATAATAAAACACACAACCATGTCCTGGAAACCAGAACCAATAGTGATGAGACAGTCTGTAAAACAGGACCACCAGCAACAGCAACCGCAGCAGCAAAAACAAATCAACCTGCATAGACTCCAAACAGATTAAGAGCCAGACCAAACAAACAACAAATTAGAAACATGTGGATGCATGTAGGAAGCTTGCATGACACCCCGGGTTGCTGACATGAGCCATGCCATCTCGGGTGAAGTCAGAGAACCGACGCCAAAGAGATAGAGATCGTCAGCGCCCTCCCGAGGCGAGTGGGATATATGTCACCACCTCCAACCAAAGCAATGAACTTCAAATTAATGATTGAAAAGAAAAGTGTCTCATGTGTAATGCTCATCAGGCGAAGGCAAGGCTGGTCCTACCACCTCCTCGGCATGTTGACAGTGATGGTGTCTCTTGGAATTGAATCCTTATGATCCACCATGCATTCAAAACAACATTATGCATCAGTTGTTGTTCTGAGCCCCATATCAACCAAGAAATGCTCAGTTTCTTTTGCATGTCTGTTGCTGTTGATGCTTCAGTTGGATTGAAACCTCAAAGAAACAATACTGTAATCTGAATTTGTCCGTGGCCCATGGTGATGCATTCTTATTCTTATGCCCATACTTCACAAGAAATTACATCACTCCCACATTCTGAGGCTTCTGAGCCTTGTGCTGGAGCCAGCTCAAAGCACCCACCTCCAGAGCCACCTCAAAGCAGCCATCCAGCTTCTGTGTCTTGGCATTGGTTCTGGCCTTAAACCTATTTATCATCCTTGAAGATAATGTCACTAGTGATCAAAGAAAACTATATACACATGTTCAAAGTCTGGTTTTGTTGGCCATACTAACAACAAGTGAACTTGTAAGAGGCAAAAAGCAAAATGCACCAAATCTACATCTGACATATAGTTACATGATTCTACACCCTGTCCTAAAACATCCTGGGTCATAGTTTGCCTATTCATGTTTGCCTGTCAGCTCGCTTCAGCTTGCAACACTTAGGCACCAGACATTGTAGCCTTAGATGCTCCTCGGCTTTATTTGTGACCATCACAAGGGATGCATTGGCAATACATACATACATACATACATACATACATACATACATACATACATACATACATTACATAAATATGTGTATATATATATACATATTACTCAGGAGTGGTTAGGATTACTTTGTTGCTTGGTAAACATACTTGGAGGTGTCATGGGACTAAGTTTTGGATTCCTTTTCTTCATTGTTTGGGATTACTTTCTTGCTTGGGAAACAGCCTAGGATTACTTGGTGGTGTCATGGGACTAAGTTTAGGATTACTTTTGTGTCCTCGGATTTTTTTAAAGATTATTGTTGAGCGGGAATGTCTGTTTGCATTTCCACTGGCTTGCTCAAGGAAATTTTGCAATAGCAACCACAATGTTGGCAAACAATGTGCACATATTTGTCTTGCGCATGTTCCTAAACAAGGGTTAGTGTTTCTACATACAAATGTATATATCTAAATATCAATGTAATGGTTAAAAAAAGAAAGGTATCCAAATTTGTTACGAAATATGTATTGTCACCACATGCAAATCTTGTGGTGCATGGAGGTATTCAAATTTGAACCCCACCCCAAAAAATATAATGCTTGGTGAGGTCCAAGCTTGAAGATTAAAACATGTTCTTTGTACATCTTGCCGAAGTATTCAGCAGGCTAAGGAGGATTGGACTTGGTGAACACATTTTAAAGGAATCCCAGTGTCAAAAGAAGGGTTTGGAACCCCATTATTTGGGAGTGTCTCAAAATAACGATGCTCGAAAATGTTTGTTTTTAGCCAAAAAGAATAGGTTTCAGGCATCCCTATTTTGAGACATCCCCATTTGTGAAACCTCCATTCAAAGGGTTGTTTTTTATTTAAATAATTTTCGCTTATGTGTGTGTTTTGTTTCATCTGTGCCTACCTCTGCAATGAATATGTTTAACTACTATGAATTTTCATTGGGTATGCTTGCAAAAACAACTGTTGGACCAGGTCATGTGTGTCAGGGTTTAAATGAAGAGGTGCCTGTCGTGTAGTGATACAGAGCTAGGCGGCCTCAACTTCTGGCCAGTTTACCCTTGCTTTTACATCTTGCAGGTACCCTCTTTCTACGAAATACTGAACATGGCCAGGTATATGTTTTACAAGTCTTGTACGCATCTTTATTGGACATTGAAATCAGTTGACCATGTTCACAACTATCTAAGGCAAGGAGTGGAAATTGCAAGTAGATTTGCATGTACTTGTCAAGCTACATGAAATACAGGACCTGGATAGCAATCAAGGAATCGGAATTGTTTAGCATGAGCTGCCATGACTACTTGGTGTCTTGAGGCAATGCCAAGAAGTTTGGCCTGGATCGTGGCCTCGGATTATCCAGAGGGGGCTCCAGAAGTCCCTTGGCAGTTGGGTGTTTAGATTTTGAGTAATGTTTACAATATCATTGTTTGCCCATAGTATGCAAATTTTGAAGGGTGCAACATGTTAGGCATGCAGGAAATATGATCATGTGCACATGGAGAGGGGATCAAAAACCAATTTATATAAAATAGTTTGCAAGAACAAAAACTATGTCAATACATAAGCAAGCAAACTAAGAGAGTTCTTGCTGCTCACTGCATGTTTTTGTCAATGGAATTTCCAAAATCCAGCAGAATGGAATGAGTGATGAAAATCAGGACAACTTTGTGGTTCCGGGCGAATTTGCCTCATTGATTTGGGGCACATCTGAAGATCAGAAGGCCCCCTGGCTTCAAAATTGTAGGGCAGCTATCATTCCTGAAGATCATCAATTCAAATTGGAACTTGATTGTCAGTGTTCCTTTTTGATTGAATTGGCAAAAATCATTTGATTCAAATTGGAACTTCCACTTGTTGAACTGAGGTTGGCAACAAAAGGCAGAAGGTGAAGGAAGCACCTGCAGCTTGGTCTTAGTTTCAAGAGGCAACTGACGTTTTGAAATTGTGCAACATCTAAATATATCAAGATTCTTGATGTGAACTGGTGCCATGCCATGCCTGCTACCTCATCAAAAGCCATGAACTTGCTGAGGCAACCAGCAGATCTTCAGGCAGTGCAGCACGGACTCCTGCCAATGCTTTAGCACCTTGGCTTTGGTCCCAAAGGAAATTATATGCTGTTCATCAATGATATCCAAATTTCTTGCAGGCTCACTATCCACACCTATACCAAGTGGGTGAATGTTGTCCTAAATGGCCCCAGTCCTTTTGACATGCATTCTGGCACCTTCTTTGATAATGCTTAGTAAGCCAAGGTTTATGTTCCCACTGTCAACTACCAGTTGGCTTTTACTGAGGCTTCCATTCTGGAACTCAAGGACTTGGACAAACAGAAGATGATACCTGTCTGATTTTTTACATGTAGTTTTTGTTGACTATTTATTTTGAGGATGCCTTGTGCCTAAGTAGCAAACAGTGTCTCACACCCTTCCTCTGGACAGCCCATGCGAATATTCCATGTAGCTGAATGCACCAGCGCATTCTGAGGACATGGTTTTTGGAGTCCAAAACTGCCAAATATTTCCTCGGTGGACAGTTCGACTATCACCATCTCAAGATGCACAACTTCAAGATCATTCTGTGCTTCTCCGCTGGGTACCTTGATCTGAACCACCTTCAAACAGACATGGATATAGTTGTGATAATGCATTGAGATTATACCAACCTATCAATCCATCAGTCAATTATTTGGGCACTTTGTCCATGATTGAATGGACAGCAAATGAATGCATGTGCAAACATATATGTTTTTCATCCACCTTCAAATTTCAGCTATGAAATGGGGAGGACTTGTGCTACAGCACAGATTGCCAGCCAGATTTTTTTTGTACAAATAGGAGGGGTTGGGCCCCCCCTTTTTGTATTTGCATTCATTTTGTAGTTGTATATGTCAAGTTAGTTGAAGCATCCAACATAAAAAAAATCATTAGCATTTTGTAGTTGTACAAGTTGAATAGTTGAAGCATCCAACCTAAAATCTCATTTGCATATTGTAGCTGTACAGGTTGAATTGTTGAAGCATCCAACATAGTTTTCTTTTGCATTCATTTGCATTTTGTAGTTGTGTGTATGTTGAGGAAGTTAAAACATTCATAAAATGTAATTATATAACATGATGAGAAGAGGTGAGAAGAGGTGGAAGAAAGGAAACAGTGCATGACATGTACATGGACACAAACAGATCATGAAGCTACAGAATGCCATCTAACACTTGACCCAACTAAATTCAATCATTGACAACTACAAAATGTTCTTCGAATTTATGTTGGTTGGAACTTAGGATGGCATAGACCCAACTACAAAATGTCATTGGGACAAATCATGTTAGCAATTCGATGTTCAGCTATTTTTAACTTCAGATGCATTGGATTTTGTAGTGCTGATTTTGAATTATTTTTCAATCCAGAAAGAGTTATGTTCTTTATTTTGTAGCTGCAAAAAAGGGAACATGCACTGCATTTTGTGGTTGCGTACCCTATGCATTCCGCTGTGTACCTACCAAAAGCCATTGCACAACTTCTCCCCCCTTATCTGGACCCTGATTGTTTTTCATTATGCACCTCTTGCCCCTGCAAAGGAAAGAGTACCAGAAGGAAGCCAACTGGTACGGCCTGCCACTACATCACATCCACCCTCAATGGCTATCAAAGTTGCCAGATGATGTTTGCCTGCAGAAGTTACTCGGACTTACTTTAGATGTTCACCATACACAGAGCTCCTGGTAGCCAGGAGTACCTGTGACAAATGACGCAAAACATGTGTTTTTTATTGAATGGCAGTGATTGATCAATCTAAGGTTGAAAGACATGTTCCTCTTCCTCCATTTGCACGGCACTGGGAATGTGATCATCCACGACGGTCGGGGACTGCATCTGGCCGGTGCAGTGGCGGCCATGGTAGAGATGATTTCCAATGATACAACCGTTGGCACGGCAGTTTCCTGGCTGCTGTAAGAAGTGTTTCACAAAAAATAGGCTCTTATCAACATTATGAACATTATTTAACATAATTTTCCACAATTTCCATCAATTTCCATCAATTTCCCACTATTTTCCAACCTTTTCCAGATACCATGTTTTTTCTATCCCGTTTCAGTATGAAGAGTATGCAGCAG
The DNA here is from genome assembly GCA_947184155.2 of Cladocopium goreaui. NCBI lineage: Eukaryota > Dinophyceae > Suessiales > Symbiodiniaceae > Cladocopium > Cladocopium goreaui. Next base: position 4,726 of record CAMXCT020000989.1, on the reverse strand, counting down.
CACCCTTCTAAGGCTGAAAGAGTGGAGAAGAAGCGCAACAAGGACCTTGATCGGTGCACCATCAGGATTTGCCACTTTGAGCCTCTTGGCATGACATTTACCTTCCATGACATTTTTGCCTTCCAAGTAAAACAAGTTACCTTCCATGACATTTTTGGCCAGTTGGGGGCAGAAGAATAATTAATAAACATCAAGTGACCAAGGCTTCTCTACAAAGTGCACCTCCATCGACAAGAGCTGAAAGAAATCTTTTTAGGCCAGGCCATGGGCACAGATTGAATGGTTTGTCTCAATCTCAAGCATTTTGATCATTATGCTATTGCTGTCAGCCCACTGTTTGTGCAGGTGGCCACACTTCATCCTGCGCCAGTGGAAAAGTGGAAAAAAATGGAACGGTCTCATTGCCAGTGGAATGGTTCATCTGCACCATGCAGTTTCACACATTAAACAGTTTGGTTTCTTCCCTTGTGCAGGTTTGCTCACCTTACCATCGCTTGAGTTTTGGCCTCAGATGCAAAGGGTGTGGTTTCCTGAACTTTTGGATACCAGTAATTTCTTTGTTGTTCGACCAACATCAAATATAAAACATATATAGAACAAAAAATACAGCATCCAGAAGTAGGAGGAAAGCCTCATATTGTAACACAATTCTGTCTCATGTTAATGTGTTTCAAATGTTATGGAAGCTGTATGAAAAAAATACACTGAGGCTAGCCTATGGACCATGTAGTAGATGACGGACAGTGGACAAAAAATAATCAAGCCCCTAAACAATCAAGACATCATTGCACATATATGTACTGTACATGTATGTATATCTTTCTGCACCATTGTCATATGCATTGCAGTCCACCATCTATCTAAATGCTTAAAAAAAACAAATATGTTCCATAAGCTCCACACTCTGAGGTTATGCCCACAGCCTGTGCCAAGCAGCTTGTGGAACAGGACTGACTGGGGTTGCTTGCATGCAAACATATTCAAGGAACCACAGATTTTCCATGTTTTTCATTTGTCGGTGTTCAAATTATACAGTATCTGTTGTTTTATATTCATGTTGTTTGTCAAATACCAGTACCTTGAAATGTAAATCCAATCAAGAATAGAGGGCAGGGTATACTTGATGGGGGGCCAACATTTTCAGGTCATGCTTGTGATTGTGTCTGCAAATGCAACTGGATCAAACATCAGAGCAGGATACATCACAGGAAAAACATGTGCAAAGAACAAACATATAAACAATTTTCCCACCACATCATCAGCCAGCACAAGCAATGACACACAATCAATTTGTAGGACATGTTGTTGGCACATGCATCCTGGATTCCACAAGAATTAGACCTGCTCAATGCTTATACATGAATCTGAATCCACAAGAATTGTGAGATATATTACCTAGCTGCCACTGAACTGTGACATCATATTTTATGATTACATACATGTTTATAATTACATGCATGTTTTTATGATTACATCATGTCCACATCTCAACTGTCACTCCCAACCTGCTCAATGAACATAAAAAGTGTTTTGTAACATACAAAGTATAGAGCATACACAATCAATATCAAACAATGCGGTTTCACCAATTTCAATGCAATGCCGACCTCAAAGCAATCGAATCGATCCAACAAAACTCGTGTGACTTGGGCTTGAAGGTGTGTTTTTTCGAGTTTCTACAGTTTCAGTGCCATAGGCTTCATATGATTTGTTTTTTTGCCTTTGAAGTGTGAGGGGGGAAGGGCTGCATGAACTGTGGCTGGCTTTAACAACTGTGGATCAAACCATTGACTAAGTCATCGCTCCGAGCTGCGAAGAACAGAGCTCGAAAGGCAGCAGAGGCTGGGGCAGATCCTGTACTGTACTTTTTATGTACTGACTACTGTGCTGCACCTAGCAGATCCTGAGTACTGTGCTTTTCATGTTGCAACATTTGACAATTTGTTTTAATTGATAGTCTCTCAGGCTGAAAGCACAGCCAATGTGGACCCAGTAGATGTTTTTTTTAAACAACCTGTTGTCATGTGCAATCTTCATTTTCTCCTCCAATTACATTTGACATCATGTGGAATCCAGGCAGCTGTTGCAGATGCAGATGATGCAGCAGATGCGGCAGATGCGGCAGATGCAGCAGATGCGGCAGATGCGGCAGATGCTGCAGATGCGGCAGATGTGGCAGATGCGGCAGATGCGGCAGATGCGGCAGATGCCGCAGATGCGGCAGATGTGGCAGATGCAGCAGCTCCGGCAGTTTCTTGACAATTGTTTATTCTCTTATTTTTTGGGGGGGTCATGGGTCTGTTAACTGATCAATGTAAGCCTTCCATGTATGAGACATGACTGTCATTTAGTAGATATATTTAGGGTACCCATATTGTCTATGAATAGTTCCACATGGGTTTGCTGATTTGTGGGAAGGTTGCAGTTTGCATGCTGACTGAAGATGTTGTGCTGTCTCAGGAAGTGGATGTAGCTTTGGAGGTGGTCACAGCAGTTGCTTGGCATTAAATAGATTCAGACCTGAAAAACACCATATACTCAGATCAAACACACATGGCATCTGACAATGCACATTTGAAGACAAGTAACTTTGCCCTGTGCCTGTAGATGCATGTCTTGGCATCCAGGACCTGGACATGCCTGAAGCTGTTGGCATCCCGGACATTCCTGAAGCTGAAGCTCGGATCATCCGTTTGTTGACTGATCAATACAAGTATTTATTCCATATTCACTTTCATGTCAATGATATGTTTTTTTTAAGTGTGCAAGTATGCATGTGTGTATGAATATGTATTTCAAAAATTTCCACATGGGTTTACATAATTTGTGGGAAGGTTGCAGTTTGCATGCTGACTGAAGATGTTGTGCTGTCTCAGGAAGTGGATGTAGCTTTGGAGGTGGTCACAGCAGTTGCTTGGCCTTAAATAGATTCACATACACTGACCTAATGAGATCAAACACACATGGCATTTGACAATGCACATTTGAAGGCAAGTAGATGCATGTAGATGCATGTCCTGGCCCCCAGGACATGGATGAAGCTAGCAGGCCTGCATCCGAAGCTGAAGATGGGGAAGCCACAGTTCCTCGACAATGGTTATTTGGGGTCATCTGTTTGTTGACTGATCAATGCAAGTATTCCAATAACTTTCATGTGGATAATAAAGTAAAAAATATTTAGTGTACAAGTATGCATGTGTGTATGAATATTTCAAATATTGCCACATGGGTTTGCATGATTCCTGGGAAGGTTGCAGTTTGCACATGTACATTCAACCTGAGTTGGTCAGTGATGTTCCTTGACCTTAGGTATATTTGCAAACACTGATTTGAATTAGATCAAACACACATGGCATCTGCAAAAACAACTTTGCCCTGTGCCTGTAGATGCATGTCCTGGCCCCCAGGACATGACTGAAGCTAGCAGGCCTGCATCTGAAGCTGAAGATCAGGAAGCCACAGTTCCTCGACAATGGTTATTTGGGGTAATCCATTTGTTGACTGATCAATGCAAGTATTCCAATAACTTTCATGTGGAGAATAAAGTAAAAATTATTTAGTGTACAAGTATGCATGTGTGTATGAATATTTCAAATATTGCCACATGGGTTTGCATGATTCCTGGGAAGGTTGCAGTTTGCACATGTACATTCAACCTGAGTTGGTCAGTGATGTTCCTTAACCTTAGGTATATTTGCAAACGCTGATTTGAATTAGATCAAACACACATGGCATCTGCAAAAACAACTTTGCCCTGTGCCTGTAGATGCATGTCCTGGCCCCCAGGACATGGCTGAAGCTAGCAGGCCTGCATCTTCTTCAGATTCACTGATCCGGGTTCCTTGACAATGCTTATTTGGTGTTCATGGGTCTGTTAACTGATGTAAGTCTTCCATGTATTTGAAAACATCATTGAGTACAAGTATGTAGGTATGTTGGTTTATAAAAGTACAAACTTGCATGGCATGTACATACAAAGGCATGCAATGCAAATATATAGGAAGGTTATTGTTTGTAAAGTTGACCTTCTCTTACCACCCAGGCAAAGGCAATGCCAATTCGTCCCAAAGCGATGCCACGACTGCATGTGGAAATCTCAGACTGCATGGAAACAACACTGCATGTGTTTTTTGTATGTAATCCACAAATGACATGAGGAGTTTCACTCTATTGCTTTCACGATTTATCATCAGGATCCAGTCTAATGATGTACAAAGATATGCAAGGATGTACAAAACTATGTAATGCACATAACCAGATTATTGGTTGCAGAAAGAAGCATTGTACCAAAACAAATGCCTGTCAGAGAATCCTTTCTTTACAAAAATGTATGTGGAACTTTGTCAAAAACATATGGAACATCATCAGCCTTTCTTTGCACATGCTCAGTTCACAAGAGTACTCAATGTTTTCGATTTATTAGAAATGTATTGCTTTGGGGCATGTGAAAACCTGAGGTGAAGAAGAGGAGTCGGGAACCCTCACTGGCAGATCTGCAGGATGTCAATGGCCAGCACATGAACCTTGGCTGAGAGTTTCAACCCCATGTATTTTTGGCATCACTATAAATCAAAACCTGTCCATCAGTGTTACATTCATTGGGCACCATAATGTAGTCCAAGTGCCCATGTGTGTGTGTGTATGAATTGTTGCCACAGCTATGTCATCACAAACATGACTATTGATCGGTGATTGTCCGACATATTTATCATTCAGCTAACTCTCC
>CAMXCT020000988.1:90000-187500 GCA_947184155.2 Cladocopium goreaui | reverse complement strand
TTGGGGATAGTCATCAATCCATTAATTTAATGGATACCTACATTTCTGCTTGGGACAGATTTTTTTTATCAGTCCCTGTGTCTTAATCATATCTTTTCTATCCCGTTTTTTGGCCGGTCAATTGTCAGAAACATGTCACAACCAAAGGAATGTGACCGAACCACGGGTCCCTCTGTGGAAGCCATGGCCCATAGAAATAGATGACGATTGATGGGTTACCTAACAAAAATCATGATTGTCCATAGCTATGTCATCCAAGTTAAATAACGATACTGTAGGTCTATGGGAATTTCAGGATCCCAAAATGGAGGTACTGTACCATTTTTCAGGCCATATTTTGTGGGATTGTTCCCTTATATAGGCCGTATATGGTAGGTACCTCCAATTTAGGTTCCTGAAATGGCCATTAAAGTGAATATTCTTCAACTAACCATTCTCCAACTAACCAATACTATGTTATATATATATATAGGTTCTTATATATGGTAGGTTCCTTATATATAGGCTTTTGCTTTTGGCAATGATTTGCCCGTACCGGGCGTGGGATTGAGGAGATTTGACCTGCTGATTTGGACTAAAACATCGGGATTGAGTGACATTAAGTTTGAAAAACCATGGGAATCAATGAGGGTTTCACCCTCAAGGTTACCCTCTGGTAAACATTAACAAAAAACTATGGACAATCACCATTTTTAATGGGTAAATCCGGTAAATCCAATATTTCGACTGGGCAATTTTCAATAGCAAACTGTTGGTTTACCAGAGGGTAATGCTTCTGTTTCCTTTCCCTAGCGATTTCTCCAAGAATCAAAAAAAATGGGAGGTATGACTCAGTTTATCCCCATTCCAGATTTGTGGATTTGGGTCCACTTAATCCAAATCTGAAGTTTCACCCTTTTTTTTTGTGGTAGCTGGCGTTTCATTCGACATTAAGTATCCTTACATCACCGTGGTGGCCTAGCATTGTTTTGGCGGTCCGCACCAAGCATTTTGTGGTCCAGTCAAATCACCATGAAATCCCTATTCATTGTATTGGTTCTAGGATGTTCTAGGGATATATATATATATAACTGATTGGTGGTTTGGAATATTTTTTATTTGTCCATATATTGGGAATAGTCATCCCAACTGACTCAATATTTTCAGAGGGGTAGGTCAACCACCAACCAGATAATGTTGTCCGAGAATCCCGTGGTATTTCATCGATGTCAATGGGAAAAACCCACGGTTTCCGGGGTTCAGATGTTCCCTTCAATCAATCCAATGAAAGTCTGGGATTAGTTTGCATCTCAGTAACCATATGCAACCATTAAAGATTATATAATATATCAATCATATATATATATATACATCAAGTACATGAAAATTAATGATGTATACATCATTAACTGTATATTTATACATACTATAATATAATATATTTTTTTAAAATACATATCTTAATATAATATATATATATATATAAACATATAAACATTATAGGTAGAACATCCCATGGTATCATAGTATCCCCATGAGGACCGTCTGGTCCTGGGCGCAGTGGGTGCCGCGGTGCGCCTGGGAGCACCAGAAGCGCAGAGCGAGGAGCTGGCTGGGAGCCTCAGTGCTCAGTTCATTGGGAGGTGTCCTAAAGATGGAAATTTATGGGAAATCTATGGGAAATTTATGGGAAATCTATGGGAAATCTATGGACATTTAGGACCAAATGATTTTCTTTTTTGGAAAATTGGAAAATGGACAACCATTTCCATAGATTTCTAGACAATTTTTGGGAAATCCATGGAAATCAGAAATTGAGTGATCATTTCTTGCACCACGTTACCACACGTCCATCTGGACATTGATGGTTAGTAGGAGTTTGTTACTATCCCAGAATAGCCTTACATGGGGATGGGTCAAAACCCTGGTACCTAGTGAACCCCAAAATAGCTGGTAAATGGATGTTCATCCCACTAAAAATGTATCTATAGGTATTGACCCATACCCACATTACATATTTCAATTGAGAATTATGATTTTCTTTACCCAGATCTGGGACTTTCCTAACATGGTGATACCCCAAGTCATGGCTTTCAATACTCGTCGTCATGGTCATAACGACTGGATGATAACTGGGGTACCCTTTAGATGAGCTTTAAGCCCCAAACAAAATGGCATGGCTGATTGTATGTATCTACTTGTTCAATCTAATCAATAAAAAATATGATTTAATTTTGGGAAATTGTGAGTTGTTTCAAAAAGATTGATTCAACCGGTAAAATGTGGTTTAATGGAAAAATAGTGTGTTCATTACCGCAAATGCTGGTTTCAACAAAAACATATATGGTACCCTCTGGTAATTTAAAATAGCTATGGAAAACCACCATTTTTAATGGGTAAATCCACTATAAATGGCCATTTTCCATAGCTATGTTAGTTTACCAGAGGGTATAAGTCAATGGGATCAACACCAAAGTTTTCCAAGTTTTCCAATTGCTTGGTGGGTCAACATCCATCAACGTATGCCAGCTTTGGCTGTGGTTACCGTTGTGTTTTGACCAGCCACTAGCGCCCCAGAAACGCCACGTATGTATGGGGACATAAAACAGACATTGGGCCATTGGGGTTGGCCGTTGGGTTACATTTGCATGAATGTTTGGATACTATTTCTGGATATCATCATGATTTTTTCAGGAGAGACTGTAATATCTTGATCATGTCAGAGATAAGGGTGCATGTGAGAATGGCTTATATTTTCTTTGTGGGTCCGAATTTGCATACATCATATTATACAATAGGTATGTACCTATCCAATCTAAATCAAATCTAATCTAACCACTATCCACAGTATAGCCCATACATCACTGAAAGAAATTGTCACATTTGTTCCTACCACTGAGCTGCACATGTTCAGTTTGACCGACCCTTATACCTCGGCAGTGGGTCATGCAGTTGATATAGGTGACTTGTAATATTCTTACTGCGACATGATCACTAGAACTAGAAATTATGTGATTCGAGGTGGGTGAGGTGCTATAATTTAGCTAGGTTGATGGGATCAGCTGCTTCTACAGAGCTTCTGCCTAATCTGCTGGCTTGACCGTACGGGTGCCCCACGTAGGTCACGCACGACACAAGTAGTGAAACAGGTAGCCCCCAAAAAATGTTCTGCGAATTCGTTGGGGTTGTTACCTGCTCTATAATCCTGATATTCCAGTGAACGTGACCCCTGGAGGTAACAAATATAAAAGTATAAGAGATGACCAAATTGTTTCTCGTTGGTGACAATTCAACATGCACCTTCTGTTGCAGCCATGGGCGCGTGGTTCAGCCGCAATGACCGCCGCTCACGGCGGCTGTTGATGATTGGCCCAGCGTATGCGGGGAAAACGACCCTACTGTATCACTTCAAGCTGGGTGAACATGTGCAGGCTGTGGTGGGTATGGAAAAGCAGGGATGGTGGGGGCCCCAAGTTGGCCATAAGTCGGAAACCAGATACGCAAGACCATGCGGGGCTCATGGGGACCAAGAGGTGGTTGAGATATTTTCAGCATTTGATCACGTCATGATAAATGCCATATATGTATATTATATATGTATATTATATATATATCCATGTGTAGCATATATAACAATATATAATGATATATAATATGTATATATATATATATACTTCCATGATGTTCCTAGAATCACCGGCTTCCACCCATCACCACATCCACAGACAGCCACGCATGCAGGCCATACCAACAGTTGGTTACAACGTGGAGGCGGTGAGATTTCAGAACACCACCTTCACTGTCTTCGACATTGCCGGGAAAGACCGCATTATGAGGCGCAGATCCTGGGAAATCACTGGAATGGTTGGGATAGAAGCACCAACACTTTGTATCAAACACTCTGTTTTGAGTGGTTGATTCATGTTGATTCCTCATTTCTGCCGGCTAATTAAGTCCCAAGTTTTTATAAATTCAAAATTAAGGAACTGAGTACTGGTTGGTGGTTTGGAACTTTTTTTTTCCTCCATATATTGGGGATAGTAATATATAATAATCCCAACTGACGAACTCATATTTTTCAGAGGGGTAGGTATACCACCAACCAGTCATGGCATTGATGAAATCCACAAGAACCCCCAACGAGATGAGGACGGAAGAGCCTAGGAGAACACGAGGACTCGCTAGTCGGAAGGGGAGCATCCCCCGAGGTATTAAGAAAGTGTCTAGTTCACCCATCGAACAACAAAGATATGATGTAAATTGATCAATATATTAGTGTTTATTGGTATATAATCATATATATTAATTCGCGTATATGAGTGTTTATTGGTGTATATTATTGTACATTGTCATATTATATCATATCGTATCTACTTTTGCCATCCAGTTGGAAAGGAAGAAAGGCCATCTATGGGGCACCATGTACCCTCCAGCAATCCATAGGAGAAACACCTGCACTTCGGGGGTCAAACGCACATAGGTTGTACCTCGACCCAGTTCGACTTGATTTTATTTGTCAAATTCCCACACTTGATGGGGTCAAACCCAGTGTATCATAATATATATAACGTACATGTATATGCAGAGCTGTGATGTGCTTGTTACCGGAAATTCCAGACTTGATGGGTTAAGATAAAGGCTAGTCTATGGTCTTCTATGGTTAAGATAACTGATCGAAAGAAACAAATAAAGAAAGAACAACATAAAGTCACAGAGAGAGAGAGAGAAAAAAAAACACAAACGAAAGATAGATTGGATTAGATTAGATTAGATTAGATAGATAGACAGATAGATTAGATAGATTAGATTGGATTAGATTAGATTAGATAGATAGACAGACAGACAGACAGACGGACAGATAAGATAGATAGGATAGATAGGATAGATAGGATAGATAGGATAGATAGTATAGATAGGATAGATAGGATAGATAGGATAGATAGGATAGATAGGATAGATAGGCATTAGATAGGCTAGATAGGATAGATAGGATAGATAGGATAGATAGGATAGATAGGATAGATAGGATGGATAGGATGGATAGGATGGATAGGATGGATAGGATGGATAGGATGGATAGGATGGATAGGATGGATAGGATGGATAGGATGGATAGGATGGATAGGATGGATAGGATGGATAGGATGGATAGGATGGATAGGATGGATAGGATGGATAGGATGGATGGATAGGTAGATTGATAGATTGATAGATTGATAGATTGACAGATTGATAGATTTGATAGATTAGATTAGATTAGATTCGATTGGATAGATAGAGAGAGAGAGAGATAGAGAGAGATAGAGAGATAGATAGATGGATGGATGGATAGATAGATAAATAGCTGGACAGAGAAATAGACAACTTGATCTCTGGACGGATGGGTTCGGATTTAGATCGATAGATGGATATACGGATAGATAGATGGAAGGATGGATGGATGGACGGAAGGACGGATAGATATAGAGGTATAATGGACAGAAAGATGTAGAGAAGATCATTGGATAGATTGATCATGATAGATCGGCAGATAGATATTCAACTCATAGTTTTTGTCTGTTCAGTTTCCAGGTTTGCACATGGCAGCCTCATCACAGGCTGGGCAACATCTATGCTGATCGATCTGCTGATGGTCTCATTTTTGTGGTCGACAGCTCGACGAGCTCTCAAGAGGCAGCTCGGTTTAGGAGACAAGGTCAACTAGGTTTATGGAGGAGAAGGGAGGATTAATGGAGGAAACTAGGATTTATGAAGGAAATGGATGATTTGTGGAGGAAAATAGGGTTTATGCAGGAAAATGGAGGATTTACCATTTTTTCATAGGGTTCTCTCTTTAAAATCTTCAGGATTGGGGGTGCAGTTGCCCCTTGTCCACTTAGAGGGTGTGTAAACTTTAAGGGAATATCATGTGAAAATCATCCAAGTAGTTATGACTTGATGAGTAGGTATCTGGTTGTGATTATGGCAGGGGGTGACACGTGGCTATACTCCGCAATATATTGGGGATTATCATCTAGTGACTGTAGATTTCCCTTCACCAAGTCCATTTTCAAATGGAGGAGCACTGGGGCATTTGAATCATTTGGCCATCTGATGACGATTTTGCCAGCACAGCTTTGCATTTTGACATACTGGTTGGTGGTTTGGAACATTTTTTGTTTTTCCATAATATATGGGTTGTCATCCTTCCCATTGACTTTATATTTTTCAGAGGAGTGGCTCAACCACCAACCAGTTTGCATTTTGACATAGTTTGGCTCAGTTTTATTTATCCAGAAATGAAGATTCAATCATTTAACATGAAATGACGGTCCTGGAGTTTTGACGGCGCAAACTTAAGAAATTTCAGGAGCGACAGAAACCACGGAAAAATAGCGATGGACGCAATGGATGCATACAAGATCATACACCATGTATATGTGTTTGTTTTAGAATATTTACAATTTTACATATACACACAAATACATATGTAATATATGTATATATATATATTTCGTTTGATTAGACTGATATGTATACTAATATGCACCAGTATTGTTTGCATTCTTTAGATGCGTGTGTGTATTTTTCCGTGTGACCTTTGTTTCTGAATCTCACGGAGCAATACTTTTCAACCACACCGGTGACACCTGACTTCATGTCACCTAGCTTCGCACAGGCCACTGAGCAACTGCATCGTGGCATCCTTCAGAACCTCGACATTTGGAAAATTTGGAGGCTATGGTGGATGCTGGTCCTTCACCCATATCAAATGGCGATTTCATGTGATAAAAACATTGAAATTGAGTGATAGTGGACCATCAACTTAATAGGAGGCTACTAAGATGTACTAAGTATTTGCTGACGACTTTTTTGTTTTGTGACTTCAGGCAACTATGATGGTGATTTTCGGATTGTACCAAGTAGTTGAATGAAGATGAGGATTTCATCCAATGGTATGAGACATACGTATGTTGATGGCAGATGGGTTCACACTGCGGCCCTTAATAAGGGTTCCATTGCTAGGTTTGATAGAAGATACCCTCTGGTTATTTAACATAGCCATGGACAATGGCCCATTTATAGATGATTTACCTATTACAAATGGTGATTTTCCATGGCTATGTTAAATAACCAGATGGTAGATCGGGGGCCATTTCGATGCTCCGTGTGACACGTATATCTACCTGCGATGAAGCAGTGATTCTTTTTGTGTAAATTCGTTGGTACAGCATACGGTACCCAACTATTCCAATATATGGAGCATCTCATGATACCCTCTGGTTATTTAACATAGCCATGGACAATGGCCCATTTATAGATGATTTTCCCATTAAAACCTCCATTTTTCAGGGATTTTCCATGGCTATGTTAAATAACCAGATGGTACTTTCTATGTGCCAACCTCCTGCATGAATCGTTCCTAATTGTCACCAGTTGCTCTGGTTTGACCCATGTCTGGGGTTGCTGCCTTGGGTTCTCATGTCCAGTAAGACAACGAAGAAAACGCTGAAGTAACCCAAGTCTGCCATTATATGGGTGTGTTTGAAAATGGCTTATGCTCCCAAATCGTCATTTTGATAGGGAAAACATATGATGCACACATACCCTAATTTAACATAGCTATTGAAAATGGCCATTTGTTGTGGATTTACCCATTGAAAATGGTGATTTTCCATAGTTACGTTAGTTTACCAGAGGGTAACTTAATATATCTTGACTATCTTGATGTACCTTCAGCATCCCCCAGGTGGAACACCAAGAAAGTGCTGCTGATTTTGGCCAACAAACAGGTGGGGCGGTGGGGCGACGGCTGTTTGATTTGAAAACTTAGGCGACCTTTGGATATCCCCATCACACTTCACCCACCTTGGCGATATTCTCCTGAAACTGGAATGAATCAACTATTATAGCTGGATGTTAATCCAATAAACATGATGAACTTTGGGTGCTTCTCAACTTTTGGTTTATCAAGTTTTAAGTTCAAGAGGTTGAGAAATGTGGCGACGCCCATTACGATGATTTAAAATGCCAGTAAATCATCTATAAATGAGCCATATTCAGCCATGTTCATGCATTTTCCATGGCAAAAGTGTTGAATTTACCCGGCTGGTAAACTATGTGGAAAACCTATGGGTTTCCCTTAAAAAAATATCCACCAATCCTGTTTTTTTTTCCATATCTTTCGCGTGTTTTTTCAGGATCTTGAAGGTGCCATGGACGTGGATCAGCTCTCCTTAGCTCTGAAACTCTCGGAGTTACCAGGTGGATTGGTGGATTGGGGGGTTAATGTGCCATGGTTGTAGATGGTGAATCATGGTTAACAATGGTTGATACTGGTTAAGAACTTAATAACTTATTAGTAATGGTTAATGAAATGATGTTGATCAATGTTGATTAATTATGATATAGTGATGATTAATGATGATGAATTATAGTCCCATCCGCCTCAGGTTAAACACCCCTAGAAAACATGCTTTAATGGAAGATTTACACTTATTTGGGACCATTTAGGGCGTGCTTACTATAGGGAGGATGGGATTAATTATATATATATGAGTAACCAACAAAAGTAGTGGAAGACACTTGGGATGTTCAAATTTTTGTGGAAACCTTCACGACCGATAGGGGACCACCCACATACCGATACTCTATTTTTACACATAGCATGGAAGCACAAGCCCTCACAACAAATAGGGGACCACCAACTTTGGCCATGTCCGTTGCGAGTAGTAAGCAATTATGCTCGCTACTCGTATAAGTTTTTTTAGGCAAAGAAACATGTGCACTACGAATATAGAAGCTATAATAGTTGTAGTTTTTGGGCATGTTGATCTTTCATGTTTTTTCTACGTGGCAATGACTCTTAAAATGGTGATAGATGGTGATACCCCAGAAATGGATGGTCAGCAATCAGCAAGATCCAAAACCATTTTTTGGGGATCGCTCTTTTGGGGTAGCCCCATTTTAGCAGAGACATATGCAGTCGTTCAAATGAAAATGATTAGGAATCCGCCATTAATTCACCAGGGTTTTATTGAATATGATGCAATTTCACAGAACATCAGAAAGCCGGGTTTTTGCACGCTTGAAGGTCCCCAGCGGGACGGGCTTGAGAGGATTTCCAGCCACTGGAAGCCGCCCGGCATTCTAAGGTGATTGGACATACCACGTGCAGAAGACCAGCGGGCTCACCGGCCAAGGCTTCCACGAAGGTCTACAGTGGGTGCTGGAAACGCTGGACAAACACGCTGCCATCTGATGGGAGGCTTGGTGTCCCCAGGGACAAGCCCAATGGTAACGGTAGATTGAGGGAAGACATCCCCAAAGTAATTACAGTATATTATTATATACTATACTATTATATATATACCTTGACCTTCCATACCCGAGAAAAACGTAGGGTCTGAGTGAAAACCCGAGGTTTTCAGCAGAAACCCGAGGTTTTGATTTTTCATGATTTTCCCGTGTTTCTCCAGTTGCACCGCCACCCCTGCTGATGCAACACCTGGTTCAACTTGGAGAAGCGCTGGCCAAATTTGCCAAAGCCATGAGCTCAGGGGTAGCAGCAACTAACAACAAAGTATATATTGCAATGAAGTGAAATGGCAAAAAATAATAAATGTCATTTTTTGTGAAGCATACGCTAATGCGCCGCCCCCTTAGCTCTAATCAAATACCCGCATTCTACAAATTTGTTGTAGACACTTTGCAAATGTCTTGAAACCACTCTCTCAGCACAAGTCACCGAACTTACGTGACGGGATAACCTACTACCTCTACCTATGAAGTCCTCATCCTGCTGCACTGATGTGCAGACAGGATTAAGACACAACCCCGTTTGGGAGTTGTTTAACAACCCCAAGATCAAGTGATGCATCGCGTGTGCTTTTGGCATGATTAGCCAAAAGCGCTGGCCATTGCGGTGGGCTTGAACCGCAAGAGAATTGTACCCACGAAGAAACCGCATTCCAAATTCACCAGCTTCCTTGGCTTCACTGGGTGACAAAAACGCACCACCATGGTAAAGTTTGGAGATGAAACAGTTGATGGCCTCGGCAGCTTCCCCCGCCAGTTGCAAAGCGCTATCATGGCTCCAATCCTCAGTGTGAAATCTGGCCTCCACCCACAGCATAAGGCTGGTTGACAAATCGCCTTTGTGCCAGCCACCTGTTGGATAGTATGATGTGCTCAACCATCCCAAGTGTTCCTTCGTGATCCGCTGGCAATGGGCCTGTCGATGGTGTTGACGACACCAGCCCAAATATTTCTCCGATAGCTGCTCAAACCTCAGGTCGACATTGGATCCAGGTTCCAGCTGCGACAATAGGGCCAACGTTGATCCCAAGTAGTTCCTGGCCATGCCCAGGTGCCAGCAATGGAACAGATCAAAATGAAAAAGGGTTGGCAGCTCACCTTCAACATGAGGAATGCCTTGAAAAGGGCTAGGCCGGGAAAATGGTGGCTGCGCCAGCATTGTATTTTGCCAAAGCGGAGTCTTTGAAGCAATCTGCTCGTATGGGGTTCCAGGCTGGCCGGCTTGGCATAAATGGCAAATCCCTTTGCATACCCCACGTGCATTTTCTTTGTGTTTCTCCACGTTCATGAAGCTTCTATCCAATCCACACTTGGCTAGCCATGGCCAGTCACCAACTATGCCAATGCAGCATGCATGCCATGTTTGCGATCGACTCTCCACCCCAACAGTGGACACATGGAGAAGTTCTTCTGCCACAGCATCTAAAAGCATTGAGAAATTGGACTCGTTCGGACCTGTGTACGAAGCCTTGGGAACAGCAGACACCAAGAAACGGTTGGTGTAACTGTGGCCTTTGAAGTTGGGCTCCAACTTGAGATACTTTCTTCGCCTCTGCCCAGATTGCAACTGAGGATCCACCCCCCGTCCTAAGGGACTGTGCAAGTTCAGGATCAAAAATGCAGATCGTTTTTTTGATCGTCCTTCGTCACCGTGCAGAAGCAAGGGCACTGTGCGCCCAAGAGAACACTCTCCACTCCTTGCCTTCTGGAAGATAGGGTGCTGAGGGTTCTGAACTTCGAAGCACCGCCAGAAGTGTTCCAAAATAGCACACTCTCTTTCGCGGTCTGGTTTTAGCAGCCCGCAAAAAATATGCAAACAATTGTGTTCCAACAAAAGACCCAGCCAATCCCTGAATTTCAGAAACGGTATGGATGTCTGCGCATCTTCACCCTTCAGAGAACAAGCTTTGATTGGCATGGTCAACCCAAACCGTTTGGACATCAATCGCTCACAATCTCTTTCTCCATTTTGTGGCGCCCGTCTTGAAAGGTCCACCAGTCCTCCTGATTTCAGAGCTGCGGCCTCACCAACGTCAGCGACAATGTGTTTGGCCAACTTGACGGCTGAAGCACATGAGGCCTCAGCAAAACCAAGAATCAAGACCAGCAGAAGTGTGTGAGTGGTAGGTTAGCTGGGACTGGAAGAAGAATGATGAAAAGTGTCGCTGTCTACGGAATAACCTGCAAACCTGTGAAGTGCTCAATGATCTTGAAATGACTGGACGGAAAAATCAGCTTCGTACCCGATTCTTTTGGCCCAAGAAATCATTTTCAAGTAAGCCCGCCCTGCTTCAGTGTGACAATGTGTATAGGCTGGAAACATGGTTGTCCATCAGCCAGGGTGAGACGCGCACAACTTTTGGAGGGGTGGCGGAGTTTTATACGATCTATATACAACATAGGTCATGTAGCGATCATCTTTGCTTGAGCTGTTTGTGTTTACTGTGTCGCCGCCGGGCTTCTCATTTTTACATCCACGTCTGCCTTAGCCGGCGTTGGCTGAGGCAACTTGTATTTTTGTAAATATGATTTTCTAAAGATTGCAAAAAATGGGACCTGTAAGT
Source organism: Cladocopium goreaui (assembly GCA_947184155.2). Classification (NCBI taxonomy): domain Eukaryota; class Dinophyceae; order Suessiales; family Symbiodiniaceae; genus Cladocopium; species Cladocopium goreaui. Next base: position 175,660 of record CAMXCT020000988.1, on the reverse strand, counting down.
TAGAGAGGGGAAAAACGGAAAAAAAAACACATATGATGCAAGTTAGTTGCCGTTATACTTTTCAATGAGCGCTGCCTCTAACATTGCTGCGCTATAGGGCTCCCTGGAGTAATACATGATGATCATCTCAGCCCACTTGTCTTTAGAATTGCAGTAGCCGTAGATGCTGTTAGACCATCTCCATACAGGGTTGTGTGTGAAGCCAATTTTAAAAGTGAGCGGTTCCTCTTTTTTGAATAGACATTCCAGAAGTTGGATGCAGTGTCGGAGAACAGCGCCGGCCGAAGCCGTGAGGTGGCAAAGTTCAAAGCGGATTGGTCCATGAGTCTGGCACTGAGTTGAAAGGGCATTCAACCGGGGTGACGCATCGAGCTGTTTCTCAGTCATACTATGTGTTTTTTTTTTCGCATCTTCTGGTTGGAGTCCAGTGGCGCCTCTGTGGTAACCATCCCCCCACTATGAAAATGTTGAGTATCACTGCTTGTAGCTGGGCTCTCATGTGATCTTTGTGATCTTTTCCATGGAAAGGGTGCTTCATTATCCTCAGGTTTGTGGGAACGCGCATGCAAACACCGCATACAAACCACACCCAAAACATTGGAGGAAAGAAACCCCAAAAGTTTTCATTTTGAAAGGTCAAGGTTCAGATCGGTGACATGTCAGTAAATCAAAGAGTTCTTCTTCTGCACTTTCGCCATGATTTTGTTCGGAACTCATATGCACACGGATGGTTTTATTTGGGCCTAATCATCGGTGTGCGATTTGTCCGGTTTGATGCCAAAGGTTGACACGCAAGAGAAACAAAATTGGGACAAATTTGCCAGATCCCAAAATGCTGAGGCCATGGCCCCTTCGCCAATGGAAGCACTCATTGCCATCATAGTTCTGCCAGGCCTGACACCTGGCGTGTTGATGCTGGTGACTGGGTCGATTGGGAACTATTCTCATCATATATATATTTGTAATTGTTTTTTGGCGCAAATCATCGAAATAAGGAGCAGTGACCAAATGAATTTGAAGTGTCGAGCAGGGAACTGGCACGCTCATTTTTGAAGCCCATGTTGGCGCAACATATCTTGAACATGTCTTGAGGTTCGAAAGAGACTGGATTGAAGAGCCAATGCTATGATAAAAACATCACAGCTAGGCAGCCCCATCTGCCATATGGCACCGTGCGTTTCTCACACTGAGCTTTGCAACCAACAACACTTCCATTACGAAATGTATGGTTATAGTTATAGTTCATCATATTTTCACAGAATGGGTCATATAGGGAATCCAACATCATGTGTAGCTTGACTATTGAAATTGCAAAGCCGCTAAGTGTGCACAACACTTCGTGGGATACCTGAACAAAAGAAAACTTGGAATCTACTTCTTACTCTTGTGTTTCTTGTCCTTTTTGGACTTCGGTTCCTTCTGGGTCTCCTTGCGCTCCTTGCGCTCACCCTTAGGCAACTTAGGCGGCGGAGTCTCATCCACTTCGTCGGTGTCCTTCTTGTCAAAATACTTCTTCGCGTTCCTGCGCTAGCAGGTCTTTGGAACTTATGGTTGGATTATCTAATCTAATGAGTGGCAGGGGTATATCCGGCTGAGACCAAAAAAGTCACTAAGAGAAACCGTAATTATTGTCCTGATCTTGTTCTCTTCGGCTGCAGCCTTTGAACACCTGGGGCCACCCCACTTGAACCCTCAAAACTTAGGAATAATGATTGAATGTTTGCTTGTTTTTTATCACAGTTTTTGGCCAAAGACTGAGTAGGGAACACAAGGGTTGCCTTGTCCATAGCCGCCTCAGCCTTCTTGTACCACCTTAAGTGATGAGAGCTACATGGAAAATGCAAAATAAATTAAGCACATATATAATATATAGGTTTTATGGATGTGTGTGTGTGGCAAAGTTATTGTATACATGTTGTGGTCCAGGGAACTCATCGGACGCAAATTTGTCGACCTCCCCTTTGCCCCAAGCTTCATGGCAAAGGTCATACTGGGTATCCACTGCCAAGATTTGGTCTTCGAGGCTCTTCACGCACCTGGGCCCAAGCTGGCAGTGATGTGGGGCAGATAACATGAACCATGGGACCCAGGCACAGTATGAATTGAAAAACTTCCAAGGAATTTTACACTTGTAAATTGTAACATCCAGTACTTGTTGTAACCAGGTGACGGGGAAATAGAAGCAGTTGAATAACCCTTTTTCAAATCACGGACAAGGGCTCGAAGCTTTCCGCTCTTGGAAGTCATGCTCTGCAAGAATCGCTGAAGCTTATCTTTCGTCTTACAGGGGTAAGACATGAATTGGAAAAGAATGTTAATAATAAACAGATTTTGGGTAAAATCGGTTAACACTGTTTCAAAACAAGCCCTGGTAGCAAAGTCCCTTTCCAAGTCCTCTTGGTACTTGCTGAGCTGTGGAAGTTGGGCTTTCTTGTCCTTCTCAAGCTGGTCACGCTGAACTCGGGCTTCCAAGTGGGCAAAGTCTTTGCCCAGGTCTGACTCAGGAATGTCATCAACCTAGCAAAGACGCGTTGATGTTGGAAGAGTTGGGGTAGCTGATTGGCTGTAGTAACTGTGGTACTTTCACTGTGTGCAGCTTGCGAAGATAGTTGTTTTAAGGTACATACATTCCTCTAAAGCATAGATCATGACATATCATAATGACAAGCCTTCTGTCGCTTCTTGTGTTCTTCTTCATACGAGCTCTCTTCAGTTCGTTTTCCCGTTTCCTTCGTCACAACCCAGAACTCGAGCTCCCCATCATACGAGTTTCTCCTGCAAAGTGGCACAAGCAAGTTGGCTTTCCAGGTTTCTAGCTGCCAAATGAATGTGACTAGACCCAGCAGTTGAAACCATACAGCTTTAGCAAACCCAATTTAGATACGTTTGAAGATCTGCAAATTTGAAGATCTGCCTGGCATGGCTCTCGCCCAAAGCCAGGCATCGTTCTTTGGCACCATTGATTTTCTTCCTGGTGCAAGACTCAGAACATAAAAAACTACGAGTTGTTGAAGTGAACTAGATTGCAAACCATTGCGGCATTTGAATTCAAAAACTAGGAACCGTGCTGACTCCATCCCAACTCTTTGAGTTCACTCTCTGAATACCACCCTTCATCGATCACAAGCTGGTACGTCTTCTTGCGTTTGATGATGATCAAAAGCTCGCTGAAGAAAGACTCCTGCTATGACATGTTCGAGTGGACTCCGCAAAGATCTAACCAACAGATATAATCTCTTCAGTAATATCATACTTTAGAATCATCAAATTTGAACGGAACAAGGGTCCTTTGACCAATTGACTGACACAAGTAAGTCCGCCATGCCATTCTTATCCCCATTCTGCCATTCTTTGGCTACATAGTCAGGGGCCAAAAGCTCTCGACGCTTGCTCTTAGGCTGGATCATCCTGTGGATCCGGGCTTTTGCAGCGCGGCGCAGGTTGAACTTCAGGGGGTCGATGTTGAAGGCTGGATGAAAAATAGTGTAAACAATATCCATTATTATGGAATAATATATTTGAGATGAACATCCCTAAAAGGCTTGTAGACACACAGGAGGATATAAGAACACCTGATTTTTATATACATTTGATCACCATGCCTGACGCAGTGTCATGCCCTTGGGTATGTAAGCCTTTGGTGACTGACCGGCATCTGTGCTGGCGGCTTTGGGTGTCTCGGTGCCATTCACTTGTGGCGGCGTTTCCGGCACAGGTGTTCCAACTACGAGGGTTGTAGGAAGCTCAGTGGAGGCGTCCTAAGCCACGAAGAGAGGGTGAATGAAGGATATACTTGGAGAACAAAATCCAAAGTAGCGGTAACGCAATTGATTATGAAGTTTGTTTCCTATGGGATCCCAAAGTCCAAGGGTCACAACCTTTCTCCATGGGCTTCCCTGCTTTGCAAAGTTCATCTTCAGTGGCCTTGGCCGGCAGGATGTTGTTCCAAACACATATCCTACCCCAGTAAGTTTGCAATGACTGTATATAAAGATATATTTGATATATATATATATGCTTTTCTTTCAGATTTATCGTAAGACAAATATGTGTGATATCCTTCGAAATCCCCTGATGATCAAACTATATTTTGAAGACAGATAACACCCCTTCAAAAGATTTCAAATGTCTGGGCATCAGACTGGCAAGGTGTCCATATCTGCGACGTCCTTCCCAACCTTTGGATCGAGGCCATCAAGTCACTAAGTGTTGGAGGATGTGGGACTTGTGGCTGGAAAAAAGGAAATTGGGCCCCTGACATCACTCTCACGGTCGAGCTTTTCGTCGATGTCCTGCCAAGGAACCACATATTTCGGGGTATAGGAATACTAATTTATATCCATGTCACTAGGTTGATGCAAAGCACCCAAAGCTTCACAAGTTCAAACACATTGCATGGATTCTAGTCACTAGTCCTGAAGTTGTTGTAATAACTCTTTCTCCAGATCATCATTGGCGAAGGTGTTTTCAACATGGTCGATCCCATCCCCTAGGGTCGTGCAGCTCCACCGCTGTGAATCGCCTTGAGTCTCAGTGTCAGGTTGCCGCTGTCTCGACATTGCTGGGTGCCTAAGATGCCTGTTTGGATGGATGGCTATGGCATGAGTAGCATGGCAATGTCTAAGTATCTGTGAAGAGCACATGTTCAAAATCAGAAACTTGAAAAAATCAACCAACATGGCACAGGTTTCATATTGAATGTTTGAGGATTGCAATATCCGATCTTTTTGGCGTTGTAGGCCATCAGATTTGAAATCCAGTGGGTGCTTCTCTGAATTCGGACGTATCTAAGTGCATCAGCTGTCGAATTTTGACGTCCAAGGGTCGAAAGAACCCTGTTATTCGGACAATTGTTTTGGTCATTCGGACTGCTCCCAAACCCATGTTTTTTTCACGGGTTGGCACGGGTAAATCACGGGTTTGGCACGGGTTTAGCACGGGTTCGGAAAACCCGGGTTTTTTTTTGAAACCCGGGGTTTTCCTAGAAAAATCACGGGTTGGCATGGGTAAATCACGGGTTTGACATGGGTTTGGCACGGGTTAGTTGACGCCAAATCTCTAACCCGAACTTTTTCCGAATGGGAAAGTAAAAATCCGATCGGTTGATGAAAAAATGCTAAAATATTGAAAATTATCATTTTTGTTCGGACCCTATGAGGTATCTACTCAATCAGAAATCTATGGGATTGGGACATTCCGAGACCACTTCAAGTCATGGCGCTAGAATTGGCTGACTCAAGATGGTCAGGCACTGTACCACGCCATTCTTTGGGAATTTTTAACTTGCGGCTTCCCCGCAAATAATTAAACACTGATGCAAAATCTGCATACTGCCACACATCACTATGTCCATGATCAGGGCCCCAATTTTGGAGACAATCCAAAGCACTTGGAACCACCTCCGGTAGCTGAGGCATCCCCTGGGCTGACTGCTTGAGACGCTCCAGCTTGTCCACGAAGGCTCTGGCGAAGGGCATGGGGTATATCCTGATGCAGTGTGAGCACAGGGAAGGGACCCAATGATGACTACACGGTCTGTATTGGCAACTCATTCAAAATAGCTAGATATTATTATACTATCATAGTAGTGTGGATGCTACATCAACATTTTCTATGACCATCGGAAACCACACTTGCAATTTATCACATTCAAGAAACTCAGTGCTTCGTAGGTTGGAATTGCCCTTGTACCTCTTGACACCCTTTTTGTCATAGTAAGCATCTGCCGTTCTGATTCTCTCAGACTTGGGTTTTCGATCAGACTGAGTCAGCTTACCCTTGTCAAACTCCAATGCCACCGCAGAATTAGAGTAACCATAATGTCGCTTCGGTGTTTTTGCAGAGTAGTGGATCATCCACCACTTGACTTTCACTACCTGGGCTGAGATTTTGGGGCAATACTGTTGTTAGAGCCAAAGGTATATTTGCTGATTGGGGAACCCCAAAATTAAGCATACATTGTAAAAGACCTAGGGAACAAGGGAACAAACATACCACTGAATAGGAAATGCAGACACTGCGAAAGGGCCAGCAGCGTCATAGATGGATTTCACAACTCTCCGGAATGTTGTGTAGAATTCCAACACCGAACCCAAGGGCTGTTCAACCGTCCAGGCACCCCCTAGGCATGTCGTCAGTAGGAGGAGGGCGCACATCCTGCCATTTACCAACGCATTCCCAGAAAGACTATATTGTTTACTGCTTTTCGAAAAATAGAAACCAAAGGATTGATGTCCTTTGAATCCAAAAAGTTTCACAGGGCTGCAGAAACCAAACCTGTAACAGCCTAGGTGTAATGAATTATCACTCATGTTTCTGGCCCTGGTCCTGTCACTTAAGACATTGCTTAAGAACACGCTCGGGTACTTGTCAAACCCCAAGCTGCAGCATGGCGCTCGCATGCTTGTGCCACAGTTCATTTGGCACAAGCTGGAGCATTTAAGGCCAAAGTGAGCTACAAAGTCCTTTAGTTTCGCTCGCAAAAGGCATAGCATGGCCAACCTAGGCGATGATGTATTTCCCAATCCAACATCCCAAATCGTGAAATATATTGGATACCCAACCATTGAAGGGATACGGTTGTCTTATCACATACACTCCCCACCCTCAAAATCTAGGAATCACCATGGGGCAAGCAACGCATACCCGGAAGTCGAACTCAGATCCATGAAATTGCTCTTACGGCTTGCAGGCTGCTGGTTGTCAATCAAATCGAATCGCAGAGCCCGGTACCCAGAGGCCTTGGCAACTTTGGTGATGTTGCCCACCCCAGCAAAGAACTCATAGTGCTCAAACTCCTGGATCATTGAACCCTGGCAGTTGGATAGTTTTTTTTCAAGTGAGCATATTTCATATCGAATGGGAGGCCAGTGTCAAAAGAAAGGCTTTGTAAAATGATGTAAAATGATAGGTCCCCACAGATCATGTTTGGGGACCTATTCATCCCTAATACCTATTGCAATATATCAAACTGGTTCCTTATATATCATAACTGACAGGAAGTTAAAACATTATATCTACCTCTACCCCAGCGGTTTTAGATTCACAATCCCCAACAAATGTGGGGGACCAATTTGAAGCTCCAATCACATGTCCTCGCACATGGTGTAGCTCCAGTAGAGCAGCAAGATGCAAAAGACGAAGTCCTGCAATGTGTTGAACCCATTCACCCATCGCAGTTCAATCAGCAACCAATTTTTTGAAGTAAGGTAACAACTGTCAGACGTGAACAACTTTGATGACGATGCTAAAATCGACAATATAGACATCAAATGGTTTGAGAGACAAATGCTGTTTACCTATGAACTTTCAATCCCTCAAGCTGACTGCTGTCCTTCGGGCAATGAAGCTCCCGAAGCATCCACACCAGCGCGTTCAGGTCCATCATGGCGCAAGCCCAGGGTTGGGGTCCCGGTGCCCAAGATCAAGATGACCAGTGAAAAATCATGAGGGGTGGATTTTTCATAGGAACATATGGAATCGAAATGTGGCATGGTCACATAATTACTCTTCAAACTGTGGGGTCGTTTGTTGTTGTGTTAATTTCTATCCCTCGTGAGATCTACTTCGAGCCATGCGACCATATAATTGTAAGATAATGTAAGGAAGTTTCTTCAAGTTGGATTGCGTAATTCAACATGATCTCTCTTAGGTGTGATTGGTTTCTTTCGATGTTAATTATATTGAAAGTTTGAAGGCTTCCCCCACTGTACATTCTCAACTCTGGGATTTGGAAATAAGACATGCCGAAAGCGCCTTTGGTTTTCTTCATGGTTTCCCTGACCCGCCAAAGGTTGCACCTTCTCGTTGCATCTGATGCCTTTGTGGCCTCAGGACGGATTGCGCTGTGGGCGGGTCTGGATGCCACGGCTAGTGGCAAGGTTGTAAATGATTATATAATATTATATATTATATTTTATATCAATTATTATATTCAATTCTTAAATGCTAAAACATCGAGGCAGCGAGTCTCAAACTGCAACCATGCGCTTTTCAACTGGCAATCCCGTGTTTGCACGTGCTCATGCCTCCAAACCTTCAGCTGCTCTTAAGGCTGCTTCACGAACCAGCAGTTTGAAAAAACGAATACCTTTGAAGGGAAACCCAAAATGGTACACAGAAACTGTTTGTTCATTTAAATTGGATTCACTGACAATGTTTTGCCACCGCAGCCTCTTCACTAGCTGGGCTATGTCTGAGAAGGCAAAGGACATACTAGGATTGTGTCACGCTAGGTCCTTGGATTGAAGGACAATCCCTTGGGCTGGGCCAACGAGCTAATGTGAAAGAAACAGACAGCTGAAAAACATCAATCACACACACACACAAGGTCACCAACACGATGTATTGAAACTTCCCCCTGGGCCCAGAGTTCAAAGGATGGCTGTCCTGTGTTCAACACACACACGCACACACCATTGGAGGTAGTGTGGCCGCCCCTACTTTGCCAAGTTGTTCACAACTTAAGCCGTATATACCCTAAAATATGTAGCACCATACCCGGTGGGCAGGTGCAAGCCAACATGTCTTTTGACTAGCCGGACATCCGGCTCACAGCGAGTGCGGCAGCTTTCCTCAGAGAATCCTTCATTGAAATGAAACCTGGGTCATCAGAAATCACATCCTTGGAGTCCCGGGGCGCTTTCGACATCTCCTCAACGTAGATTGCCTGAGCGCGGCTATGATGGGACAAGGGGAGACTATCAACATTGAAAAAAGGCAACCCAACAGCACTGAACATAAACATTCAAGCGCATCTCACCGTGAACAGAAATATACAGTATAGCCCCCATTGTTTCAAGTTACCATCAAGGTGGAGGCTTTCAAACATGCTCCAAGACGAAGTAGACAATCACCATCACTTTCATCAAGCTGGAAGTAGGCAATGTCACGTTTCTGCCCTTTGTGGTACACACCAAATGCAGGCCTCTTCCAGTACATGCCCCCTTGACGCACCTCTTCCAAGTTAGGGGGGAGCAACCCTTCCCGAAGGTTTTTTTTGTCTCCATCCGTGGGGTTCTGGGGTTTTCGATATCCATTTTCTGGATAGCTTTCAAATACTTCGTGATTGCCTTAACTTGGTCCTTTTCAGTAGTTGGGCAAACATGTTTCTCAGATGGCTCTGGCAGCGCTTCAGTTTCAGATTTTCGCCTTTTCGATTTCTCCTCTGCCTGGTCATCATGTTTTCCCTTGACCTTTTTCACTTTCTTGCCTGCCATGTTGTCTTCGTCCTTGTTCGAGTTGCTGTTCTTGTCTGCATCCTTCTTTGCACTGCTAGTTTTGCTGGCTGCATGTGCTCCTAGGTGGTGCATGGCTGCCTTGCCAGCCAAGTGCGCATACCTATCGAAGTTTTTGGACGCCTCATCATGGACATTCATTTTTTCAGAATCCTCTTGATGTTCGTTGTACCAGCACCCTTCATAAATCCATTTTTGCCATTCTTGACACATGTCTTCCGTCCAGAACTCCTCATACTCTACTGTCTCAGCTTCCTTTGTCTTCTTGCGTTTTCTACTCTCCTTCCTGTTCTCACCTGCCCCACCTTCTTTCGCTGGAGCTCCTCTTCCCCTCCCACGACCTCTGCCCCGTCCTCGCGGAGCCAAACTTAGCTGATCTCGCCTTGACACATGTTCTTCAGACTCCTGCATGCCCCAAATTGAAGGCAGAACATGAAACAAACAGAACGTGTGAAATATTTCAGAAGTAAGCACCCTTGTTAAGTCATGTTGTACTCCATGCAAACCTGAACATCCCTGAGCCCACCCAGCCTCATCAGAGAACTTCTCCTCCGTTTCCTTGGGAGTGCCATTGGTGACCATGGCCTTCCCTGGCACAGATCCTGGCCCTGACTTTCCCAACTCGAGGGTTCTACCTTCATCATCCCTGTAAACCTTTTGGTATGCATCACGTTTTTGGGATACAGTTCTCTCAGGTGAGTTCTCCAGAGGAACAGCAGGCTCCAGTGGAGGTGTGAGCACTGTAACATCAACTGGCTGGGTCTCCAAGTTGTCTGCAGGGATGGAGGGCTTAGGTTTCTTCTCAACTCCTTCGCAACAGTCAGAAAGTTGTGGCTCAAAACATTCAGTCTTGTAAAGGCTCTTAAACTTGTAATGTCACTTGTTGAAAAAAAAACTACAGTGCTACAGTATTGAAATTACAGAGGACACTCAGGACACGGTCTCCTGCTTGCTGGGGAGTTGCAGGAGGTCTGGGCTTAAGATCCATGTCCTTTTTCTTGCGTAGCCTTGGGCAGAAAAAGGAGCCAGGGTAGTTATACAACCAATCCATTAAGATGGAAGCCTTGGGCAAAGTTGTGTGAACACATTTTTTTGAAATGTATTTTGAGCATACCAGGAAACTCTTCCAACTTCCGCATCACCTCTTGACGCTTTTGTAGGAGATCAGCTTGAGAACCTTGTAATGAAACCCATCGCTGGACATGCCATGGCATGAGCCCTTGGCTTTTGAAATCAGAAAATGATCCACATCAGGACATGTAGTTCTTTTTTTTTGATTTCGATCAAGGAAAGGTAGTGGGTTATGAGTGTAAGGCTAGAACTTGACACCGTCTCTGCTGCAGCGACCTTCTCAACCTTGGGCTGGCTGGGACCTGCAATCTTGGCTGCGTCTTTTCCTGGGCACGGTTCCACGGGTGAGGCCGCTTTTGGGACCAGGATTGGATCCTTCGGCTTGTCGTTTTTCTTCTCTTCTTTCTTCTCTTCTTTCTTCTCTTCTTTCTTCTCTGTTTCGGCTGCAGGGTCGGGATCTTCAGTACTCCTCATGTCTTCTGTATTGTCACCACTAGAGCTACTTGACTCCTCATCCTCGGAATCGTCCCAAGCATCTTCATCATCATCGACTGAATCCTGAAAAACAAGTCCCAAGGAAGGATCAAACCATACATGTTTGTAACATAATCCCGTTGTGACTAAAAAGTGAACAGTGTGTTCCTCAGTGAGTTTCAGTGTTGCCCATGCAGAGGAACTTCCCAGTCCTTGCGACCCTTTTTTCTGAGCCTCTGCTTCACCCTCTCGTTGACCCGGTCCACTTCTTCCTGAACAAGTTGGCGAGGATGCGTGGCAGGGGCATGCATTGTATTGAAGTTGGAAACCAACACACCCATATATATCGGAAGGGAACATGTGAACCGCCAAAGCTTGCCTGCAACATGGGGTCCAACAGCAGCACCATCTGTTGGAATGATTTTACCTGAGAATCGGACAAGAGCTCCCCATATTTAATAATGCAAACCATTGTGATTGGCACCAGCCACATACATATATCGAACAACAGCCGAAAATTTATGATGCAAACCAGGAACTGTTGAAACCTCTCGGCGCCGGGCTTTCGCTTTTATGAATCCACATAACTTGCGGATGGCCCAAGATGTCTTGGGAATGTCAACACCACCTTCATCCAAAGCACGTTTACTCCTTTTCAAGAGGTCCTCAATTTCATCTTTTAACTGGTCGATGTTCGGAACTGTTCGCTTGGGATCCACAGACATTCTGGTAAGCAAAGGGTCCAGGATTCCTCTGTTCCTGGTACACGTGGAGATATCTTGGGCAGAGGGATGGGCCGTCAAGACAGTTCCCCCCTCTCTGAGCCTGTCTCGTAGCTCATTGTTGTCATCCCACTCCTTGGCAATGCCTTCTACGTTCGTCTTGGGTTGGGCCATGTTGCCCATGCCAATCCTTGAAGCTGAGCCTAAACAGCTTTAAGGCATGGGCGACATACATTGTGATCAAACCTGTTGGGAACGTAATGTGAAAAAATAACGGCTGATACCCTAATTCTTTCTCACATTTACTTGAAAGTACTTAGACGTTGTTGAACAGAAAATTGCACGCATCAAGCCTAGCAAGGCCTAGTTCCATCCAGTAACCCACCACGCAGTGAAATCTGCTTTCCATCTTCCACTGTTTCCAGGAGCTGGGAGCCAGACATTTCGCCCAAGCCGGCGGAAAACCATAGCGGCAAAGGGTGGCAGGGAGCATGTGTGTGACTTCTAGTTTCTCCCTGGTGAAAAGCCTAGTGGCCTAGCATGACATCTTTGGTGGCTATCAAAATTCACCTAAGGGGGCCACATAGCCAATTATTTTATCCTTACCTGGCATAAGAAAGAGCGATTGATTTGATAGTCCCATCAAAATTGGATCCATTGGCATACCCAGTTCATGGTGGTTCAACAATCCAACCAAGGGGTTTAAGCAATTGCTTTGTAGGAAATTTATGTACTATTCACTTAGATATTTTTGTCTTTCCATCCATGTTGCGACCACTTGATCCTTTTCAAGCCAAGATCCAGGGCTTTCAATCCCTACCTGGTGGCCGGATTCGGACATTTTCAGGGAAACCCGAGGTTTTGGGTTAAAACCCGGGGTTTTAGTACAAGTGGTGGGAAAACCCGAGGTTTATAGTTAAACCCGACATGTTTTAAGGGTTTAGAAGCTAAGGGTATATTGTTGTGTTTTGTTGTGGTTTGTGTCAGATTTGCATAGAATTGCCACATGTTATCACTTGCACCAAATTGGTGGGCATGACATGCATGTGCAGTCATGAATTGTAGCTCCTTGAGTTGTCTAAATGATTGTTAAAGAGAGGAACCAAGGCTTCCAACGCCTTCGATATACAATGGCTAGACCATGGTGACCATGGGCTGACTATGCAGGTAGTACCTCAACTTCTGGTGAAACTCTGAGGTGAAGATTGTCGGAGATTCCGGTCATGGAGTACCATTCGAACCTTCGAGCCTCAACGACTTTTGATTGGGACCCTGAGCCCTTTGCTGTTTCGATTTCCTAGCTCTATGAGGGATTCCTCTTGGAAGCCGCGTTTTCTGGCTTGCTAGTAGTGCGCTTGCTTTCTGTCGGTGCGGAGAAGGTGTTGGACGCTGCAGCAGGAAACAAAATAACACGAAAAACTTGACCAAACATAACCAAACAAAACATGTTTTTGATGGTTTCGGCATGTTTCATTTTGTTTCAACTTTTCGTTGTTCATGTTTTACATGTCTACCCCTGGTCTGATGATCCACAACTGGCAGAAAAAACTGGAGCCATCAAGTCTGGAAAGACCAGTTGGCCTCAGGGTTCTTAGGAGAAAGATTTGAAAGGCAGCCCCCAATAAAACATCATTTCAGTTGCCAAAAGGAAATGGCCTATTATATAGTGGCCAATTATAATCCTACAATTTCCCAGTGGCCAAAATGGCCAAACCATGTTGGGACCCCCTTTTTTAATAGTCTTTTTGGAGGGTCCATGCCAAATTTCTTCCGGGTGTGACGTGATTCGATTATCCCACCCTTGACTGGATTCTTTTTTTTAACAAATAGACTCTCTGACACTCTTGTACTGAAACATGGCACAGGAAAATCCACTATTTTATAGATGAATTTTCCATTTAATAAATACCCATGAGGGGATTGACCAGCTATGTTTGACACGGGAAGCGATTGGAAGGTGTTGGCCTCTACGAACTTGTGGACAGTGATACCATGTTCGCGCCCAAGGCCGGCTTAGTGCAAAAAGCCGCGGCAAAGGAAGGCTTTTCAAAGTTGGCCCAAGCGGAGGCCAGGAAATGCCATGACGGGCTGGGAGGTGGCAGTTTTGCATAGTTTTGCACATCATGAGGGATGTGTGTAGCAAAAGATGCCAGGTTGTGAAGATTTAGCAGATTGGTGACCACAAAGTTCTTGATTTGTTTTTCCAAAACTTGTTTTGGGGGGTTGGCTCCTCCAAGACAACATCGAAGTCGATGATGCTACAGGCCAGTGCTTGGGCCTCTGCCACAGCGGATAGTCCTGAAGCCACAACAGGCGGTTAGGGATTGGTGGCGGGTGGCCATGGCTTGAGCCAACAAAAGTGGGTCCGCTGCCGCATATAATTAGTTGCATAAATATATATATATATATATTTACATATGATTATATAATTTTACACACACACATACACACATATATACACATATACATACATACTCACACACACATATACACACATACACATACATATGCACATACAATATATATCATATCATATATATATATACATATATCACTGATGTGTAATCTCGGGGTGACGATCGCGATGGGTTTACTCTGCTGAGGCGAGCTATCGGCCGAAACCGCCGCGGTCGTGCAGCCGGAAGCCAAGGCGCACCTGTCCCCCGTGGTCTGACATAGCTATGGAAAATGGTCAATTATTTTTAGATGATACAGATGATACAGATGATATAGATGACATAGATGATATAGACATAGATGATTGAAGGCTGAGACATTCTGAAGAAATGGAAAGAGGGAGGGAGAGAGACAGGGATACAAATATAGATAGATGGATGGATAGATAGATAGATGGATGGGTCGATAGATCGGTAGATAGATCGATAGATCGATAGATGATGTACCTATTACACAGGGTGATTTTCCTTATGCTGGGCTGCTGGAGGATACCCGGTATCGTTTTATCTAAAGTTTGCCATGGAACATTGTTTTCCCCTATAAATTGTATATGATTTACCTCTTGAGCACCTGTTCATCACTGCCGGATGGCTGGGGAAAATATTGAAAGCACATATCATTTCCATCCCTAAAATGCTATCCCGATTGCATCTTAATTGTACAGGAAACCGTGCGAATTGCGTTGTGGCACATGGGTGTGTTTGAAACTCGGGTAATAATCCCCAAATCCATCGGCTTGAGGTTTCCCATTAAAATGGGTGGTATACACCATTTTCAGACATACCGAATAACAATTAAGTTGGATACATGGTTCGATCTCCCATTAAATCATATTAAATCCCTATGGTCAAATCCCATTTTGGTTCATCATTAAATTGAATCCTCCATTTTGAGACACACACAAAGATTGACCCCAAACATGATCCATTTATAGGATGTGCCACTGTGCCACCATTATCTTCAGACACACCCAAAGATTGACGTGTTCTCCGTGGAGTTTTCTCCGCATCACGGAGGCCCTCCGTGGAGTTCAGTCGGCTGCAGCGTTTCATGGCCGGATGGTGCCGGATGGTCATAGATCCTGCCCCCCATTTGTGTGGGATATGACTGGTACATCACCTACAAAAAGAGTATTTTTGGCAGATTTCCTAACTTTATGTGGGTTTGGCGACCAAGTTATGGGCTACCAATGGAATTTTTGGTCTGTTTGAGGAAACATAAGCATCCCAAAATGATCAAAATGCGGGTCGTCCGCACATGATTCATGTGGTGGTCTCAAATGTGGCGAAAGATCCACCCCCTTTGTGTTAGGGCCCCCTTGTAGATTTTTGAGCCATTTTGTGTGTTTCCCCTGAACGCCTCTATCTCCTGCTGAGGAGTGTTGCTATCGACGGCAGCTGGCACACGAAGAACAATCTAGGACACCGCGGGAGGTTTTTTGGGGCGGCCCTGTGACACTGGAAGCGGAACGTCCCAGCAAATAGATAGTTTTCTGTTGAAAAGCTGGGAACGCCACCAGGGCTAGATGCAGAATCCGGCATTAGACAGTGCCCCGTCTGCAAGCACTTGGATCAGTTTGATCTTGAAAGCCTCGCAGGGTTAGGAAAGATGGTTTCGAGTCATGAGTACATATCTTTGTCTCAACATGGGCGCTATTGTGCCACACAATTGCATTTTTATCGGCGTGCGATTTGCTAAAAAATCGCAAAGTTGGAGGTATCATGGGGTATCCAAATATGTAGGCCATTCAGCAAGATCTACGCAATATTTTCTGGTTGGTGGTGTCAAGCAAACATTTTTTATTTTCCATAATGTATGGGATATATATATATAATCCTTCCCATTGACTTTCATATTTTTCAATATGATGGTTAAAACCACCAACCAGTGATATTTATGCCATATTGGTGATATCTTGGTGAGGGCGCCTTCGATCCTTCGGGCCTTCCTATGTTGCTTGAGGATCCCATGGCTCATCAACCAAACAGTATAGGTTTTGTCATGTTTTGTCCAGGAGGGCTATTTATTTATTTATTTTTTCGCGGCAGGTTTTGGATTTTTTTTGGGGTTCCTGGTTCTATGCTTTCGAGTTTCTCTGATTTTCTGCTTCTCTGCTTTTCTGCTTTTCTGCTTTTTGCTTTCCCTGCTTTTCCTGCTTCTCTGCTTTTCTGCTTTTTGCTTTCCCTGCTTTTCCTGCTTCTCTGCTTTTCTGCTTTATGCTTTTCCTGCTTCTTTGCTTTTCTGCTTCTCTGTTTTCCCTGCTTCTCTGCTTTTGTACTTCTGGTCCTTTCTACTTCTACTATTCTAATTTTTCTTCTCTTCAGTCATGTGTTTTTGCTGCTCTACTTCCTGCTCCTTTGCTTCTTTGCTTCCTGTCTTTGCTGTCTCTTTGTTTTTCATTTTCTTTTGCTTTATTCTGTTCTGTTTGTATCCTAAATGAAACCCTAGCGAGACCCTAGGTGAAACCCAAAGAAACCCTAAAGAAATCCTGATAAGAAACCCTACATGAAGCTCTAAATGAACCCTAAAGAAACCATAAATGAACCCTAAAGAAATCATAGATTAATCCTAAAGAACCATAAATGAAACCCTAAAGAAACCCTAAATGAAACCCTAAAGAAAGCCTAAAGAAACCCTAAATGACACCCTAAATGAAACCCTAAAGGAACTCACTTGAACGTTTAGAAGTCGTGAACAGAAATACTGATAAGAAACCCTGGAATGAAACCCTAAAGAAAGCTTAAATGAACTCCTGAATGAAACCTTAAGTTGAAACCCTAAAGAAACCTTCAATGAAACCCTAAAGAAACCCTAAATGAAACCCTAAACGAAAGCCCAAAGAAATCCTAAAGAAATCCTAAAGAAACCCAAAACATGCGTCTACTCGTATAGGGATATTTACGAGGATGAAGAAAAAGTGTGGAGCATCTGGCCAGGGTCTAACGCATCATATGGCATGATTTTGAATTTCTCAAAGATTTTCAAACATTCACACAGGATTTCAAACAGAATGATCACAAAACGGGAAAGATCATGACAGATCATGGAAATTCAAACATGATGAAAATCATGGCTTTTCAAAACCCCGGGTTTTGATGCAAAACCCCGGGTTTTCTCTCAGACCCTACGATTTCATAGGTTCTTGGTTCCACTGGCAAATGAAACCCTAAAGAAGCCCTAAAAAAAACAATTTGAACGTTTAGAACTCGTGATAAGAAATCCCGATAAGAGACCCTACATGAAACCGGAAAAAACCCTAAATGAAACCCTAAATGAAACTCTAAAGAAACCTGAAATGAAACCCCAAATGATACCTCAAATGAAGCCCTGAATAAAACCTGAAATGAAACCCTAAATGAAGCCTTAAATAAAACCCTAAATGAAAGTAGCAAATACCATGCAAAATGACAGGTTCTAGTTCAAAACTGTTGCAAAATTCGAGGCAAATGGTACTGTTGCAAATACAAGGCAAATACAAGGCAAATGGTACAAAAAAAAAACCTGAGGCAAAAAAAAACAAAAACTATTCTACACCCTTTTGTCCATCCCAGCTGTTTTGACAGGAGATTTGATGAAATCCGAGGAGTCCTTTGAAAAGCAGATGCTGGGGGCACCAGCTTCCGGGACATGATGGCGATGTCATTGCGAGGTCACCGTTGGTGGTCCCCATGAGTCTTACATAGTCTTAAAATATTTATGGATGTTGGTGGTTTGGAACCATGGGATTTTATGACTTTTCATTCAGTTGGGAATTTCATACTCCCAACTGACGAACTCCATCATTTTTCAGAGGGGTAGGTCAACCACCAACCAGTGATGTTCATCATTTTGCGTGATTCTGTGTTTGACATTTCGGAATATTTCGGATCATGTCCGGCTTTCTCAAAGACATTCGAATTCTTGACACTCTAAAACCACCAACAATAATTCACCAGTATTTACCATTAATAATCCCTATATCCCCATATTAAATATCGTAACTGGAATTCGCGTTGATCCCCGCCTATAGGTCAACACGTTTGGGCCGCGAAGATTTGGTGCACGCCCGTGGCTTGACAGCCTGGGGGGGATGACAGCCATGGGTTTCCATGGGTAAAAACCACATCAATCTCCGGGCCAGGAGGGAGCGGTTTGGAACTATATCCCATAGGATCCATGGTGCTGGTATATATGTTAACATTTGGGGTATATTGATGGTAAATGTTACCATATATGGCATACATGGATCCTATGGGTATGTATCCATCTTCCCTATCAAATGATATCAAATTGGGAGCTACCATGAGCTACCAAGAGTTTCCCAATCACATGATCGTTTGGGAAAGATGATGCGCTATGGATTTTTGGATGATTTTGGTATGGACATGATTGAGCCAATGTTGCGGAAGTCTGATTCTGGAGGCAGCCGTTTGCGAGACGCGGATTGGCCCATCGTTGAGTTCTTGAGCTGGTTGACTTTTTCGTGAAGCAACCCACTTTCGAATAGGAGACCCATGATTGGAGGAATTCACCAATCTTGCTACGCACTTTGGTTTTTGAAGATGGGAATTGCACAGAATCTTTCATATGCAACCGTATGCAACCACACGCAACCCACATACCACTTGTATCGTTGTGATATCGTTGTGCATTTTAAATGCGCAGAGAATACCAGCCCTGGCCTAGGCATGAAATGAAACTGGGGGCTCCTAGACAAGATGGGCCGCATGCAGGTACCTCCAATTCTGTGACCCCCAGTTTCTTTCCGAAGTTGAGGTGACACTGATGACGGCAGCAAATTTTGCCCGGATTCCCAGTGCATTTCGGTACTAAGATGAGTTATGATGAGCTGAAGATGATGGGGTTTTTGAGGTTTGCCGGGTTTGAACCTTCGTTTTTGGCGTTCACGTGGTCCCGTTGCCGGCTTGACATCTCTAAGACTCCCAGATAGTTGGGAAAGCCCTGAAGAGATGGAGGTTCGCACTTCAAAATTCCATTGGTTTCCCAACCAACATGACGACATCGTATTGGATCAACTATGCACCGGAAACACGGAAGCATGAAGTCAGGTGGAGTTTTTGGGGTGGATGTCCCCAAATATCCCAAATGTTCATTCCGAAAAAAATCAAACCCATCATGTGCACACACATAATCATATAGATTCATCCCTCCCCCCTGCAGAAACCATATGGTTTAGTAGGGCATTTACACATAATTGGGACCATTGATGTTCAAAATTAGGGGGATGGGTGATGGGATCATACCAAAACACATTTGCATAAGAACGCCAAACTGCTCAGCAATTGCTGAGCCGTCGCTGAGGGATCCCCCTGTGGTTGCCCATTGTGGGCGCTTCGTTATGTTGCATTGGGATGGCCCGGGTACTTGGATGTGCCAACGCTGTCACTGGAGCGAGTTGACGGTGAATACATGTGAATACCAATGTGGTAATTTAACAATATTTAACATAGATTTGGAAAATCATTATGTCCGGAGGCCGCACTTTATTTTTAAGGGCTGCCGCCCCTGCCGCCGACCCCGGAAGCAAGTATGGTGGATTAGCTACATTTGGTTACTTGTTGAAGCAGGGAAATCTTGGTACCAACCTAAGAAATATATCAATTGCACCCTGCGAGTCGTAGATTCCGGGGTGCAATTTTTGAAGAAGCTGGGCCCCTTGGTATAGGGATTTTGCTGGTTCAACAAGTAGCCAAATGTAGCTGATCCACCATACGTGATTCTGGGCAGTTAAGATGCAACACCTAGCTTGAAAACAGATTCTTCTTTGCTAGTTGCTGACCAACATTGCAGCAACAACACAAGAAGATGCAAGAAGTACCAATGCCGCAGCCCAAGAATGGCTTGGCAAGACATTGCGAAGCTAAGCATGATGATCATGATGGGAGCTTTTCGGTTTTCCTTTTCCACCACTGTTTGAGATGTGACATCTCAAGTCGATGATGATTGGAGGATGTACTTAACCACCAAACGAGAAAACTGCCAAACGTCACGTTTGAAACCCTATAGAAATATATACAAGATATATAGAAGTGCCTAACGTGTCGTCTGACACCCTAGAAAAACACAATTTTTCGATAAATTCTGTTGCTGGCGGCTGCTAGCAGTAAAACAGGTTCGAAAAAATCACCTCCCGGGGGGGAAAACACCAGGGCTCTGAAGGACGAACGAGTGCCAGAACCACGCCAAAAAAGTGCCTAACGTGTCGTCTGAAATCCTAGAAAAATTTATAGATTTAGATTTTTTGGTACGCTGCTGGCTACTGGCCGCTGGCTGCTACTGGCGCTGGCTGTTAGCTACTGGCTATGTGCACCTTTTGCGTGCTCTTGCCTAACGTGTCGTCTGACACCCTAGAAAAACACAATTTTTCGATAGATTCTGTTGCTGGCGGCTGCTAGCAGTAAAACAGGTTCGAAAAAATCACCTCCCGGGGGGGAAAACACCAGGGCTCTGAAGGACGAGCGAGTGCCAGAACCACGCCAAAAAAGTCCCTAACGTGTCGTCTGAAATCCTAGAAAAATCTAGATTTTTTGGTGTGCTGCTGGCTACTGGCTACCTGCCGGGGGGGAAAACACCAGGGCTCTGAAGGACGAGCAAGTGCCAGAACCACGCCAAAAAAGTGCCTAACGTGTCGTCTGAAATCCTAGAAAAATCTAGATTTTTGGTAGGCTGCTGGCTACTGGCTGCTGGCTGCTACTGGCGCTGGCTGCTAGCTACTGGCTATGTGCACCTTTTGCGTGCTCTTGCCCACGTTCTTGACACCCATTGGTGCCATCCTAGAAAAACACAATTTTTCGTGCTGCTAGCTGCTGCACTGCTGCCGTTGCGCTTACTGCTGCTGCGTCTGCTTGGAAAAACACAATTTTTCGATAGATTCTGTTGCTGGCGGCTGCTAGCAGTAAAACAGGTTCGAAAAAATCACCTGCCGGGGGGGAAAACACCAGGGCTCTGAAGGACGAGCGAGTGCCAGAACCACGCCAAAAAAGTGCCTAACGTGTCGTCTGAAATCCTAGAAAAATTTAGATTTTTGGTAGGCTGCTGGCTACTGGCTGCTGGCTGCTACTGGCGCTGGCTGCTAGCTACTGGCTATGTGCACCTTTTGCGTGCTCTTGCCCACGTTCTTGACACCCATTGGTGCCATCCTAGAAAAACACAATTTTTCGTGCTGCTAGCTGCTGCACTGCTGCCGTTGCGCTTACTGCTGCTGCGTCTGCTTGTGTCTGCTGCTGCCTACTGATGCTTGCTGCTGCCTGCTGCTGCCTGCGGCGGCCTGCTGCCTCCTGCTGGTGCTGCTGCTGGTGGCTGCTGCTGCTGTGGTGCTGCTGTCGTGCTGCTGCAATCAAACAGCTTCCAAAGCAAGAAACAACTGCTGCTGCTGCTGCTGCTTCTGCTGCTGCTTCTGCTGCTGCTGCTGCTCTTTTGCGTGCTCTTGCCCATAAGCCCCAAAATTGCACCCCGAAAATGCCTAACGTAACTTCTGAAACCCATAGAACATGATGATTTTGGCTACTTTTTCCTCCTGCTGCTGCTGCGGCTCCTGCTCCTAAACTTGTCTGAAATCCTAGAAAAAGCTAGATTTTTGGTAGGCTGCTGGCTACTGGCTGTTGGCTGCTACTGGCGCTGGCTGCTAGCTACTGGCTATGTGCACCTTTTGCGTGCTCTTGCCCATGTTCTTGACACCCATTGGTGCTATATAAACGAGAAAACTGCCAAACGTCACGTTTGAAACCTTATAGAAAAATATACAAGATATATAGAAGTGCCTAACGTGTCGTCTGACACCCTAGAAAAACACAATTTTTCGATAGATTCTGTTGCTGGCGGCTGCTAGCAGTAAAACAGGTTCGAAAAAATCACCTGCCGGGGGGGAAAACACCAGGGCTCTGAAGGACGAGCGAGTGCCAGAACCACGCCAAAAAAGTCCCTAACGTGTCGTCTGAAATCCTAGAAAAATCTAGATTTTTTGGTGTGCTGCTGGCTACTGGCTACTGGCCGCTGGCTGCTACTGGCGTAGTAGTAGTAGTAGTAGTAGTAGTAGTAGTAGTAGTAGTAGTAGTAGTAGTAGTAGTAGTGGTAAACACAATTTTTCGATAGATTCTGTTGCTGGCGGCTGCTAGCAGTAAAACAGGTTCGAAAAAATCACCTCCCGGGGGGGAAACACCAGGGCTCTGAAGGACGAGCGAGTGCCAGAACCACGCCAAAAAAGTCCCTAACGTGTCGTCTGAAATCCTAGAAAAATCTAGATTTTTTGGTGTGCTGCTGGCTACTGGCCGCTGGCTGCTACTGGCGTAGTAGTAGTAGTAGTAGTAGTAGTAGTAGTAGTAGTAGTAGTAGTAGTGGTAATAGTAGTAGTAGTAGTAGTAGTAGTGGTAGTAGTAGTAGTAGTACTACTAGAAGTTGGGGTCGGCGGATATAGAACAGAAAAAATTGCTACCAATGCTGTGTCAGAAAATCCTTTTCCCTTTCGCGCTCCCCCTTGCGCAGCCGGGGTCGGCGGATTTTTTTTTGGATGCGGCTTTGAACTCAGCAAGTGTCTAAACTTTAAACAGATTTTATGGTTGGGTTCGCGTGGGGGGCCTCCATTCTGTACCCACACATGACGAGCGAACCCAACGTCTTTTTTCCAATGGACTATGAACAATGAGGGCGAAGACAAGGTACTGAAAACCGTCCAAGCAGTGAACAAAACCATCAAGCACTTGATGGATATGGTGAGCAATTTCGAGGAAAAAATTGCAGCAAACAGCCCACAACAGCAGAGAAAAAGGAACGGGTTGAAACAATATTTGAGTCAAGAAAATATGTCTAAGTTTTGAGGACAAGCAGAAGCAGTATCTCAGAATGTTGAATGACAGCAAAATCAAGCAACCAAAACAGCAAACACTGGACTACTACCATATAGGACAAGTGTATATTGTAAGAGATTTATTGTAGGATGGAATATGGGTACGAAACCTTGTAGTTATGCGTCATGATATATAATATGTTATAAACGTTAAAAGCTTAAACACTTCCTGAAATGCAACTGTGAGGTGGAATGCGACTTGCCATCCATACCTGCCTCTTCCAAAGTGGGTTTAATTTCTGCCTTTTGCCCAATAAATAGGTTTTGCACGAGAACGACCTTTTTGGGCAAACCAGAGTTTCTTCTGATATATGGCAGTCAAGCCCGTTTTTCAGCGGCAAAAATGCCCGACCAACGGCAAAAATACCCGACCAAACGGCAAAAATACCCGACCACGTAGGCTGACAATTTCTCACAACGGCATTTATTTGCAGGAACTGCGTTTTTCCGCAAGAACGGCGACAACTCAAATGTTTTTGAGCAGCGGCAAAAATAAGTACCATATGGAAGATCCATGTATAGTTCCTCGAATCACACCAGGTCGTGAATGGTCATGAATTTTCGGAATAAAAGCCACTGTCGAAAGATAGGCAACATGGCAACGGTCACGGTCGCCTTACTGTATACATGATATACATGTTCAAATGTAGTTCTCCAAATCATAACAGCCAGTTCCGAGACAGCAGGATGAGCAAGCCTCGTCAAGCAGAGATTCACAAGTAGGCAACACCTTTGAACTGGTAAACTATTCACGTAGCATTGCAACTCATGTTTGCTTTATTCGAAGACGTTTATATTGGTTCTACTTTTCTACGTCAAGGATTTGCATTTTTGATTAAGGCAATAGACAGGAATCAAATTACAACTGACTGCAATCATACCCTCAATGTCGCAGGGGAAGTAGTTAGCAATCTAAGCTGCCTTTTGAAGTTTCAATCAAGTGAAGTAATTAATCTAAACTGGTTCATGAGACTGAACCTTCGTTTCAGAATATGACACAATAATACACAATTAATTTAATTTAATTGTGGCTCTTGTGATTCACAATCAGCTTGATGCTGGTGCATTTGCTTCAACGAATTGGCAAATCAGCAATCGGCACTGTTCCTTCATTCAACAGGTATTTGCAATATTAGGCGACTTCGCTAGCTGAGGCTGAGGTACAGACATGCAGTCCAAAGTTGCTCAAAGAAAAACGAGAACCGAGTATAACCGAGTCAATACTTGTGATGCACCACGTGCAATTCATGCAATTCATATTCAGAAGTTTTTCTTGATCCTCCCTTTATCCTGCCAAAACCAAAGCAGAGACTCTTTTCCACAGAAATCTATGGTTTCTTTATTGTTTGTTTTTTCTTGAAAAGATGGAACTGATCAAACATATATAAACTGGTTGGTGGTTTCATTTTTTAATTTTCCAGAATATATGGGATAATCCTTCCCATTGACTAATATTTTTCAACATGGTTAAAACTACCAACCAGTAAATCATTAAAAACAACATTATTTGGAAAGTGTAGTGTACCCCCATGGTTTTGTGATTGATGAGATGCTTGGTGGTTTCAGAATATGTTGGGTTTGTATAGCTCGGTATAGCTGGGCAAGGCTATCCCTAGCTATCACTTGGCGTCACAAACAACCACAGATTCCCATAGATGCTTGACTACGAGGTGCTTGGTCTTCTGACATGGAAGCAGAAAAAAACAAAAAAGAGCCAGAAGCTCAGTCATGCATCCTCCGTTGTTTGTAGCATCTCCTAGATCCAAGTCGGAGCAGGAATGCCCGCCTTATCATTGCAGTACCTTGGGTTTGGTGCACAACAATTTGCAGATGGCTGGTTTGTAATCCCCGAAATAAAGCTTACTTAGCTTCCAGAAGAGATAGACAAGTCGATGCAACAAATGATGTGGTCCTCGATCATTCATGGCAGCGATTTCGAACACTCACCTCTCTCAGGTCAGGACATGGCATTGACCTAGGTTCCTAACCGCCATCAACCTGGTTTTATTGGCCAAGGCTGAGCCCCTATGGGGTTATACCATGTTATACCAGGGACTTCCATGATGTCAGGTCAACGAATGGCATCCCTTGAGATCAACTACCAGGAAGTGGAAGACGCACTGACGCCCGGCGAGTTGGCGTATCTCCCAAGGGGTCGGATCTACGCTACGTGGTATACACCATATGGGGACATGAACCGACTACTCAACTATACCAGCTATTTTGGTGCAACCAGGGTTGTGACGGTTGTGACTCATAGCCATACCAGTATACCATAGTATATCATCCATATTATTTTGGTACATGCATTCTCTTTAGCTGCATATTGCCCGTGGAAATCAGGCGAGATAGAGGTCGGATACCATGAATTGGGATGGTTTAGTGGAGTGGATGATCGCAATTCAGGGGCCGGGAGTTCGGCCCTCGACCAACTGGTAGGCTTGGCAAAGTAGAAAACTTGGTTCCCCACTGTATCGACTGGTAGGAAAACCTATGAATGTAAGTAAATCATTTGAGCTTGTGAGAGCAACTAATTTGTTCATGGGGATTCTTGGGCCTTTTTATGGTGCCTCCCAAAGCCATCAAGTGTCTTGATTCTTGATGGATTACTTTTCCATATGTTTACAGAATGGTGATTATAATAGGTACCTGGAGAAAATTGGAACATTCATATTATAATAACCATTCATATTTTCATATTTCTCAAAATTGGCTTGTTCCTCCATATTGATGTTGTCAGATGAAGTTGGCCCAGGAACTGCAAGGATTGTGAGATCGCGCCCAGCAGCCCAGATCTTCCCGTTGTGCCATGGGGCTTCGTCCCCAAGGGCAAACTCACCTTGGAGGGATCCCAGATGAGCGTTGAAAACCTCTGGTTGATGGTGAGTTCGGGGCTGATACTAACCTTTGAATATATATATATATACACCATATATATATATATACTATCTATATATACACACACTATCTATATATATACATAATATAGGTATATAGACATATAGAATTCATATAGATATATACAATATGTATGTTGGGGACTATAAGAATCCACTTTGGGATTCCCTATGAATTAACCGCGATTTGTTGTGTCACCCCAGAAACTCAGCTTTCTTCGACACAGGAGCGAAATGGTTCCATCACCCGTGGCTTCATTGGGCGCAGCGTCACCCATGTCCAAAAGCTCAGTGGTATCAGCTGACAGCCTGATTGCAGTCATAGAGAAACTCCCAAAATGATGGCAGGAAACAAACATACACATTCTTCCAAACGAACATTACTTCATACATATACGGTCATATACGGTATATACATGGAGTACATGTAAAAGTGCATATTGACGCAGATGTAGCATACAACTATACCTACAAGATATTCCTGCGCGAAGTGTAGACAAGTTTGCTACATGGCGGAGCTAGACATCGCGCGGCTAACGTCCCGAGGAGTAGCAAGCAACTGGACATACCGTTGGGAAAGCTCAGCTGCGGTGCCATCATTGATGGGGACGGTGGTATCATTGCTGGATATTCCACCGCTTGTTTCCTGTCCCCATGCTTTGCTGCCAAATCCCTATATTTACTTATTATATCTTATTGTTTTATGTGCAAGCTTTCACAAGAGTGTTCATCACATTTTTCATCTTTTTCGCTTGATGTTACCATAAAAGTCTTGGTGCCCAAAGTAGGACCACGGACTTCTAGGCTTACTACTTTCTCCGCATTATATATATATACTCCTCAAGAGGGTATACCCCATTATTGACGCTTAAATCCCATAACATGCCATAAAATATTCCACGAATATCCCATTGTTCCCATGAATATCTATAAGTGGAGGGTATTTCCCATCATTTAACATCCTCATTTTGCTTGGTTAAATCCATAAAAAGATCACCGTTTAACATCCCATTAAAACCTAGATTTATTGACATATATTAACAATTGCGAACAATTGTTAACCATTATTGGCCATGATTAGCCACTATCAATCATTATTAGCCATCATTATCCATCATTAAGCCAATCAGCCCAGATCATTGTCATTAACTATATTCCCGCTATATCCCAATTTATCATAAGTTGGGGAACTGCAAATCGAAACATTATTGGTCAAAAACCAGTTCAAACCCTCCCAAAGGATAGGTTTATGACTGTTTTGCTCACATTATTAATTATCACTATTCCCACACGATATCCCCATTATATTCCCATTATTATCCCATTAATCATATCGTGAGAATGGACATGACTATCCCATGATATCCCATGATAGTGAGATGAATATATCCTTCCGACCTTCCGAGATTAAGGACGAGATTCCCATGACATTCCCATGATCATTCCATTAATCATATCGTCTGAATGGAAGCCTGATGATTATCCCATATTAGATTATCCCATGAATCATATTATCTCCATGAGTTTTATTCCATCTGATATATCTATGGGATAGTCTTAATACCATTGCACCTTTAAAAAAAAAGAGAAAAACATATCCATTAATATCTGGCTGGTGGTTTCAAACATTTTTTTTATTTTCCATTTCATATATGGGTTGTCATCCTTCCCATTGACGAAGTCATATTTTTCAAGAGATGGTTAAAACAATCATTAATCATCATTAAACATCATTAAATCACCATTAAACACCATCAAGATGGTTAAGACCACCAACCAGATATTCATTACCCCCACAAGTTACCACGATAGTCATTTCCACATCATCCTCGCCAGCGAAGGTTAGAAGCCTTGGCTGCCAGTCCCATGTCCATCTCGCCGCAAGCCTCGCCCACATCTGCCACGTCGTGGGGGGCACCCATGGGGAAGCTGAGAAAATAAAATTGGGAGGGAACCATATAGTTTGTGATGATCTAATGGTGATTTAATACGATTTAATGGAATTTGATGGTGATTTCATCGTGATTCAATGGTGATTTAGTGGAAATTTATGGTGACGACTCATGGAATTTGATGCTGATTTCATGGGATTCAATGGTGATCCAGTGGTGTTTTAGTGGGAGTTAACCAGCCATATAATGGCATCCCACCCCCTTGATTTTTTGTTTTTTTTGTTAATGCGCCCAACAACCGGCCTGTAAAATGATAGTTGCATGTGACTGGTTTGTTCCAAACGTTTGGACTGAAACAGCTGCGGGTGAGCCAGAGGATAGAAAGGATTTGACATTGAAGATGTTACTGTGGCAACTGACTGCTTCATGTGCTTAATGGGCATCAAGTAACTAACGAAGGAAACTGTTTGTGAATTAAAGGGCGTAGATGATGGCTATTGGAAATTATAATGTCCAGGGCGAGCAGACAATGGGGTTTGCCAAGAATCAACGTTTAATACGCCTAGCATACGCCAAGCAGGCCTAGCATCCAACAAATGCCTTTTTTGGACGCTGCAGTTGTTTGGGCTATGGAGAATCTTGTGGATACGATTTGGGTGCAACTTCACGAGATATTGAATTTGCGCAAATCTTAAAGCAAGACTACAATCATATGATTTGTGCATATGCAATTTCTCAAGAGGTATGGGCGTGGTGATGTTTGATGGGCATGGATGGGTATATCAAACTTGAGTTCATCACCCCACAAAAGGTAAAAGGTGACGGTCACGTGTTTTTTGAAACACGTCAAAACACTTCAAAACTTTTCTGATCCAAAATCAGGTTTATCCCCATTTATATCATTTATCCCCCAAACATATATGAGCAAGATCCCAGTATTGGTGGTCTTCCCAGGAGTGAAGTGGCCACCTCTCTGTCGCCCAGGTGCTCGGGAATTTACCATGGAATTTACCATGGAATTTACCATGAAAATCCTTGGATTCACGGCCATGGTGGCCGTTTTAATAGGGACATGATGATAAACCGTCAAATTCTGGGGCGCACTATTTTCAGACACATGCATAAAAAGTACAGTGCAATAAATTTGGTAAAACTAGAATGAAACATGGGATACAGCCAAGAATAACATTGGTGGAGCAGCAAGTAAAATGGGCCAATCATTGGTCACAAATCACAAATCAAATGCAATTACTGGCCAACAAAACTCTTTGGCGACGTAAGGAAGATCAGCTTTGGTTCTGACATACTGACAGGCTTGACCCACCTGAAGACTAGCATGAGACCTTCCGAAGCAAGCAATTGGACACTTATTGAAATAATATTTCCTCAGTGGAAAAAGCTATATTACATTTCTCATGTAGTGTGGTGGGGCAAATCCTCTGAGAAGCCCTGGTAAAAAAATGTACACACATTTTGTGTCAATATAATGCATATGTACAATAATTTTCCCTTTGAGTGCCGGAATCATTATTTTTTTTAGGGAATGGATGAGCATAAATGCACAACTTTGGCTACTTTGAACCCCCAGGAGTGTGGCATTGACTCGACCAATGCCCGGCGCCCCAGGGGCCCCAGAACCGTAACCGTTCCTGCATCAAGCCGTGGCTGTCAGGAGTCCGGAACTGCAACCGCAGCAGCCAGGGCCATTGCTGCCGGAGCCCTTGGGGCATCTTGGGGCCCTTGGAACCTGCGGTCGAAGAATTTGACCCCTTTGATGTTCCGTAATTTACCCGAAAATTAGAGTAGACATGGGCATTTTCCATGGCAAGCTGTTGGATGAGGGTATATCGGATCTCTGGTGATATCTACGGGGTTCACAGCTAGACTTATCGGAAAGACTCGTTTTCGAGGAGGCTCAGGCCGATCAGAAAGTGAGTAGCAAGGCACCTACACCATCAGTTGGATTCATAACACTCCAACATCTGGGCGCCTGAATCGAGTCATGGATACTTAGCCTCTTGCCATCTTAGGCACCATATTCCAAGTCGCTGTAGACTAGCTTCCCAAAAAGGGTGCAACGTCACCCAGACATGCGGGGATGAAACTTGAAATCTTCTTACTTGGAGTGCATTCCATATGTGACACGCGCAGGTAGACAGACAGACTCAGACAGACTCAGACAGACTCAGACAGATAGTCATTTTCGCGCACACACACACACCGTTCCAGCCATCTCGGCTATACCCTAGCTTGTTGATGCTTGCTGAATTTATCATCTTCCCAATCTGCGGCGAATTTCCTATCGCCGAGGATCTCCTACCCTGACTGGCAACAAAGCTGGAAACCGGGGGAGCAGCAAGAGGTCAACTACCAGGTGTCGGCGGTCGTCCTTCCCACGGGTTCTGGTTGATTTTCAGCAAGGGTTCCCCCCATAAACAACCAAGAGGTGATAAGAAATAGTATACCAAACTGGCTACTTTTTTTTCCCTCCTTGAGTCCTTGAGGGACAATATTAATGGGTTCAAACATGGCTGGGAAATACCCCAGAACATGGAGGATTATAGGGGAAATCATCGAATCAAGTGGCAGATTTTCCAGCAAGCCACGTTTGATTACCAGAGAGGGAGAACATTTGCTGGACAGCTGACTATAATGGGAAATGCTATGATGAAAACGGTGCCCTGCAGGTTTTTTTTTCCTCCTCTCCATAAGCCAACACAATGATTTAAAGGTTGAAATGGAGATCTTGATGAAAACCAAGATGCTGAATTCGTGCTATCCCATGGCAGTCCTCGCTGAGAGGGGGAGCTCAACCACTGGATTGGCAACTGCCCATGTCCCATGTCCCATGTCTTGGTTGTTTTGCTATCCACTCCGAGATGGTAAGGCCTCTGAAATTGAAATTGGGCAAGGTTTGGGTGAATGATAGACTACTGGACTCATATGGAGGTTTCCTAAAATAGGGGTGCCTCCCAATCATCCATTTTAGATCATGTTAGTGGGATTTTCCCCTTATAGACCATCTATTTTGGGGTACCCCCATTTATGGAAACCCCCATATCATTACCAACCAAATTTCTTCCTGACTTGCCAGGGGCATGTTAGGCCCGTTAGGCATGACGCAGGTGGTTAGATGGGGCAATGGGACCCATCTGAACTCATCATTTGAGTTGGTCAGATGTAACAGATGTATCAACTGCTTCTGAAAACCTATAGTGATCCAATATTGTAGTATATTGTAGTTATCCATTTGGCATTGAAAAGAAAAATGGTGAACATTTGCCTCTGGCAGTCTCACTCGACGAGATGGCGATGGAGAGAGAGAGAGAGAGAATAACATTAATGATAACAAGAATACTTAGTTAATTCATCAAAACCGATCATTCATTTTAACACTTAGCCAGACTTAGCCAGACTTCATTTTCAATAGCCATGTTTCTATTAAATGGCTATTTTTTAATCCCCACAGGTGCCATTTCGATTTTCCGTTTCAGGTGCCCCCAGGCGCCCGCCCGGGCTCCACTTTGTTGGTGGATGTGGGGAACGGCCTGGCAGTGCCAACCTTGGCGCCTTGGCCTCGAAGCAGATCCATGATGGGTGACCCATGGTGACCCTGTGGTATACAACTCCAACATACAACTCCAACTAATAATTATATGGATATAATTATATGGAAGATCACCACTTTGAATAGGTAAATCAACTATTTTAACATGGGCTATGTTCAATAGCCATGTTAGTTTACTGCAGGGTATTCATTTAACCATCAAATTATTAATTATGACGATAAGCGTCCATTATGGATGTTATTTAGGAAAGCAATAGTAAATCAACCCTAATTTTACCACACGTTGGTGGTGCATAGTGTTATAAGCCATGAAAATATGGGTTGTTTATGACATTGCTTTACCAACAGTAAGTTGGGATGCAAACCTCTGTAACTGAAGTGATATATCCACTGATTGGATGGGTTTGAAGGGAAATCAACGAGAAAGCCAATGGCTGTCGAAAGTGGCTTTATGATATGTCCACTGATCACTGGAACTGCACTTCCAAGTAGAACTTGCAGAATTTGCTGAGATGGCCTAGTTCTTATCAAAC
Organism: Cladocopium goreaui; assembly: GCA_947184155.2. Lineage (NCBI taxonomy): Eukaryota > Dinophyceae > Suessiales > Symbiodiniaceae > Cladocopium > Cladocopium goreaui. The sequence continues at coordinate 143,968 of CAMXCT020000988.1, read as the reverse complement.
ACAGGGGCTTGGACCAATGAATAGCGGCTTTTTAAATGGGACTGCAACAAATGATGCATTTTTGAGGCAAGTCTTTCACTAGGTCTGGGGGCACACGGATGATCACATTCGATCAGAGTGGGTTTTAAGCCGCCTATGTTGGCAGATTCTTGGCACAAAATGGTTCAAATCTCCTGATGCTCAAGTGCCAAAGTACCCTTTTCAGCTTTGTTTTTGTTGTCAAGAAAAGAGTTTGAAACGTCGATTGGCAAATGTGGAACATGTGCTACTGTTCAACTTAGAATGCAAAGGACCCTCCATGAGCACATGATCCATCAAAAAGATGGTTTTAACAGCGGCACCAGCAATCTTTTCCCTCAGGAATTATACTCAAAAAAGGTCCAGCGGTTGTTTCATTTTATGGCTCGGACGCTTGCTAGTATTTGCGTATGAAGGAGACCGAACCCTGACTCAGCTCGTCACCATCAAAAACTGATAGGCATTGGAAACTATCTGGTGGCTGCTCCCCAATGCGATCCAGTCCAGCACCAGGTTCCGGAGTCTGCTTATGCCGGGCTCACTCTCACGCTGAGACGCTGAGGCATGAACTGGGAGGGCCAACGGTTCTCAAAGTGAAGATATCTTGGGTTATCACGAATTTTACGTGGGTTAAAGCCAGCGGACCTGCGGCTTTAATATAATATCGTGTTGCTTCGAATGCTCAAACTCATCTACCAAGAGTGAGGCAACAGATTGAACTCGAGACCGGTACTCGCAGGTAAGAGTTTGTGTCAACGCTTTCGAAGGATTAACAAATAGCCGAATCATTATCGGACCTTAGTTTGTCCGCCAGATGCCGGAATCCAATGACCCTAGTGGCTTAGCTGTGCTGTACATTGGGTCGCAATCCTCCTGTAATTTTGGACATAATTTTTCGATCATGTCAACTGATTCATTATGGGGGCACCCTCAAAAAGTGACGAATGTACGCTATCAAAATGGTAGCGATCTCAACTCAGCCCAGTTGATTTCACAGATCTTGCAGCTGAGGTTCCAGGCGTTCAATTGAGCGTTCAGCAGACGCTCCTGCTGCCATCATTGGGGCTGTGTTCTGTAGATTCTGTAGCCAACAGGTCACAATGACAATGGTTTTTTTCCTGGGCCAACAAGTTTCGATTTCACATGTCATTTCATGCGCTCACGTGTTTCCAGATGGGTTTGAACCACCAGACGAAGCGACAACCCCATTGGTTTCCATAGACACTGAAGGGTCAGGATGTGGAAGCTGGTGGCACAACATCATGGTTTTCAGCTTCACTGTCGCGTAGATTTGGCTGAAGGGTCCCCAAAAACGGTCGGTCGACCGCCCCAGAAAACCATCGGAAGATCTGGGTGGAAGATGTCACCGTCAGCTATTCGGCCGCTGCGCCAGCAGGGTGTGTTTGTTTGTCACTTTCTTTGGTGCAACACTATGCAACTACAAATAATCTTAAGTATGGTGCTCCGGATGGTTATATAGTTATATAATATGTTTGTGACTCACCAGTCACTTCACGTTTGCCCGGTGTTTTGGGATATCTAAAGGGATACCCATCCAATTACTCCCGGCCAATATAAGTGGTCTGCAACCCATGTGCAAATATGTATAACCATGATCAACCCACATCTAACATTACGAAACTTGGGATATTCCGCAACTGGGGTATGTACATTACAGTAATACGGTTAAACTACCGCTTTCCTAACTGAGATGCCCATCAAAGGAGGCATCAGTGAGTCCTGAAGGGATTTCGCACTCGTAGGAGCCACCCGGGGTGGTGAACGCTGGTGTTTTCACTGGGGCGACTGCCATGCGGCCGCCATGGGCAGGGGAAAAGAACATTTCTTGGAAACATCAGGCTTGGAATCGTGATTTTGGTGTATTTTGGTGATGATTTTGGTATATTTTATGGTGATTATGATGGTTCTACTACTGGTTTCGATGAGTTCGACCTGTCAGCCCTGGTTTATGTGAGAGATGACCCCCAAAAGACAACTTTCGTAAGCGAATTTGTTGGATGGGTTGAACGTCATTCAACGACGTTGCATCAGTGGTCAGTTCCAGTTCTTCACACCAGCGTCCTTAGGGGAGGACTTTCGGTCGTCGTTCAGCTTCACCAGAGAAAAGCTGCGCGATGTGGAGCAGGATGTAGCAGCAGTGCGGAGTGGTTTCCGATGGGATGGGTCAAACAATGGTGAAATCCATTCGAATCCCCTGATTTTCCGATAGATTTCTTGGGATTTTTCGGTATGTGTTGGGGGTAAACATCCATAGCTGCTGGCTCTTGTGATATCTTGTGATATTCGCCAGGGCACCGCAGTTTCGATCCATAGCCGCCATAGCCATTTCCAAGTTGTACTGGGGTGATTGCAGCAATGAAGCTAGTGAGCGGGATACATCCTTGTCATTGAAGGGGTCAGAACCACACTCCACGCACTCACACATTCAGCTGCCTCATCAGAGACTTGGTACTGCGGCAAGCCAAATCATAAAGCATACCCATAGCCATTTTTAGCCAATGACTTGCTATTTGGAGTGCTTCAGAACCATACCCCTGGGCATCCCAAAGATAGCAAAAAATGGTAATTTCCAGGCGAAGAGTTTGCCCAGATTCATAGTTGCTTACAGTACATCCCAATTATAATCATTACTGGTTGGTGTTTCATATTCATGTTCAACCATACCCATAGGATCCATGTATGCCATATATGGTAACATTTACCATCAATATACCCCAAATGTTAGCATATATACCAGCACCATGGATCCTATGGGATATATAAACATAATGATCCCCAATGACAAGCTGACAAGTGTCAGAGCTGGTGAAGCCACAAACCAAACATATCCATAGCCATGATATCCAGGCTGTAGGGATAGCGAAGAAATCCGGGAAGCCAAGTGGAAGCCAGTGCCTGCGAGCAGGCCACTAGTGAGTTGATGGGCGGGTTTGATGGTGGTTGATCTTTGTCCATTAAACCATGACTTTCTTATACTTTATGATTCTATGTTTATTGTTTAAATGTTCCATCCCACCTGGAATTTTATGATCCGAACAATATATGGGAGCCGTCCAAAAACCCCAGAAAGGTTTTTAGTAAAGGACCTATTCTCGCATTTTTCCCATGGTCTAAAACCTGCATCGCGCAAGTTTCGCGCAAGGGCGGCCCAAGGTACGCGCAAGTACTATTGTTATCATTATTACAAGTACTATTTTTAATTAACATTTTGATTACTACTACTACTACGACGACGACGACTACTACTACTACTACCACTACCACTACTACTACTACTACTACTACTACTAGTACTAGTACTAGTACTACTACTACTACTACCACTACTACTACTACTACTACGATACTACTACTACTACTACTACTACGACTACGACTACGACTACTACTACTACTAGTACTAGTACTACTACTACTACTACTACTAGTACTAGTACTAGTACTAGTACTAGTACTACTACTACTACTACTACTACGATACTACTACTACTACTACGACTACGACTGCGACTACTACTACATTACCACTACTACTACTACAACTACAACTACAACAACAACAACAACTACTACTACTACTACTACCGTATCTGATTTAGATCTTAAATATTAATATCTCGAGTTGATAAACATAGATAACCAGGGTGGTAAATAGGCCATCCAAAGAAAAAGGAGCAGATAGATAGATAGATAGATAGATAGATAGATAGATAGATAGATAGATAGATAGATAGATAGATAGAGATAAAGCAGCCAACGCGGTCCGGAAGACATGCAGCAGCAGCCCGGAGATGGTGAGCAGGAAGGTGTTTCAGAGTGGTTTCAGACCTCTTTTGGGCTTGTTTTTTGGGTACCCCAGCTTTGGGAGATGAAAAAAGAAAGAGAAAAGGTAGAGAAAGAGAGAGAGAGAGAGAGACAGAGAGAGGAAGAGGGAAAGAGAGAGAGAGATAGAGAGAGAGAGAGAGGAAGATGGAAGATGGAGACAAACAGAAGGCGAGAGAGAGAGAGAGAGAGAGAGACAGAGAGAGGAAGAGGGAGAGGAGAGAGAGAGCGTTGTAAATGGTGAGCAGCGGGGTGTTTCAGAGTGGTTTCAGACCTCTTTTTGTCCGTAGGCTACCTCAGCTTTGGAGAAAAAACAGGAAAGAACGGGAAAAGAAAGAAGAGAAGGGAGAAAGAGACAGAGAGAAAGAAGAAGTCTTGAGACGGTGAGCAGGAAGATGTGTCGAACTGGTTTCAGACCTCTTTTGGGGCCGGTTATGGGGCTACCTAGTTCTTAAGACATCCAAAAGAAGGGACTCAAAACAGATTGTACTTGAAACACATGCGGTCCGGAAAGACACGCAGCGGTCGGGAAAAGAGGATAACACGAGACAGAGATGGAGACAAACAGAAGGCGAGAGAGAGAGACAGAGAGACAGAGAGACAGAGAGAGGAAGAGGGAGAGGAGAGAGAGAGCGTTGTAAATGGTGAGCAGCGGGTGTTTCAGAGTGGTTTCAGACCTCTTTTTGTCCTTAGGCTACCTCAGCTTGGGAGAAAAAACAGGAAAGAACGGGAAAAGAAAGAAGAGAAGGGAGAAAGAGACAGAGAGACAAAGCAAGCACCCAAAACGTACTCTAATTGTAGCCATTTTGGTCCGGAAAGACCTGCAGCGGTCCTAATGTCTACAATTAGAATACTTTTTGGGTGCTTGCTTTTCAGGACCGCTGCAGGTCTTTCCGGACCACAATGGCTACAATTAGAATACTTTTTGAGTGCTTGCTTTTCCGGACCGCTGCATGTCTTTCGGACCGTAATGTCTACAATTAGAGTACGTTTTGGGTGCTTGCTTTTCCGGACCGCTGCATTAGAGTACTTTTTGGGTGCTTGCTTTTCCGGACCACTGCAGGTCTTTCCGGACCACAATGGCTACAATTAGAGTACTTTTTGGGTGCTTCCTTTTCCGGACCGCTGCATGTCTTTCCGGACCACAATGGCTACAATTAGATTACGTTTTGGGTGCTTGCTTTTCCGGACCGCTGCAGGTCTTTCCGGACCGCGATATCTACAATTAGAGTACTTTTTTGGTGCTTGCTTTTCCGGACCGCTGCAGGTCTTTCCGGACCACAATGGCTACAATTAGAGTACGTTTTGGGTGCTTGCTTTTCCGGACCGCTGCATGTCTTTCGGTCTACAATTAGAGTACGTTTTGGGTGCTTGCTTTTCCGGACCGCTGCATGTCTTTCCGGACCACAATGGCTACAATTAGAGTACGTTTTGGGTGCTTGCTTTTCCGGACCGCTGTAGGTCGTCCGGACCGCAATATCTACAATTAGAGTACTTTTTGGGTGCTTGCTTTTCCGGACCGCTGCAGGTGTTTCCGGACCACAATGACTACAATTAGAGTACGTTTTGGGTGCTTGCTTTTCCGGACCGCTGCAGGTCTTTCCGGACCGCGATATCTACAATTAGAGTACGTTTTGGGTGCTTGCTTTTCCGGACCGCTGCATTAGAGTACTTTTTGGGTGCTTGCTTTTCCGGACCACTGCAGGTCTTTCCGGACCACAATGACAATTAGAGTACTTTTTGGGTGCTTGCTTTTCCGGACCGCTGCAGGTCTTTCCGGACCGCGATATCTACAATTAGAGTACGTTTTGGGTGCTTGCTTTTCCGGACAGCTGCATGTCTTTCCGGGCCGCAATGTCTACAATTAGAGTACTTTTTTGAGTGCTTGCTTTTCCGGACCGCTGCTCATCTTTCCGGACCGCAATGTCTACAATTAGAGTGCGTTTTGGGTGCTCGCTTTTCCGGACCGCTGCATGCCTTTCCGGACCGCAATCGCTACGATTAGAGTACGTTTTGGGTGCTTGCTTTTTTTTTCCGGACCGTTGCGCGTCTTTCCGGACCGCATGTGTTTCAAGTACAATCTGTTTTGAGCCCCTTCTTTTGGATGTCTTAAGAACTAGGTAGCCCCATAACCGGCCCCAAAAGAGGTCTGAAACCAGTTCGACACATCTTCCTGCTCACCGTCTCAAGACTTCTTCTTTCTCTCTGTCTCTTTCTCCCTTCTCTTCTTTCTTTTCCCGTTCTTTCCTGTTTTTTCTCCAAAGCTGAGGTAGCCTACGGACAAAAAGAGGTCTGAAACCACTCTGAAACACCCCGCTGCTCACCATTTACAACGCTCTCTCTCTCTCTCTCTTTCCCTCTTCCTCTCTCTATCTCTCTCTCTTTCTCTCTCGCCTTCTATTTTTCTCCATGTCTGTCTCGTGCTATCCTCTTTTCCGGACCGCTGCATGTGTTTCAAGTACAATCTGTTTTGAGCACCTTCTTTTGGATGTCTTAAGAACTAGGTAGCCCCATAACAGGCCCCAAAAGAGGTCTGAAACCAGTTCGACACATCTTCCTGCTCACCGTCTCAAGACTTCTTCTTTCTCTCTGTCTCTTTCTCCCTTCTCTTCTTTCTTTTCCGTTCTTTCCTGTTTTTTCTCCAAAGCTGAGGTAGCCTACGGACAAAAAGAGGTCTGAAACCACTCTGAAACACCCCGCTGCTCACCATTTACAACGCTCTCTCTCTTTCCTCTCCCTCTTCCTCTCTCTGTCTCTCTCTCTCTCTCTCTCGCCTTCTGTTTGTCTCCGTCTTCCATCTTCCATCTTCCTCTCTCTCTCTCTCTCTCTTTCCCTCTTCCTCTCTCTGTCTCTCTCTCTCTCTCTCTCTTTCTCCACCTTTTCTCTTTCTTTTTTCATCTCCCAAAGCTGGGGGTACCCAAAAAACAAGCCCAAAAGAGGTCTGAAACCACTCTGAAACACCTTCCTGCTCACCATCTCCGGGCTGCTGCTGCATGTCTTCCGGACCGCGTTGGCTGCTTTATCTCTATCTATCTATCTATCTATCTATTTATCTATCTATCTGTCTATCTATCTATCTATCTATCTGCTCTGCTCTTTAAATGTATTTCCTTGTATGTTGTGTTCAAGTCTTTTCTGTCTGTAAATTGTTCTTTTCATCAAGGTCAGCTAGACCCCCCAAAGGGGTCTGAAACCACTCTGAAACCGCTCTGAAACCACAGAAGTTCAACACGTGCAGAGCTACTTCCCAGTACTACTTCCCAGTACTACTGTGTACTACAAAGCTTGCACAAACCACTTCCCAGTACTACTGTGTACTACAAAGCTTGCACAAAGCACTTCCCAGTACTACTGTGTACTACAAAGCTTGCACAAAGCACTTCCCAGTACTACTGTGTACCACAAACTTGCACAAACACTTCCCAGTACTACTTTGTACTACAAAGCTTGCACAAACTACTTCCCAGTACTACTGTGTACTACAAAGCTTGCACAAACTACTTCCCAGTACTACTTTGTACTACAAAGCTTGCACAAACTACTTCCCAGTACTACTTTGTACTACAAAGCTTGCACAAACTACTTCCCAGTACTACTGTGTACTACAAAGCTTGCACAAACTACTTCCCAGTACTACTGTGTACTACAAAGCTTGCACAAAGCATTTCCCAGTACTACTGTGTACTACAAAGCTTGCACAAACTACTTCCCAGTACTACTGTGTACTACAAAGCTTGCACAAACTACTTCCCAGTACGAAATACTAAGTGAATACTAAATATTTAACATTCGAAAACAAGTACGAGAATAATGATGAAAAACAACTGAAATGATGAAAGTGATCCGGGAGTGTGGTCGCGCAAGAAACGCGCAAGGTTGGCGCAAACTCGGCCCAAGAGGTCTTTGTGGGAACAGTAATTTAGGACAACCCCCATATATATATATTTTTCTGTATCCCGTTATCCCATGTTATCCCATCCTCATAAACACGGGTCTGGATGCCTTGGGGTGACAGGAGATCACCGATGGACGTGAAGTCATTGTGCGGATGGACTGCGGGGTTCCGGTCGGGTCGTGCCATGGGAATGTCGTGCCGTGTCAAGGCAGCCTGAAGGCGGCAGAAATGAAGGGCAGTTTTCTGCAGATTTCTGCAGTTGCTTTGTTAAATGGCCATTTATAGTGAGTTTTCCCATGAAAAATGGTGATTTTCCAGTTCGCTATGTTAAATTACCAGAGGGTAAGCAATTTTGTTATTGTGGCTCCAAGTTGAACAAAGTTGAACACACATACACAGATTCTCAGAAAAGTGCATAATTACCATTGTGGACCTGTGCTATAGTGGTTGCAAAAGCACCAGCGTGTAGCGAATGAGTAAGCCGCTGGATTCACACATCAAAATCGAACGGCCTTTTTCTCCCTATTCAAAAGTAAATGTTTGCTGAAATGCTGAGTGCCCATGAAAGATTTGATGAGACATGTTCCTCGCATTGCCTCACTTGTCTGGTTGATGAGGCTTGGAGCCTACAGACTTTCATATGGATGTTTTTCTTGATTTTTCCGATCTTATCACATCTTCTCCCTGCAGCATATAGATAACGCATGATAACGCATGCACATCTCGTCAGGGAACTCCCCACGAAATTCCAACAGCTCCCCGCCCGTCGGCCCATGGCATTTTTGTGCTCGCTCCGTGGGTCTGTCCTGCAACGATCCTTGGTACCAGTTGTCGAGGTAGGGGGTGACCTGGCCGACCACAATGGGAAAGTATGTTGTCTTGATTAAATTGATTAAGACATATTCAGATTGTTCCGAACAACCTCTGTTTGGTGCTTTCAAAACCATTTGTCTCAAGATTTTGATCCCAATTGACCTCCAAGATCCTCAACCAGTTGATGACGCATCGCGCTCCGTTGCAGGCACCAGCACGTCCACCACCCATGGCGGACGTTGGCAAGGAGGGATTCAGATCCAGAAGACCCTGAAAGAACATGTGCCAAAGTAGAAGTAGAGCAGAACCTCAGCCTCAATGCTTGGGAAACCTTTGAGTCACCTTTTGAGTCACCTTCTGATTTCTGGATTTGTATGAAAATTGGGTAACCCTGTAACCATATATGCCTTTATACATACGTATATATGTATTAGAAAGACTGTGTACTAATAGTGTATAAAAAACTATTATGCGCTCTTAATCCACAGTCTCTGTAATGCTATATGGCTATGGATCAATACCTATACATACCAATTTTTTAGGGGATTGAACATCCATAAATCCCAGCTTTTTTGATGTGAACTACAGGGGTACTATTGGTTTTGACACACTGCCATATAAATCCAATAGAGATTATAAAGGTATCTCTACCGTTGCAGGCCCTGGGTCCAAGCTGCTGTGGTGCCGTCGCTGGAGCTTTGACTGCCTGGCGAAGGCGAGTAAGTAGCAATTGGGGTTAGAACGATCTCCAGGGGGATCTGCGGGATGTGTGAATGATAGGGATGATATATTGTATGATATATTGGATGATATAATATATTAGTGATATATATATATATATAATCTCCCTATAATATCACTAATTATGATATAATTACATACTGTAATTGTGATATTAGAGGGATTACTGATAGGGATATAGTAGTGATATTATAGGGCAATAGGGATAATATGTTATTGCATTTATTCATTCCTATAGGGATGTAGAGGAAAAGCCTAGGGATTACTGATAGGGATATAACAAGCATAGATTTTATTGGGTTTTATTGGGGATATGGATGCGAAAACCCTGGCCTTATGTAGGGAAATGGGGATATTACTTGGAAGATTTGAACGCACTCGTTTTTATTAACAATGGGGATATCACTGAATACAATGATTACGATTACAGTATATACTAGAATACCTATGATTGTGGAAACAAAGTGTTCTTATAATGGGGATAGTATAATATCTCAGAATACAATGGGTATATAAAGAAACAATAAACGAAACATATACTGAGATATACTGGTGCAACATTCGGAGATATTTGGAGATATTTTGTATTTACATGTATTTACCATGAACAATTACAATGGGGATAGGATCTACTGTACCCAGCACTATGATATTTGGAAGGTTTAAAGCATCCGTCAATCCCGCCCATCCCATCAACCCACATGTTATTTAGATGACTTGGATGTAGACACATGATAACCTGCAGTATTCTCTATACTGTATGTATCTGTATGTCATATTGTGTGATGTTGGATGTCCATGATCAATTATCAATCGTGAATATGGATATACCATCAAGATACCATCAATATACCATCAAGATACCATCAATATACCATCAATATACCATCAATACACCATCAATATACCATCAATATACCATCAAGATACCATCAATATACCATCAAGATACCATCAATGTACCATCAATATACCATCAATATACCATCAACATACCATCAATATACCATCAACATACCATCAACATACCATCAACATACCATCAATATACCATCAATCTACCATCAATGTACCATCAATGTACCATCAATATACCATCAATATACCATCAATATACCATCAATATACCATCAATATACCATCAATGTACCATCAATGTACCATCAATATACCATCAATATACCATCAATATACCATCAATATACCATCAATATACCATCAACATACCATCAACATACCATCAATATACCATCAATATACCATCAATATACCATCAATATACCATCAATATACCATCAATATACCATCAATATACCATCAATATACCATCAATATACCATCAATATACCATCAATGTACCATCAACATACCATCAACATACCATCAATGTACCATCAATGTACCATCAATGTACCATCAATGTACCATCAATGTACCATCAATGTACCATCAATGTACCATCAATATACCATCAATGTACCATCAATGTACCATCAATGTACCATCAATGTACCATCAATATACCATCAATGTACCATCAATATACCATCAATATACCATCAATATACCATCAATATACCATCAATATACCATCAATATACCATCAATATACCATCAATATACCATCAGCATACCATCAACATACCATCAATATACCATCAATATACCATCAATATACCATCAATATACCATCAATATACCATCAATATACCATCAATATACCATCAATATACCATCAATATACCATCAATATACCATCAATATACCATCAGCATACCATCAACATACCATCAATATACCATCAATATACCATCAATGTACCATCAATGTACCATCAATGTACCATCAATATACCATCAATATACCATCAATATACCATCAATATACCATCAATATACCATCAACATACCATCAACATACCATCAATATACCATCAATATACCATCAATATACCATCAATATACCATCAATATACCATCAATATACCATCAATATACCATCAATGTACCATCAATGTACCATCAATATACCATCAATGTACCATCAATATACCATCAACATACCATCAACATACCATCAATATACCATCAATATACCATCCATGTACCATCAATGTACCATCAATATACCATCAATATACCATCATTATACCATCAATATACCATCAATATACGATCAATATACCATCAATATACCATCAATATACCATCAATATACCATCAATATACCATCAATATACCATCAATATACCATCAACATACCATCAACATACCATCAATATACCATCAATATACCATCAATATACCATCAATATACCATCAATATACCATCAATATACCATCAATATACCATCAATATACCATCAATATACAATCAATATACCATCAATATACCATCAATCTACCATCAATGTACCATCAATGTACCATCAATGTACCATCAACATACCATCAACATACCATCAATATACCATCAATGTACCATCAATGTACCATCAACATACCATCAATATACCATCAATATACCATCAATATACCATCAATATACCATCAATATACCATCAATATACCATCAATATACCATCAACATACCATCAACATACCATCAATATACCATCAATATACCATCAATATACCATCAATATACCATCAATATACCATCAATATACCATCAATATACCATCAATATACCATCAATATACCATCAATATACCATCAATATACCATCAATATACCATCAATATACCATCAATATACAATCAATATACCATCAATATACCATCAATATACCATCAATATACCATCAATATACCATCAACATACCATCAACATACCATCAATATACCATCAATGTACCATCAATGTACCATCAACATACCATCAATATACCATCAATATACCATCAATATACCATCAATATACCATCAATATACCATCAATATACCATCAATATACCATCAATATACCATATTTTATTATATAAACAGTACATAATCAATGTGTCGTAGCTCCCCATCAATAGGATCACCAGGCGGCCCAACAATTCTCGAAGTGCCTCCACACAGACGGCACGGGAAGCTGAGGTGAACGATGGTGACCGGTTGGTAAACGTTTACAGTTTGCTATTGAAAATGGCCCATAGAAATGGCCCATTTATAATTAGTTGATTTACCCATGAATAGCATGGTGATTTTCCAGTTCGCTATGTTAGTCATTACCAGAGGCTACTTCGCATGGGAAGTAGTCACAGATATTTCATGGGGATTTTCCCGTGGGTGAATTTTTGGAGTTCCAGGTTCGTTTTAGGTACAGGAAGCGATGCTGTCTATCTCCATCATTTCATATACTTTGGTTTCACTATAAACATCTTTAAACAACGGTTAACCTTGGAAACCAGATTTGGACGGTTAATCTTAATCTGGTTTCACTATAATCATCTTTCTTCACTGGAAACCAGATTTGGACACCATTTGAAGACTATCCGACTATCCAGATTCACGCCACAGATTGATATGACATTTCCAAATTCGCTAGGCCAAGCAGAGCCCGGAAGATCCCCTGGCGGTTTTTGTGGTCTTGCGAAAGGATCCAGGGTTGAGGGATCTGGACTTTCGTGGGACCCCCCAAAAAATCGTATACCAATGGACCTGCAAAATTGGTTTCAACATTGGTAATACATATACATATATATATATACATACATATATATACATATATATATGTATAATATATATATATAGTACTGAACCATCCATCTGGGAGGTGAATCGTTCAGAAATGTTGTGAAAGGCTGGATTTTGTGTCCTCCCCGGGCGCGTTGCGTTGCCGCAGGACCTGGACTGGCCCACAGGAGTCTGGGACCTCGTTTGGATTCAACCTCTGGGGTTTCCTAAAATGGGGGTACCTCAAATCATCCCAAATTAGACCATGTTCATGTTTTAGCCATAGTTTTGGGGGTACCCCTACTATTTTATAGGACACCTCCATATAATTATAGATAATATATAGTTATAAGTTATAATATTTAAAGATATTCAAATTCTTTGGGCCGAACAGATGTATCATGGCACCAGTAGTTCTTCCCCCAGCAACCCATCCATTCCCTACTAAGCAGGGGTTGGTAACTGTCCCATTTTGGGAATATTGGACATCACCTGAAAAAGTAGCCATGAAAAAGACCATATACCTAATGGTTGGGTGATGTTCAATGGGGACATTTAATGACCCATGTTAAGCACCAGTAAGTCTTTGAATATTTTGCAGTGGAGCTACTAAAGCTGTCTGAAGCTGCTGCCAACTTGTTATTGAGGCTCTGATCAATCAAGCCTGTCATGCTTGCACCGCAATGGTTGTCGACTCAGTGATGTGTTGAAACAGCCAAGGCTTTTCTTTGATTGATTCTACCTGTCGAGAAATAGTGTGAGCCAAAAAACAAATCAAAAGTGCAGAATACGCACCAAGAGACAGAAGTGCCTGTTCAGATGCCTTTGAATGCTCTCCTTGGTTGGTGCTAAACATGTTTCTCATTTCCATCCTAGTGGCTTTCAGTTTTTCCGGGAATTCTGGGAAATGTCACTCAGCTCAACCACCAACCACTTCCGCTGTGCCACTGAACATGTGCAGCTGGGGGTTTGTAAGGCGTGGGAGGCCCGAGATGATGACCAAGCAGTGGCATACTTATCACAGGCGGCCAGCGGATGAGTTTCGCCATCGGGTTTGGATGAAAAGACTCCCATTGATTCAGTGGTGTAGGTGAATCTAGCTGACTGGATTCTGAGTTCAACGAGAGTTCAGCGAAATTTGTAGCCTCTCGCGAAACCAAAATACACTGAAAACGTAGGACAACTGGAAACTATGCAGTGGAGATCAATTATCACACCTGGCTTTCAGACTTGTTTCAGTGGATTGCTATAGATTTCGGGGTTTGGGATCCTTTGGCGTATACCAAATGTACTGCCAAGCTGATGTCAAGCTGATGTCAAGCTGCAGGGTGTGGAGGGGACCATGGTGAAATCGACCATGGGAGCCAAGAGCCAGGCGCGATGCAAAGGGTGCTGCCTGTTGGATGGAAGAGTTTGAGCTGACACAGATTCAAATTCAGAGCATGTTAAGGTTGAATTTAGTGATGGAGGGTGGATGAGTGTGCATTTTTTCCAACTTTTCTAAGTTTGTTTGTTTTTAAAGGTTGCTTTATACGCCTTGTAGATAGAAAGATTCTGAATCTGCCGACAGAATTTGGCGACTTCCCACTTTCGCTTCTCCAGGCTGATTTGGAGGACGCCACCAAACGTCTTTCAGAGGTGTGGGCTTCAAGAGGGGGGTTCTTTAAAATTTGGCATTCCAACACCATTGGGTGATAGACTTAGATATATTGGGTGATGGACATGAGATATGGGATATTCCACCCATTTCAAGAGACAATATCGGAGAGTATCGTTTGGAGCAGGCAGTTGGATACAGAGAGTGGTTGATTCTTTGATCATTTTTCGGATCCAACGATGGAAGCCCGGGATGAACCATCAGCCCTATTGGGTTCAGTGGGGCCAGGCTGGCATCCCCTACAAGCTTTGGGTGGAGCAACCGGAGGCCTGGAGATCTTGGGATGTTCGGATCCAATAAGATCCAATGATTTGATGGCCCAGGAATTTTGGTGCCGAGCTCTTTGTTTGTTTCCTTATATATATAATATAATATAATATAATATAATATAATATAATATATACTATTATATATGTATGTATATGATTATATATATTATACTGTACTGTATATATTATATATATACTGTACTGTATATATATATGTATGTTATATATATATATATATCTCTCTCTCTCTCTCTCTCCTCGGCAGTAGAAGGTGGTTGATATCAGAAGAAACTTGTTGGCTCAGGATGTGCCAGTGTGCCCGGCAGCCGAGAGTTGATGGCCTTGGGGGGTCTGGAGGTGTTTGATCCTGCTTTTGGGTTGTACCAATTTGGAGATGCCATAGAGACACAGAGTCTTCCTGAGGTGTAGCTACATGGCCACGGCCGAGAAGTGTGCTGCTGGGCAGCAAAAGGTTGCAGTTTTGTGGTCGGACCTTCGTCAATGTTGGTATATAGCATTTTGGAGCATAACTGGAACACCCTGTCTTGGGAGATTATCCGCAAAGCCGCCATCAGGTTGTAGTCTTGTTAGTGTGCGATCTCAAACGCGGCAGACAGACGCAGGCTTCGGAAAGTTCTCAAGAAGCTCTCCCGTTTCTGAGGGCAGAAAGTGTGGAACCTTTGAAATTCAAGACGTGTGCGGCACAACAAGCACTCGTTAAGGACACCTTTCAATGTGAGTCAGTAATTTCTAGGTTCCCACCATCAGTTGCATCGGTTTGCTAGGTGGTAGAGTTTTCCCAAAGGAAGCTGGAAAAAGCTCCTGACTCTGCGGGTTGGGAATGTCGCGGCGTCTTTTCTCTTTTCCAGTTCGAAGTGTGGCTTCGGTGTATGGAAACAGCAAGCGTACGATAGATCTACAAAACCCATCATGCAAGTATCTGGCAACCCTTGTTCTGACATTTTCTGACACCTCGATCTATCCGAATCTATCCACTTTGTTTTTTTTCCGAAACCCATGGGTTGAAATATTGAGTCACTGGGTCCACAATCAATTCAATTCCGGGCACTTGATCAAGGTCTTGTCTATGAAGGGGGACCCTCATTATAGTGACACTCATGGAACATTCATGAACATTCTATATAATATCACATAATTCATTATAATCCCAAATAATTCTATTTCATTCCAGATAATTATTTTTCATTTTTTTGAATATTTTTAAAACACTTTGTTATTGTTTTTTTGTTTGTTAGTTAAACATATTTATGTATTTACTTATTCATTCATTCATTTCTTTTGTTTTTTGGAACAGTTTTTTTGCATTTTTGGAACTTTTCGGACATTTTTGGAACTTACGTGATTTTTTTTTGGCTTTGTTTTTTTGAAACTTGTTGGACGAGAGTTTGAGAGTAACATCGAGCAGACCTTTTAGGAGTCATTTTTCCCCAAAACTTACTCAAACTTCCAGGGTCTTTTCCCCCTTGGTCAAGTCTACCACTGGCTCCAGGATATCAAGCGCCATGTGGCCATCCTGCTGCGACCCGGCGGTACGGATCGCGAAGCCAAGGACGACCGCGTGTGGCGGCTTGGGGCCTAGCATGCTTAGCAGCTTTAGCAGGCTTCGGGTGCTGAATTTTGCTCTGGAAAACATGGAGCCTTGTTTCCACCACAATTACTAGTAGGTAATTTGTGGCTAAATGATGCTAAATGATGCTAAATGATGCTAAATGATGCTAAATGATGCTAAATGATGCTAAATGTTTCATCCCCCCAAAATGGCTCGTTTCATTCGAGTTTGGACAGACAACTGCTAGTGCGGGGCCCGCCCGGTGTGGAAGTTTTGGGTCCATGATGTAACGGGCCCCAAACCACCAGTTAACCCCTAGACTACTACAGCACTACTGCGGGGGGTGCCTGTGCTGGCCCTTGGTTGCTCCGGGGGCTGTGACACCTTGGCTGGAGGGGGTTCGCCCCACGTCGGAAGACCTCTGGTGTGCAGACCCTTCCTCCGGCCTCGGTGCCTTGCTCCTTTGCGGCCTCGGTGCGCATGGCGTGGTTGCAGCGGCTCCTACACTCCGTGGTACTGGTCCTCCTGCAGGGGGCCGCCGTTGGCCCGACATGGTGGGCGCACAACATGGGTCGGCCGTCTCAGACACAGCCGGTGCCTGGTGCCCTGCCTTGCATAGGCCGGCGGTGCCGCGCCCTCTTGACGAAGCAGTTGCACGCTGCTTGGCGGGAGCCTGAAGCCTGCGTGTGGGACCCGCTGCTTCCATGGCGCCCGTCGCTGACACCTGTCTTCCGACGTCGGCGAGGGCGGCTCCTTCGTCGCGGTCGGGCTTCGGTGCTCCGGCGGACACGTTGGCGAGGTTGGCCACAACGCGGTTGTCGCATCGGTGAGGCTGCCCACCCAGGCCCACCGGTGCCAGGCACACCTGTTGGCGGTGAACGACCTGCCCGTGAACGATCCCCACCGCGCCCGGCACAGCGAGTCTTTTGTCCTGTGCCGTCATGCCCCTGCTCTGACGCCAGGCGGGCACGAGGCTGGACCAGCGTGTCCACCATGAGAAATCACATCGATGCCCATCTCGCCGGGTCTTTGCAAGGGGACGTGCCGGTTGCCTGGATGGACTTGCACAGCCGCACTCGCTGTTTGGTGTGTGGGCTGAGCGTCTCTCGGGCGCATGGGGTCCACCCAACCTGCCGCCCAGCGGCCCGGGCTGCTGCGGTCGATGGCGCTGACCCTATGGATACGGATGCTTTGCCGCTCCCTTCCCTCACTGCCATCCAGGCCGCTAAGACTGCCACACTGCGGCACGTTCCTGGCGTTGCCCGCCACAGTTGCAACCAGGTTTTCACCCGGGCTCTGAGCGCAGTCGTGCACAGCAATGATGACAAAGCCTGGCGAGAGTTACTGATGCTCCCGAAGTGCGTCTTGTGTGCCCCCACCCGTGGCGGGCGGCGGCATAGCAAAGCAGCTGGGGCCTACACTCTGGACCGGCTGCACCGATGGCAAGAAGGAGACCGGCTTGGCCTTTGGGAATCCCGGCCTACCCGGCGATCAGCGAGTGGCCAGCGCCCCTCAGCAGAGCAACGGCGGGTTTTAGCAACAAGCCTGGCCAGAGAAGGAAGCCCTACGGGCGCTCCACCCGCAACAGCCTCCGCCAATGGTGCCAGAGCTCAATGACTTGCCATTGGCTCCGGAAGTTGCTCCTGACCTTGTGGCTCGCTGTCTCCGGGCCTTTCCTGCCGACACCGCGCCGGGGCCCAGCGGACTGCGTGTTCAACACCTCAAAGACGCATGCATTGCCGGGAGCCAGGAAGCTTTCTTCTCGCATTTGGCAGCCGTGGTCACTTTGTTGGCGCAAGGGCGGGCGCCTGACTTCGTGGCACCTGTCTTGGCAGGGGCCGGGTTGGTGGCCCTCCCCAAGCCCAAGGGCGGGGTCCGGCCGATTGCAGTGGGTGAGATTCTGCGACGGCTGACCGGGAAATGTTTGATGACTACTGTTCGCGACGAGGCCCGCTCCTACTTCTATCCTGCACAGCTGGGGGTGGCTGTGCCTGGTGGAGTCGAACAAGCCATCCACACCGCCCGCGCATGGTATGACTGGCACCAATGTTCCAACCAGAAGGTGGCCCTCAAGCTTGACTTCAGCAACGCCTTCAACACTGTTCGCCGTGAAGTTGTGCTGTCCACACTCAGCACCAACTTTCCCAGTTTGAGCCGGTGGGCCACGTGGTGTTATCGGCAACCCACCAGGCTGCAATTAAGCCAGTGCCATTGCATTTGGGTCATTCATTTGCACATGGGTTTTTCATGTTTGAGTCATAAAGAGGCAAGTAAAGATAATGAAAAGTCATAAAAGTGTGATGTTGCATTTAATGCTTATCAAAAGTGGGTCTTAATTATTTCATGTACTAAAGTAAGTGGCTTCAGCATAATAATTTCGTAGACACATCATGGTTCCAGGTGTGGACATGGGGAAATCATGGTTGGGGGTCTGGATACCGGCCCTCAGCATTCTTGGTTACATGTGACATATTAGGAGCATGGTCACTACCCATTAGAATATTGTATGAGACCACTCACCCCCTACTGTTACCATAACCATCCATAACTATAACCATAATCTTACAAAAGACACACACACACACTTTGCTACTGCCCTCCGTGCCAGGTTCAAACTTGTCCGTGCCAGGTTTTGCTTCTTGCAAAAGGGCCGGAACCTTGAGTTTCTCTTTAAGCTTGAGTTGTTCAATTGATAACTCGAATAATGATAGCATTTACCATCAATGACCAGTCCATTTCTAATACCAGTCAATTGATGGCAATCTTTCATGTCTAATACCAGTAAATTTATGAAGTAATGTGGTTCATGTCTAATTAATCTGTATAAATAATCTTCATGAAATTATTAAAGGGGGGCAGGGCGGACTGCAAATGCATGCCTCACAGGCTCACACTTCACTGGTCCTCGCTTTGTCGAGCCGTCAGTCATAGAGTCAGAGCAATCATTGTTAGTTAACATGTTATTTCATATCAAGTGATCCACAAAGATAACTGATATTATCATGAAATTATCTGCATTGAAATCCGAACTTCATTGGTTTCTTGCATGTCTCATTTTTCAGGTGTTCTTACAAATCATTACTATTTCCATCCTTATCAGGTTTTGCTTCAACTGCACTCCAGGGTTTGGCCACCGGCCCTGGAGTTACTAAGGTAGCTTTGAATTAAGGTAGCTTTGACTGCACTCCAGGGTCCGGCCACCGGCCCTGGAGTCACTCAGGTAAGACAATCTGGGTCTGGACACCGGCCCAGGTATCACTAAGGTAGCTTCTGGCGTGTGGCCCTTACTTGTTTTCATCATAGTTCAACATGATGTCACTCCGGCACTGTAAGTTTAACCCTAATTTTCAGAACAATGCATGTTAATTTTCAACATGCTAAAATGGTTCTATTTCTATTTTTTAAATCTGGCAAGTTTGGCAAACACAGTCGTAGCAAAATATATCATTATTGCAACTAGACATGTTTATTTTTTCTTCCATGTCAGCCTTTTAGTTTGCACACTTGTCAGGTGACAGCAGAACAAGCAAAGCCATGCAGTTTACCATCATAAGTGATTCATAGACTCTAGTCTGATTTTTATCAATTCACAATGATGGATGACTCATAGTGGATTCATGGATGACTCATAGATGACTCATAGATGACTCACAGGTGTGTTGTAGATGATCCATAGATGATTTTAGTAATATGTTTATCATGTTGTTAGATAAATCCTGGCACTTTGTTAGTAACTGTATTGTTAAACTGCATGGCTTTGTAACGGTCTGGGTGTCCGACCGTGTTTGTTCTGCAGGCCCGGACTCCGGCCTGTTGTCACATGTCCCTGGATTCCGGGACTACTAAGGGACCAAGGTAGACCCAGCGCCTGGCTTCCGGCGCTGGGCTCAGGGACTCCAACCCGTGCCTGGCTTCCGGCACCGGGTTTCAACAAGCTGGTCACTACATACCAGTGCCTGGATTCCGGCACTTGGTAGCCCTGAGCCTCCTTCATACCAGTGCCTGGTTTCCGGCACTTGGTAGCCTTCTTCAGTCCGTTGCCCAGAGTCATCACAATCACCACCACCATCATCACCATTATCCTCATCACCATCATCATCACCACCAACATCTTCATCATCCTCATCCTCATCGTCATCATCATCATCATCATCCTCATCACCATCATCATCATCAACATCATCCTTATTATCATCATCATCATCATCATCCTCAAACCCTCATCATCACACATCATCACAACCGTGATCACCGTCATGTGTCTCATATTTAAATGCATGTTCGCAGCCATGTTCATCCTAATGTAAATCAACTAAGTCTGTTTTGCACTGTCTTTTTTGGGGTGCCACATTGTTTCAATGACCATCCCCATGGTCAAGTTCACCATTGCCTTTGATGTGATTAAGAAATTTGTGACCGGCCCCACACTAAACATCATCGGTACCATCAGCATGCTCCAGTGTCAGCTTCCTTATTCATAACCATCAACAACATGCTCACTCAGCATCACTTTTAATACTTTGATCATCAACCATTGATCAAAATTGTTTGGTGTATTGGTTGGTGAATCTGTCAAACAAATTAGACAACATATCCGTGAGATTGACCTGGTTTGACCTGAACTACCTTTTGTTCTGTTTCTCTCAAAAAGTTTTAGGTTTTGAGAGTGCCAGTCAGACACATCTTGATTTGTGAATGGTAGATGTGGGCATCCACCATGTGAATATCATCATTATGTGGCACACTGGCCATGGCCAAAAGTTTCAATAACCTTCATGAAGACCGCAATAGGTTGTAGGCATGTTAGTATGAGCAAACATTGTGACACATTTTGATTCTGGCCTCAATAGACCCCTGTCCATGCTAACCAGCACCCAAGTTGAATAGTAAGCATCACCTTCGGGGTCTGCAATGCTGAAGTGAAGGAAACTGTCCGGATGTCCCAGACTGGACGGACACCCAGGTTGCTGCATGGATGCGGAAATACTTTCAAATTCACATCGAATCTGTTGAGTTTGCATTGTTGAGCTTGCACATTATTTGCATTTACTGTTTTTGGACATCTGTCATATATATCAATAGCAGCCTCATCATCATATGTTCATCAGCAGTGACACTTAAACTTTCACTCAAGTGAACACTCCGTCGCAAAATGAAAGCATGCAATACAAACATATGAATGACAGTTTTTCCATTGGAAAAAAAAGCCGCAGGATCAAAATAATAAGACAAGGATTTCAGATTTATACTGTAATGGTTCCTGATTTAGCTTGCCCAGTCTGAGGATGAACATGGAGCTGCAACATGGAAAAGTTCAAGCACTGAGTCCAGACCCTTGTATTGTGCAGTGTGTGGATTGCTTGACAAGCTGTGGTTTTTGCAACTTTCATTATCTGATTTGTTGAATTTCAATCAACCAATGTGGTTTCAAACAACCAAGATGTCCAGGAAGTATCTGGTCAAGTTGTGCAAAACGTATTTCTAAACATGCACCTACCCAAGCTACTTTGGCAAACCAATGTCAGTGTCTGGCCACCGGCACTGATCATTTCTTTGCCTGTGTCAGGATACCGGCACTGGGCACTAAGGTTGCAGAAGCCAGTAATTTAATACAATATAAGTTTTTGTATGTGTGCATGCCGGCAATGCTCAATATTTCATCATTGGATTCAACTTGTTCCAAACTTGACCATTCACAGCGATGTGGGGCGTACCACATATTTACATATTTCTGGACAGAAAACTTGGACGACATGTTAAATAGTGACTGGGATATCATCATCACACCGTTTCACACTTGCTGGCAGGAGTGACAATAGAAAAATCTCAACCCCCATGGGAAATGATGCCGTTGGTTGCTGTAGAAGTTGTGATTATTGCAACAAACAATATCATCTGAATGAATGCAAGTCGCTCTACTAATATGTTTCTACCTCGCACTAATCTGTTAGAACTGGATTTTCCAAACATCCAGTCCACACACTTCATGTCATGCTTCAGGGCCAACAGGGCCAACAGTAGATTCAGGTCAAGGGGGGCAACCGTAGGTATGACATTTCTGGACCAACCGTGGATCTGAACCAGGAGGGGCAACCGTAGGTATGACATTTCTGGACCAACCGTAGATCTGAACCAGGAGGGGCAACCGTAGGTATGACATTTCTGGACCAACCGTGGATCTGAACCAGGAGGGGCAACCGTAGGTATGACATTTCTGGACCAACCGTAGATCTGAACCAGGAGGGGCAACCGTAGGTATGACATTTCTGGACCAACCGTAGATCTGAACCATGAGGGGCAACCGTAGGTATGACATGTCAGGGCCAACCGTAGATCTGAACCAGGAGGGGCAACCGTAGCTCCATCAATTGTAGATCTAAACATCTAAAGGAATGGAAAAAGGTTTCTTGCCAACATTATCGAGGAAACATGGCCCACAGAGAGGGCAACTCGGAGTTGCCGTAGTCACGGGATTTTGTTACCAACCGTAGCCGTGAGATTGTGGTACCAACCCTTGTTTCTCACTGAACATGGCCCACAGAGAGGGCAACTCGGAGTTGCCGTAGCCACGGGATTTTGTTAGCAACCGTAGCCGTGAGATTGTGGTACCAACCCTTGTGTCTCACTGAACATGGCCCACAGAGAGGGCAACTCGGAGTTGCCGTAGCCACGGGATTTTGTTAGCAACCGTAGCCGTGAGATTGTGGTACCAACCCTTGTGTCTCACTGAACACGGCACACAGAGAGGGCAACTCGGAGTTGCCGTATCCATGGAATGTTGTGACCAACCGTAGATTCTGGTACGAACTCTATTTCTCACTGAATGTGGTGGCTTTACCAACCGTTTTTCTACTGCACATAGTCATTGACACATGCAATCTCCAATGATGATGATTATTACCTGACTGTTGAGCAACCGTGTCTGTACAGTGTGTTGATGTCAGGGCCCCTGTGGGGAGGGCAACTCGGGGTTGCCGTCTCTGTAGCCTATATTTAACAGATTCTTATGGTGTAACATGGCCTGTCATGATGCCATGAAATGCAATAAACCTAGGCTATGGGGAGGGCAACTCGGGGTTGCCGTCTCCATACGGCCCTTGACAAGCAAACCCTGCACAGGGAGGGTTGCAGTTCACTTTTGACTCTTTTGCTATTGATGCTGAACTGATAGTTTCCCCTCCAGACTTAAGCTGGACATCCTTTCAGCTGGGGCTGCTGGAACAGGCCCTAGGAGCGTTTCAAATAAGTCTTACGGACCTTTCTCCGTAAAACGTTATCCTCAAGTTTCAAACCGTTGGACTCAAAGTGGGCATGAAGAGCTTCTGGAAAAGTGAAGCAACGGGCTGCACAGAGTTGTGCTCTGGCCTTCTCCCGGAGAGAAGAAAACCGCTCCTCTGGATGCACCTGAATTGTTCCCACCGACATTCCAGAGAGAAGACGCACTTCAGCAATGAGAGGGCTCTGGAGCATGATCTGAACCGTCGGCGTGCCCAAGCCTTTCACCAACACCGGAGGCCTACCAGTCATTGACAGCGAGACACTCTCAATTTCACTTAACTGCGACGTAGTGAGAAAGAAAACATTAGAAGCAAGTATGGTTGAAACATAGGAGAAGACAATGTCTCTTCACAACATCAATAAAACCTATTTGCGTCCTCTGTTGCTTAAACTGAGTTACTCACAAATACAAACTAGATTCTATTACGATAGGTTTGAGATATGCTGAGAAAACAAGTTGAATTCTCAATGTCGACTCAATAGAATTTAAAATCAAAAAATGGGGGAGCTCCAGAACTGTATGGACATGCTGCTTGGTAAAAACAAAACGTCCTCAACATTGCAACCGGTCGTCTGAACATATGACTGAAATGGTTAGGTGCCTTGGCACAGACTCCTCTCATATCATGATGCGTAATCATGCGCAACAAGATCAAGAATCAAGGAGCAACATGAATTGAAGATAGAACTACATGACAGGGATCCTGAGGAATGATATCCGTCTAGAGTGTGACTGGAACAGCACTGATGGCTAAACTAATGAACGGATATTGTTTGCTGCTTAAAATCAGAGCTGGTACAGGGAACACTGGCAGCATTGTGTCGCAAACAATAAAAAACGAACAGGCTGGAGTAATATGCTTTCACATCACTCTGACCTCGTATCCCAGTCACTATTTAGCATGTCGTCCAAGTTTTCTGTCCAGAAATATGTAAATATGTGGTACGCCCCACATCGCTGTGAATGGTCAAGTTTGAAACAAGTTGAATCCAATGATGAAATATTGAGCATTGCCGGCATGCACACATACAAAAACTTATATTGTATTAAATTACTGGCTTCTGCAACCTTAGTGCCCAGTGCCGGTATCCTGACACAGGCAAAGAAATGATCAGTGCCGGTGGCCAGACACTGACATTGGTTTGCCAAAGTAGCTTGGGTAGGTGCATGTTTAGAAATACGTTCTGCACAACTTGACCAGATACTTCCTGGACATCTTGGCTGTTTGAAACCACATTGGTTGATTGAAATTCAACAAATCAGATAATGAAAGTTGCAAAAACCACAGCTTGTCAAGCAATCCACACACTGCACAATATAAGGGTCTGGACTCAGTGCTTGAACTTTTCCATGTTGCAGCTCCATGTTCATCCTCAGACTGGGCAAGCTAAATCAGGAACCATTACAGTATAAATCTGAAATCCTTGTCTTATTATTTTGATCCTGTGGCTTTTTTTCCAATGGAAAAACTGTCATTCATATGTTTGTATTGCATGCTTTCATTTTGCGACGGAGTGTTCACTTGAGTGAAAGTTTAAGTGTCACTGCTGATGAACATATGATGATGAGGCTGCTATTGATATATATGACAGATGTCCAAAAACAGTAAATGCAAATAATGTGCAAGCTCAACAATGCAAACTCAACAGATTCGATGTGAATTTGAAAGTATTTCCGCATCCATGCAGCAACCTGGGTGTCCGTCCAGTCTGGGACATCCGGACAGTTTCCTTCACTTCAGCATTGCAGACCTCGAAGGTGATGCTTACTATTCAACTTGGGTGCTGGTTAGCATGGACAGGGGTCTATCGAGGCCAGAATCAAAATGTGTCACAATGTTTGCTCATACTAACATGCCTACAACCTATTGCGGTCTTCATGAAGGTTATTGAAACTTTTGGCCATGGCCAGTGTGCCACATAATGATGATATTCACATGGTGGATGCCCACATCTACCATTCACAAATCAAGATGTGTCTGACTGGCACTCTCAAAACCTAAAACTTTTTGAGAGAAACAGAACAAAAGGTAGTTCAGGTCAAACCAGGTCAATCTCACGGATATGTTGTCTAATTTGTTTGACAGATTCACCAACCAATACACCAAACAATTTTGATCAATGGTTGATGATCAAAGTATTAAAAGTGATGCTGAGTGAGCATGTTGTTGATGGTTATGAATAAGGAAGCTGACACTGGAGCATGCTGATGGTACCGATGATGTTTAGTGTGGGGCCGGTCACAAATTTCTTAATCACATCAAAGGCAATGGTGAACTTGACCATGGGGATGGTCATTGAAACAATGTGGCACCCCAAAAAAGACAGTGCAAAACAGACTTAGTTGATTTACATTAGGATGAACATGGCTGCGAACATGCATTTAAATATGAGACACATGACGGTGATCACGGTTGTGATGATGTGTGATGATGAGGATTTTGATGATGATGATGATGATGATAATAAGGATGATGTTGATGATGATGATGGTGATGAGGATGATGATGATGATGATGACGATGACGATGAGGATGAGGATGATGAAGATGTTGGTGGTGATGATGATGGTGATGAGGATAATGGTGATGATGGTGGTGGTGATTGTGATGACTCTGGGCAACGGACTGAAGAAGGCTACCAAGTGCCGGAAACCAGGCACTGGCATGAAGGAGGCTCAGGGCTACCAAGTGCCGGAATCCAGGCACTGGTATGTAGTGACCAGCTTGTTGAAACCCGGTGCCGGAAGCCAGGCACGGGTTGGAGTCCCTGAGCCCAGCGCCGGAAGCCAGGCGCTGGGTCTACCTTGGTCCCTTAGTAGTCCCGGAATCCAGGGACATGTGACAACAGGCCGGAGTCCGGGCCTGCAGAACAAACACGGTCGGACACCCAGACCGTTACAAAGCCATGCAGTTTAACAATACAGTTACTAACAAAGTGCCAGGATTTATCTAACAACATGATAAACATATTACTAAAATCATCTATGGATCATCTACAACACACCTGTGAGTCATCTATGAGTCATCTATGAGTCATCCATGAATCCACTATGAGTCATCCATCATTGTGAATTGATAAAAATCAGACTAGAGTCTATGAATCACTTATGATGGCAAACTGCATGGCTTTGCTTGTTCTGCTGTCACCTGACAGGCTGACATGGAAGAAAAAATAAACATGTCTAGTTGCAATAATGATATATTTTGCTACGACTGTGTTTGCCAAACTTGCCAGATTAAAAAAAATAGAAATAGAACCATTTTAGCATGTTGAAAATTAACTTGCATTGTTCTGAAAATTAGGGTTAAACTTACAGTGCCGGAGTGACATCATGTTGAACTATGATGAAAACAAGTAAGGGCCACACGCCAGAAGCTACCTTAGTGATACCTGGGCCGGTGTCCAGACCCAGATTGTCTTACCTGAGTGACTCCAGGGCCGGTGGCCAGACCCTGGAGTGCAGTCAAAGCTACCTTAATTCAAAGCTACCTTAGTAACTCCAGGGCCGGTGGCCAAACGTTGGAGTGCAGTTGAAGCAAAACCTGATAAGGATGGAAATAGTAATGATTTGTAAGAACCCCTGAAAAATGAGACATGCAAGAAACCAATGAAGTTCGGATTTCAATGCAGATAATTTCATGATAATATCAGCTATCTTTGTGGATCACTTGATATGAAATAACATGTTAACTAACAATGATTGCTCTGACTCTATGACTGACGGCTGGACAAAGCGAGGACCAGTGAAGTGTGAGCCTGTGAGGCATGCATTTGCAGTCCGCCCTGCCCCCCTTTAATAATTTCATGAAGATTATTTATACAGATTAATTAGACATGAACCACATTACTTCATAAATTTACTGGTATTAGACATGAAAGATTGCCATCAATTGACTGGTATTAGAAATGGACTGGTCATTGATGGTAAATGCTATCATTATTCGAGTTATCAATTGAACAACTCAAGCTTAAAGAGAAACTCAAGGTTCCGGCCCTTTTGCAAGAAGCAAAACCTGGCACGGACAAGTTTGAACCTGGCACGGAGGGCAGTAGCAAAGTGTGTGTGTGTCTTTTGTAAGATTATGGTTATAGTTATGGATGGTTATGGTAACAGTAGGGGGTGAGTGGTCTTCATACAATATTCTAATGGGTAGTGACCATGCTCCTAATATGTCACATGTAACCAAGAATGCTGAGGGCCGGTATCCAGACCCCCAACCATGATTTCCCCATGTCCACACCTGGAACCAGGATGTGTCTACGAAATTATTATGCTGAAGCCACTTACTTTAGTACATGAAATAATTAAGACCCACTTTTGATAAACATTAAATGCAACATCACACTTTTATGACTTTTCATTATCTTTACTTGTCCTCTTTATGACTCAAACATGAAAAACCCATTTGCAAATGAATGACCCAAATGCAATGGCACTGGCTTAATTCGATGAGTGGGTTGTGGAGTCTAGCTGTGGTGTGCAGCAAGGCGACCCGCTGGGTCCCTTGCTGTTCGCCGCTGCCTTGCAGCCGATAGCCAATGACCTCCGCGGAGTTGGCTTGGACATCGCGGTGCACTACCTCGATGATGGTTTCTTGGCCGGTGATGTTTCTGCTGTGAGCCGGGCCTTGCATCTGGTTCAAACCGAAGCAGCGGCCATTGGCCTCGAGCTTAACCTCACCAAAAGCGAGCTGGTTGCCGTTGGCCGGGTTGACGCTGGCGCCTTGCACTGCCATTTTCCTGATGCTCTCCTTCGGGACACTGCCACCGGTTCCTCCAGGGTGTGCCGCAACTTTGAATTCCTTGGTGCAGCCATTGGGGACGACGCCTTCACCCGTGCGCACACTGCCGACCGGGCGGCCAAGGCGGGGGACCTACTCGATGCTCTGGGGGAGCTGGAGGATCCCCAGGTGGCATTGCGGCTTCTGCGTAGCTGTGCTGGATTCGCTCGCTTGCTGCATAGCATGCGGTGCAACCCGCCCTCCCCGCAAACTATGGCTCTGGACATGTTTGACGGCATGATCCGCAGATGCTTTGGCGACTTTACAGGGCTCCACCTTACGACGCTCCAGTGGAAACAGGCATCCTTGGGCTTTGCGCACGCTGGACTTGGCTTGCGCTCCACGTCCGACCATGCCCCAGCGGCCTATCTGGCTTCATGGGCGTCAACGTTGCGCTCGGCCAGTGACATTGATGCAAGTTTCTGCATGGAAGAGAGCAAGGCAAGCCCTGCTGTTGCTGCGGCTTTGGCAGCCTTCAACGCCCAGGTTGGCCCCGCCCGGGCCATCACCATTGACACCGCCATTGCCAGCAAACAACAGACTTTGTCCCACGCTGCCGGGTGGGAAGAGCAGCTGGCCAATGCTTCCTTGACTGGTCGGGCGACTCTCCTTTCAGAAGCGTCCGTGGGGGGCAGGGCGTTTCTCAGTGCTGTCCCATCCGGCCGAACCCAAATGGAGCCAGCGGTTTTTGTGACTGAAGTTCGAGCTCGCCTGAGGGTTGCTGACGCGGACAATGATGCGTGGTGCCCACTTTGCGATGCCGTGCTGGACTGCCACAGCTACCATGCCGAAATGTGCGCTGCTGGGGGAGAGAGGACGCAGCGACACCACGCTGTTCGGGACTTGGTCTACGATTGGTGCAAGCGTGGGGGCCTGCGCCCAGAGCGGGAGCGACCCGGCTTGCTCTTGCCGACTACTCCAGAGGACGTGACCAACAATACTTCTGGGCGTCGCCCTGCGGATGTCTACCTGCCCGCCTTCGCAGGGACTCCTACTGCCTTTGATTTCGCCATCACGGCGCCGCAGCGGCAGGCAGGCGCGGCTGCAGAAGCCTATGCCCGCCACAAAGAACTTCATCTTCAGACGTCTGCAGCTTGTGAGGCTCAGGGGGTGAAATTCGTTCCAATGGTTGCTGAGTGTAGCGGCGCTTGGGATGCCGGGGCCGTGAAGATTTTGCACCATGTGGCACGTGCGGTTGCCACCCGCACTGGCGAAGATTCGGCCTCATGCACCAGCCTCTTGCTCCAACAGCTCGGTGTCACCATTCGGTCGTACCGGGCTCGAGCGGCGTTGCGGCACCGCGGTGCTGTGCTTTAAGCAGCCGGGCAGCACTGTTGTGCCGCAGTGCCGTTACTTCAAGCAACCACATGGTGCAGTGCTGTTGGTCCGAAGCTTGTCGCGCAGGGTTCCAATAGAATCGAGGCGATGTCTGCACGCACAGCTCAGAACCAACATCTGAACCTCTTTGGTCCCAGTGAGCTTTGCAGACTTGCAGGGAGGGCTGCTTAGTTTTTGACGGCTTACCAGCCATTTTCGCACCCGTTTTTTCCAATCCAATTAAAGGTGCTTGGCGTTTTCCACAAAGGGCTTCCCTTTTCTTGATGCACACCCGTGCAGCCTGGGTGTCCTTTCGAAGCCCCCGTCAACACCACCTTCATGTCCACTCTGAGTAAACTCTCAGATATGTCAGACATGAAGCTGGATAGTTTTATGACTTATTTCCATTTCCTATGATATTTCAACCTTGGACCCCTAGACTAATTATAGCATACTAGTTGGTGATGCTAAGCATTTCTTGTTGCCATCAGCACAAGGGACTACGATTATTCCCAACTACCTATCAAGAATCAATACCATGCAATACCTAGGATTCTCCATGGGTCATCAGGCAGCATCTCTTTGAATGAACTTTTCGCAGTGCGAATTGACAAGCAACTTGTGAAGGACTTTACTTTTGATGCTGTCTTCGATGAGAACATGTCACAGCAGCAGGCGCTCCTTGAGTGATGGGGCCCTACGAGCTGTAAATTGGTCCTGGGCGATTTTCCACATATGTAATGTAGTATCTATAAGTATATAATTATATATATAATTATATATATATATATATTATGTATATAGACATGTGACATGTGCACATAGGATTGTAAAGCCAGTTGTAAATGTTGCTTTAGCACTTTGGCACTGTGGAGATCACCAAACAGTTAGAAGTACACCTTAGCCAAATTGTCCCGTGGGTTCAAGGCTTGCCCCATTGTTCAATAACTGGCTGAACCTCGGAGCATCCTTGAAGCATCTTGACACCTTTGCCTCATAGAATTGGATGATGGGAAAATTTTAACCGGAAAACCCTATATTTGATGGTAAAAACCCATGGGTTTCCTGTAGATTTTCCCTTAAACCAATCCAATGATTGCCATCAGTTTTCTCTGGTGCAGATCTTTGATGATACTGCGGCTGACATCTTGGATAGTGTCATGGATGGTGCTTCACTTAGTGACGGACGAAAGACGAAGAAGCAGTTTCATAGAAAAGTACGTAATACTATTATATAACCTAATTATATAACAATAATACTATGTAATATACAACAATATATAACAATATACAACAATGATATACAACAATGATATACAACAATGATATACAACAATGATATACAACAATATATAACGATATTACATTATACAACATTATATAACAACATATAATATGACATCATAGGAAAAATCCAAGCAGGGACAGGCTCAGCTGCTTCAACCTGCAGTTTCTGAGGCTTCAATGGGACCATCTTTGCCTATGGGCAGACAGGCCTCCCAAGGGGGATCTTGCTTCCGGGACCGTTAGCAAGTTGGTATACCGTGCACACAGTTGATGTACCAACATGTGCTTGAATGTTTATGTATTGTTTTTGAACATCCGTGGCTTTAACTGCCTTAGAACCTTGATCTCATTTACATTAATCTGTCCCACGTGGTTCAATTTAGGTGCAGCAGCATAAATGACACACAGTGTTTCGATGACGACTTTCAGCTGGTCAGTGGAGGCGCTGGCAAGTCTCATACCATGACTGGTCCAACAGATGGGCCACCGGATCAACAAGGCGGAGCCACCACGGACCGTGGGACCAGAAATGTTGGAGTTGGGATCTTTGAAAGACTGAGGATGTGATGCAAGCAAGTCCTTGATTTCAATTGTTTCAACATGTTTCAACAAACATAAGTCAAGGTATCATCAAAGACATTTTGAGACCGGACATTTTTGACTGTGGGTCAAAGGGTCCAATATGGTCCAATGCTGCCAGGCTTGCTGCCGCGCTCATTTAATCACATTTTCAATGTGATAGCGTGAATCTCAGAGCCGAAACAGCCCAAAGTCATTGGTGCTAGTGGTATCTGCAGTGGCAGCTCTTCGTTTGTTCTATCTTTGGATCTAAGGACCACGGCTCCCAAGACACCAAGTGCGCCTGCTCCATTTACCAGCCATTTTGATGTTCAGCGGGGTACATCGGGGTACCAGTTTTTTGATGACACATACCCAAATCGCCACTCTGAGCATTTTGGTTTTTCCAGTTGACTCGGCAAAGCTCCATTGCAGCGTCATGGCCCTCCGTACCTTGTCCTTCTTGGTCTTGGTTGTGGTTGGCCTTGCCGACAAGGCGCCCGTGCCTGCAAAGAAACCTGTGCAGCCCATGGGTGTCAACGAAACGCAGTCGACATGGAACAACTTCGTGTACTGCAAATGTGGCCTCTCATGTGCGCAGCAAATGGGATCTTGGTACATCTTCAACATTGGTCAATCGTGCGCATGCCAGATCTGCCCTGACACCAATGCGACTGCAAACCTACGAGGAAGTGACGTCACCAATGCGCCGCTTGACGCCGATCAGCATGAAGCAAAGACCAATGTCCAAGAGGGCGCAAAAAGCCTTAGGAGTTCCCTGCCAGGAAGTGAGGATACCTGGGACAGTGCACATGTTGCAGGTACCAACCTCCTCTATTGCCCCTCGTCAAGAAGTAATTACTTGGAATTTGAGTTTTTGAATACTTATTGCACAAAGACGCACACACACACACAAAACACATTTTGACAATCTTGAGAATGCCTCAAACCTGGGTTCCCTCAGACAATCCTCTGACTTGTTGTGTCACCGGGACCACGATTGGGCAGCCTTTGTTTTTGACAGCATATTTCTTCACGTAGCTTTTCAGCAAATTGCAATGCAAAAAGGCTACTGAGCACTCTGCGTAGCCTTACATAGTCCTTTGCGAAGCCTTGATTATGTGTACAAGGCTCACGGCTCAATTGATTCAACCTTCCTTTGATCGGACTTCTTTTGGAATTGAAGGCCATTAATGCATTGTTTCTTTCAAGTCCAAATTAATAAATCTAGTGACGGCTCGTCACAAGTTTCCAAAGCTGAGGCCCCTGTGGAAAGCGTTGCCTTAGTGGTCGCCAGTTGGGCCTCTGGAACTACTGGTGCTTCCAATATGGTTGCGACACATGCTGAGTGTGGCGCTCCAGGCGCTTTCCAATGTACAGCAGCCCTGGCTGGTTGAGCGGCCTCTTGGCTTGCTTGTTTCAAAGAGCCGCACAGTTTGAAAGTCGGAGCCTAAGTTCCGACATGGTCGTGGCTCAAAATTGTTGACTCCAGAGACTGGAATCTTTGGTATCCGAAAAAAAATGCTGGGTTATTTTGAGCCATGCCCAGATTATATGGGAAGCCAATGGTGCACAGAATGTAGAGAATCAAACCATGTGGCTTTCCATTGTCCGAGCTGGCAGCAACAGCAATTGTGTAGTTTGAACGCACTTAAGGTACTGCCCTCCAACAGCCTGTTCTTGACATCCCACAGCAGCCCGACTGCCACCGGCAGCAGCTGCAGGAATAGGTGAGATGGAAAAAAGAGCGAGGCAGATCAAGGTGATAGTGTTTCAAGGGTTGGGCTTTGCGTCTATGGACTTGGATGACTAGTATACATTTTGCTACACATGGTGCGTGCAAAGGGACCATCACCTGCTCCTGGCATTTTGGTTTTTCCAGTTGACTCGGCAAAGCTCCATTGCAGCGGTCATGGCCCTCCGTACCTTGTCCTTCTTGGTCTTGGTTGTGGTTGGCCTTGCCGACAAGGCGCCCGTGCCTCCAAAGAAACCAGTGCAGTCCACGATTGTCAACGAAACTCATACGACATGGAACAACTTCGTGTACTGCAAATGTGGCGTCTCATGCGTGGAGCAAAAGGGATCTTGGTACATCTTCAACATTGGTCAGTCGTGCGCATGCCAGATATGCCCTGACACCAATGCGACTGCAAACCTACGAGGAAGTGACGTCAACAAAGCACCGCTTGACGCTGAACAGAATGAAGCAAAGACCAGTGTCCAAGAGGGCGCACAAAGCCTTCGGAGTTCCACGCCAGGAAGAGGGGACACCTGGGACAGCGCATATATTCCAGGTACCAACCTCCTCTATTGCCCCTTGTCAAGAAGTACTGTAGTGCTCAATAAAATAACGCATGTAAAACTCAGTACTCATACCCTCAGAAAGCACAGCTAAGCACAGTCCACAGACTTTCTTAAGGGTCCCACAATTGATTCAAAGTTTTCTTTGAACTGACCTTTTTTTGAATTGAAGGCCATTGTTACAAATTGTTCCTCTCACAAACTAGCTGGAGTGTGCTGGAGTTGCTTTCTGCCCCTTTGGAATCGCGGGAATTTCATGCAACACGTCCCCTTCCCCCTAAAGATTGTTGGAACACAAATTCACCATCCATCGATATCATTGGCTCGGACCATGTTTGTCCCATGATGTCCGTTTCCTGCATGCTGTACGCTTGCCAGATTTTGCCAGCATTTCCTTGCAAAATCATAAATTCAGGATATGAAGGTAGTCTTAGCATGTCTCAGCTTACCTAAGCTTTCACATATGTTTCAAAATCATACAACTTCTGAGCACCAGAACTGCCCAAGTACTTCACACTTCAACCACAAAATTGATGACCCATGCCATGTCAGAGCAATTTAGAGCAGCTTCGTGATTGATCCATTAATATCGGGATATCCATTATATATTGCGTTAAAAAAACCACATCAGTTTCATCATTCCACTCTCCATTCGGCTTGGCTTTTGCCAAATTTTGCCAACCCTTGGGACATCTTGGGACTCAAGCGGAGGCCCCTGTGGAAAGCATTGCCTTCGTGGTCGTCGCTTGGGCCTTTGGAATTCCTGGTGCTTCAAATATGTTTGCAAGCCATGCTGATAAGTCGCAAAAGATGCCTGGCACAAATTCGTTCGCTTTCCAATGTACAGCAGCCCTGGCTGGTTGAGCGTCCTCTTACTTCGCTTGTTTTTTTTTGTGTGTTTTTCAAGAGGTGCACAGTTCAAACTTCGGAGCCTAAGTTCCGACATGACTGTGGCTTTTAATTACTGACTCCCGAAGATATGATGGTTTAGTACGCAACATGATCCGTTTTGCGGATCCTGTGGTGCCCAAGTTTTAAGACATGACATACACACATGTTTGGGAAACCACTGGTGCATGCACAGAATGTAGAGACCTGACCCATGTGGTTTTCCAGTTTCTGAGAGTATCATTGGCAGCAAATGTTCAGTGTGACCGCACGCAAGATGCTGCCCTCAAACAGACTGGTCCTGACATCCCACACAGCAGCAGAGTCACCGCCACGGGCAGGGGCAGATGCAGGAATAGATGAGATGGAAAAGAGAGTGAGGCAGATGAACTGTACGGTGAATCACTTCAGTGAAACTTTTCCGTGTCGGTGTTCCATGTTTGACATTCTGGATCTACAGTTGCAAACACTCTAGTGACGAATGAAGTTCAGAGTGTTTGAAGCCAAAGTGTGCTTTGCTTTGAATTGCTTCATGATTTTGGATGACTTGTACTCATTCTCGCACAGATGGTCGGTATGATAACAATCGATATGTTCATATTA
Source organism: Cladocopium goreaui (assembly GCA_947184155.2). Lineage (NCBI taxonomy): Eukaryota > Dinophyceae > Suessiales > Symbiodiniaceae > Cladocopium > Cladocopium goreaui. Next base: position 108,485 of record CAMXCT020000988.1, on the reverse strand, counting down.
TTTCATATTCAAATAGTTCAAATATACGTACTGAATTATATAATATACATGGTGCAGAGAAAGTGGCTGCTACCCGAAAGCTGCTTATCAGCATCAAGTTTTTCCAGTTGACTCGGCAAAGCTCCATTGCAGCGGTCATGGCCCTCCGTACCTTGTCCTTCTTGGTCTTGGTTGTGGTTGGCCTTGCCGACAAGGCGCCCGTGCCTCCAAAGAAACCAGTGCAGTCCACGATTGTCAACGAAACTCATACGACATGGAACAACTTCGTGTACTGCAAATGTGGCGTCTCATGCGTGGAGCAAAAGGGATCTTGGTACATCTTCAACATTGGTCAGTCGTGCGCATGCCAGATATGCCCTGACACCAATGCGACTGCAAACCTACGAGGAAGTGACGTCAACAAAGCACCGCTTGACGCTGAACAGAATGAAGCAAAGACCAGTGTCCAGGAGGGTGCACAAAGCCTTCGGAGTTCTATGCCAGGAAGAGGGGACACCTGGGACAGCGCATATATTCCAGGTACCAACCTCCTCTATTGCCCCTTGTCAAGAAGTACTGTAGTGCTTGAATGTTATTCTTGAGCATTTTACACAAGGGTTTACAATATTATTATCATTATGGAATCTTTGAAACTCGGCTTCAGATAGAAGAGGTCACCAGAGCCAGCTATATAATGTCATTGTTTCTCTAAAGTCTGACATTTCTTGCTTAAGTCACTTCGGGAGACCATCAACTCTCACCTCCTTGATCTTCCCATGAAGGCAGTCTTAGCTTAGGCTTGGCTTGGCCCAAGACCGAGTGCACAAACATACACACGGAGCCCAAGTAGCTTCTTTGCTTTCTAAGAACTTTTGTTCACCAACCCTTATATACCAGTAGGACTCAGTAGGATATTGATGATGCTTCCAAAGCCGAGGCCCATGTGGAAAGCGTTGCCTGAGTGGTAATTGGGTGGTGGGCCCTATGAGCTCCTGGTGCTTCAAATATGTTTGCAGGCCTTGCTGAGAAGAGAAGTACATCGTGACACAGCATTTTGCACAGGTAGGCCAGGTAAGCGTGTTTTCCATTGCTTTCCGTTGTACAGCAGCCCTGGCTGGTTGAGCGGCCTCTTCTTCCGCTGATTTTAAAGAGGCACACAGGTCAATCTTCGGAGCCCAAGCTCCGAGATGACTGTGGCTCTTAATTACCGACTCCCGAAGATAGGATGGTTTAGTACGGGACATGATCCGTTTTGCGGGTCATTTGGTGCCGAATTTTGCAAGCAATACAGCAATACACAAATCAAAGCCACTGGTGCACAGAATGTAGAGACCTGACCCATGTGGTTTTCCAGTTCCTGAGAGGATTTCCTGGGCAGCGAATGTTCAGTGTGACCGCACGCAAGATGCTGCCCTCAAACAGACTGGTCCTGACATCCCACACAGCAGCAGAGTCACCGCCACGGGCAGGGGCAGATGCAGGAATAGATGAGATGGAAAAGAGAGTGAGGCAGATGAACTGTACGGTGAATCACTTCAGTGAAACTTTTCCGTGTCGGTGTTCCATGTTTGACATTCTGGATCTACAGTTGCAAACACTCTAGTGACGAATGAAGTTCAGAGTGTTTGAAGCCAACGTGTGCTTTGCTTTGCTTTGCTTCCTGATTTTGAACGACTTGTATTCATTTGTTGCACACGGATGCACATGGTATACACGTTATTCGGACAGGGTGAATTCCAGTGACTGCGACACGAAGCATTTTGGCTTTTCCAGTTCACTCGGCAAAGCTCCATTGCAGCGTCATGGCCCTCCGTACCTTGTCCTTCTTGGTCTTGGTTGTGGTTGGCCTTGCCGACAAGGCGCCCGTGCCTCCAAAGAAACCTGTGCAGCCCATGGGTGTCAACGAAACGCAGTCGACATGGAACAACTTCGTGTACTGCAAATGTGGCCTCTCATGTGCGCAGCAAATGGGATCTTGGTACGTCTTCAACATTGGTCAGTCGTGCGCATGCCAGATCTGCCCTGACACCAATGCGACTGCAAACCTACGAGGAAGTGACGTCACCAACGCGCCGCTGGACGCCGATCAGCATGAAGCAAAGACCAATGTCCAAGAGGGCGCAAAAAGCCTTCGGAGTTCTATGCCAGGAAGTGAGGATACCTGGGACAGTGCACATGTTCCAGGTACCAACCTCCTCTATTGCCCCTCGTCAAGAAGTACTTGGAATTTGTGTCCTTGAATACCTTTGAATACCTTTGAATACTCTTCAATATTTCCCTTTTTGGCATTCGTGGTAAACGTTGCAAACTTAAGCCCCTGAATTAGTCCAGTTCACCACAGTCCACTGACTCGTTGCAGCAACGGGACCACAATTGATTCAATTCAAAACTTCCTTTCGTCTAACTTGCACCACGACTGACTAACTTGAGCACCAACCATATTAGACCTATTTAGATTTTAGATTATTGTCATTTTCAAATCCGAGGCCCCTGTGGAAAGCGTTGCCTTCGCGGTCGTCAGTTGGGTTTGTGGACTTACTGGTGTTTCCAATATGGTTGCAGGACATGCCGATAAGTAGCATGTCCTGTGCGAACTGTATTGCGCCGATTAGTGCGCTTTCCAATGTACAGCAACCTTGACTGGTTGAGTTCGAAGAGCCGCACAGTTTGAAAGTCGGAGCCTAAGTTCCCGACATTTTTGGTTTGGGAAACACTGGTGCATAGAATGTAGAGACAGGAGCCATGTGGTTTTCCAGTATCTGAAAGGATATCGTTGGCAGCAACTGTGCAGTTTTAACGCGCGCAAGATGCTGCCCACCAGACTGATCTTGACATCCCACACAGCTGCAGCCCGACTGCCACCGGCAGCGGCAGCGGCGAGAATAGGTGAGATAGAAAAAAGAGGCAGATCAAGTCACTAAGAGCAGATAGTGCAGCGTTGCTTGCTGTACTGCTTCAGTGACACTTCAGTTTCTACAGAGGGCGAAGGCTCCACTAAACATGGAGCAGCTTTTGTGGCTTGGGGCTTTAAATGGCTCTAGCCTTTGGACCTGGAGTGTCAAGCTAAGCGCAGGTACCTGGTTCGAGGCTCCTACTTGGAAATTTACAATGAGGCTTTGAGTGGAGTCGCAGATGCATTTTAAGTTTTCAGCCGGAGATGGACCGTACAAGTAGACAAATCGTGACAAATCCGTTCCTTAAACAGGGTTGAGTAGGATGCAGAAGCATAGATTTTCAGCCAAAGCCTTTGATTCCAAACACCTCAAAGAGCAGGAAATCCGAGACTTGTTGGCCAAGAACCCCAAAGAGCGATGTGAGCTGAAGGAGAGATGGGAAGAACACGGCTTGTGGATTTGCAGATATTTGCAGTTTTTTTTTTTTGTGATATCCATCATTTCGATTCATTTCGGTCAAAATCTGCAACTCCCAATTTTTTTCATGATATGTATTGAACAATGGATATCAATGGATATCAATGGATATCAATGGATACTGCAACAATTGGATGATATGTATTGATATGTCTTAAACACGATTTTGGATGGCACCATCCCATGGCATCCCATGGCATCCCCCATTTTCAGACGCACCAAATTGAAGATGGTCAGAACCATATCTGCCCCGAGGTATCTTCATTGGCTCCCCATTTTTCCTAGTTAAATCATGTTAAATCATGTTAAATCCCAATTTTAATCAATCAAATTATATATATTATATATAATATATATTTCAGTCCGCATTTTTACCCTTAAACAACAAAAACTGCCATTTTACCATGAGCATGTCCCGTTCTTCAGACGCACCTCCTCATGTTTTCGCCCGCCCTAGGACCACCCACAGGGCGGAGTTTATGTCAAGGATTTGTCGGCCTTCGTGGTGAAAAACACCGAAGAGATGAACCAGGCTTCGAAAACGGAGAAGTCTTGGATGAACATGTTGAACAAAACATACAGTCCAATGGGAGTCCAATGGTTTACTATTGTTGTTACATATTGTGATGTTTATTTATTGTATCTAATTATTATTAATCATCGTTAGTATTATTGTGATGCTATTTGTGTTATTAGTGTTATCAGTATTGTCATTATTGATCATAGTTATATAAATATCATCATCAGCTGCATCAACATCAGCGACATCAGCGACATCAGCGACATCAGCATCAGCATCATCAGAATCAGAATCAGCATCAGCATCAGCATCGTCCACATCAGCAACGTCAGCAACATCAGCAACATCAGCAACATCAGCAACATCAGCAACATCAGCAACATCAGCAACATCAGCAACATCAGCAACATCAGCAACATCAGCAACATCACCATCATCAGCAACATCATCATCAACATCATCATCATCAGTATCATTGCCATTGGGTGGATTTCCACATTTTCAGACACATGACGATTTTGAGGATTTTTGGGTGGTACTTCACACATTTTGACATGTTGACCCGTGAAATACAAGGTACGGGCCCGCTGAGAAGGGACTGTAACTGTATCGGGATTGTATTTGTGTTATAGTGGGTACCCCCAAACAATTGGATGCTCGAATCGCTCGAATACGAAACATGGTCAAAATCAGAGGTTTTGTGGGCCTTGGATTTGAAGCCATAGCAATATGTGCCGCGGAATGGTTGTGGCCAAGGTCCAGAGTTTGGCTCCTCCCAGTGTTTAGAAATTTTCATAGACATGGAACGACAGAATGAGCATCTACAAGCAGTTGGCATGAACACAAGCCACGCAAACTTGAGATCCACAGAGGCGAACTTCAAAAGTAGAAACGACATAAGCTACTCCTATGATGCGAATCATATGGCTGCACCCCTGGGTCAGTTTCCAGTCCTGGCGATGGTTGGAAAATGCGGTTGTGGGGTAATGTTTTTGGCATTTTTGGCACTCTGGTGAATTCAGATAGCTGTTAAAGTTGGTAAATGGATGTTCCTTTCCAAATATGTAGAAATGTAATGACATTAGTGATCATTCATAGTTTTTGATCCCGATTTGTTGCTTAGCTGCTAGGCTAATTGAAGGCTGCGCATGCCATATTCCATGAATGATCAATATGTGCACTGCGCTACCCATGGAGCGCAGCACAGCGCTGCAAACGGCCCATTGGCGGCCGGCATTGCTAACATCCCGGCGGAGTTCCGTGGGAAGGCTCTCCATGTTGACCATTATTTTAGCTTAAAAGGCAAGAGTGCCATGCAGAAAAGGTGGGATAGACACAAGCCAGGTGCTGACAGCTGGGTACTTGTGGGACCATAGACAGGTTGCTGAATTTCACCAGTTTGCACCACCCAACACCCATCTGCCAGCGAAGGGGATGGGACACCTGGCTTTCCAGTCGCCATTCCTCGACTTTTGCGCCCAGTTATTGCGCCACTTGGCGACAACACAGGTGGGATGAATGCTGGAGGCCTCAATTCGAGCGGAATGCACCAGCCATGTGCTGTGGGTTATTTCAGAGTTATGGGTGGATACATCCCTCATCCGACTATCTCCCAATCTTCAAAAAGATCTTCAAAATACGGTGGATGGAAGAAATCCTGCACCAGTTGATAGGTGGTGAATCCCATTGTTTATCCCATTGTTTCAATGGGTTTCAATGGGTTTCAATGGGTTTCAATGGGTTTCAACCATCCGTTTGGTGGTGCATTTCTTCCATCCACCTGTCAGGAACTTGTCCTGGTCCTCCCCAGGTCACCGTGGCGACAGCGCGACTGGCCGCCACGGCCGCCACGGCCGCCACGGCCCGCCGGGCGAAGAAGGCGAAGCAAAAGCCGCAGAAGCCGAAGCCCTTGAAACCGCAGGCCAAACGAGGCAGCGCCTTGGAAAAAAGTACGTCAAATCATGTCAAATCTATGGGGATCTATGGGGACATTCATGTAGATAGATGATGATAGATGATGATAGATGGATTTTTGGGACATTTTCGAAGTGGATCCTAAGGTACAGCAGCGGTGCCAGTCTATCCGCCAGAGGAGGGAGAGACATCATATGGAACGTCGCAGTGACCAGCACTGTTGGTACCCAGCATGACAACATGTGAAAAACAAAGGTTTGGAACTGGGGTTTCAGACTCTTTCTGAATTGGGTGTGCTATGTTCCTTATATGCATATTGGCAATAGGTCAGATTTGGTACCCAAAATATTGATTTGGGATCAAAGTCTGACCGACCTGACGGACAGTTTGCTGTGACCATCAGCGCATCCTGACATATGACGTGACGTCCTCGCAGGAGATTTTCTCCTTGGACGTTGAATGTGTGGCTGTGGGAAAAAGCCATGAGAAGAGCGATCGAATGCCTTGCTCCTATGCGCTGGTGGATGGCAAAGGTGATTGTGTCAAAAGGACCTTGATCCAGCCATCCAGAGAGGCAGCTTGCTTGGAGAATGGCCAATCTTTGGTTTGTTTTTGGGCATCCAAAGTTTCAAGATCAAACAGCACGCCTAAAAACAAATGCATACCAAAATTAGGTTGCATTCAAATGCAACTCAATTACATATCTTCAATTATCTTCATATAATCATATAATTATCGATTTGTTAACATTTTGGATGTATACCTTACAAGTTTCACCAGTAGCGTTGTGACCACTTGGTACCTGGAGGTGGTCAGCTACCTGACGCCCTTCACGGGTTTGCACCCTGGGGACCTGGACGGCCAGAGGGCTTTGAGCCTGGACCGCGCGCGCAGGGAACTGCAGGAACTGCTTCCCAGGAGATGAAGTTCAGCTGCGGGAGACCAAAATGCTGGGATTTACCATGCAAAATGCTGGTTGAAGTATGTTGAAGTGGGAAAATATGGCAAAATGAGGATCGAATATTGGGATTGAATAATGATAGGGGAAAGGGGATGGAGTATGGTGGATGTACCATCAAAACTGGGGATTTCACGAGCAAAATGGAGATCTACTGGCGCGTGTCTGAAAATGGAAGATTTGATCCCCCAAGTGTGGAATTTCTAATGGGGATATATAATGATGCTTTTAACCGCTAATTTTTTTGGATTTTTTTCCCAAATGTTTCAGACAATCCCAAGTAGGGCACCTAAAAGATCCTAAAAATGGATGATCAATATTCAAACACCACTCAGAATCTGTGATTCTGTGGGTCTGGAAAGAAAAATGACCCTCAACCATTGGAGACTTGGATGGGCCTGGTTGGGCAACTGGACCCTGAGCTGCTGTGAGGAGGGCGATATTAGTTGGCCAAGAGCCACAGGGCGATATCGAGTGGATGAGTTTGAACGAGGGCCAGGTGCACTTGGGCTTGCGGGGGAACCGGGAAACACGGGGAAACCATTCGAAGGACTCAGATGTAGCACTGATGGCCAGAGACCTTGCTGTGTTGTTCTTGGCCACACCGAGAGGGTGCCCCAAGCCCATCAAGCATCAAGCCACATGGCTCAGGATTTCACTGGCACCGTGAACCTCTCGGAGATTTTCAGCAACGAGAAAGGGATGGTTTTCTCCCTGCGCCATGAGGCTCGAGTATTGCTGGGACGCGAACCGGTATCTTGGAATGAAATTTGAGAAAAATGCTGCAACCACTCTGAGTTGAGGAACGTCCCAAACTTCCCCAAACTGCTGTTTGATGATTCTTATCTGTGTTTTCATTGTTCACACACCATTCTCGCAGGGTATCACACTGTGTATGTTGTACCACACTGATACTAATTTGAGTAGTAGAAATCATCTGGTTGGTGGTTTGGAACATATTCATTACATTTTCTATTTTTCCATAATATATGGGCAATGGGATAATCCTTCCCAACTGACTTTCATATTTTTCAGAGGAGTAGGTATACCACCAACCAGTCATCCAATGTGGCAATTCCCTAGGAACCAACTCATCCGGGATAGCCTGAGGATTCGTCTGTCCATGATCCCTGCTGGGATGCGAGTCTCAGCTGATAGCGCAACACACAGATCGCTTCTTTTGATTTGGAGACCAGGGAAGCGTGTAGAACTAAGTAAGCTTTGGACCAAGAAACAAGAACAAAGATGTAATTAGAAATTATACAATAAACATATATATATATATATTATATTCATTTATATTACATATACGTATATATATATATATATATGTAATATATATATATATATATATCAGTCAAGAACAAAGATGTGTGAAATTACCAGTCACTTGCAGCACATTGGGGATATTTTTTAGAGCGGTGTAGCGGTGTAGCTCCGTCGCGAGGAAGGTCTCCATTGATCTGTACAAACTTGCGTCCTCCGCGAGCCCAAAGGCCCCGTTTCGATTTGGATTTGATGCAGCCATGGGTGGTTAAAAAGTATCCTTTTTGATGGTGAGTCCATAGGATGTTTGTCATAAACATTTACACAAAAACAATGTATATATGTATATATAGTATATAGTCATTGTTCAAACATTTCACGCATGAAAGTGGATGAAGGCCATGTCAGATATTCTCAGTAGACTCTACTCAACTATCCAATTCTTTTGTGTATACGTATACACTCTCTACATTCAACATGGAGCCTGACCATTGGGATCCCAACAACGATTTACTGCACCTGCCACGTTCTTTTTGAGGAGCTGGCCGCGCTGCGGGAGAAACTCACAAAGAAGGACGCCACCTGTGGGAGCAACCTCGCCCGAAATAGGGGTGGAAACAAAACAACATCAAATTTATGCAGTTTTTCTGTAGTGTTTCTGATTAGTGCCAGATGTCTCTTGTTGGTTCTGATAGATTCTATACTGGAAAGTGCCGAAGTGTGGTTCCAAAGAACTCCAACGTAGCCGGCTGCGAAACGTCAGGAGTTTTGGCCACCAAAGCCCAGCCTAGCTCGAGAGTCAGACTCCCAGCCTGAGTTCACTTTTGGGGCAAAAAGTGGTGGATTTATTTTGATTCCGAAAATATGGAAAAAGTTAGGTTTCAAATTTCAAACCATGAAATATTTAAGCTGTGCTGTATTTTCAGACAAGAACAAAATTTGTAACAGCAGCCCCTTGACAATTCGACAGGTGTAAGCCAAAAATGCTGTAAATATGTCCTGAAGGGCTGTGCCATTTGTTTCCGTGACACTTCCAAGGTGTGGATATCAGTTGGACGGTGTGTGCCTGTCAATGTGCTCCGGGAAATCAGACTTGGGGCCCGCAATTGGGCACCCAAATCCGTGCCAAAATGGATGTATCATGATGTATCCATGTGCTGGAAATCAGTTCGCGAAATTGTAAAGTCTGCGGTCTCCAGCCATACATTCCAAGCATGACCAGGTACGGCGCCGAGCATTGCATCTGTGGGCGGCCAGTCATCACGCCCAAAAAAAACCGTTGACCGTTTGAAAAATTGCCGGCGCTCGAGGAGTGGGAGGATCAGGGGAGTGTGATACCATGCGATACTCCCAATTTTGTGATCAAATGATGACAACCGGACTTTTGCATCATTCATAAGTTGTTTGTGGATTTGCTGGAAGAGGTCAGAAAGATTTCTCGGTCAGAGTGACACTCAGATTTGTTCCATGTACATATCAGTACTGTTGTTCCATGTTGTTGCTTTCCAATCTTCCCAAAAGTTCCAATTTTTCACCACAATGATCACAATGGCAGCTGGGCATAGCTGGGCCAGATCCTGGATGCTGGCTTGGCCAACCGCGCCATTGGGGCCACGATGATGAACGCGACGTTGGGTACTCATCTGTATCTTTCTGTGCGCTAGAAATAAATACTCCAAGTCTGGGTTAAGAGGTTGGAATTGAACACAAGATGGATTGTAGCCAAGGAAGGAAGTCAACTAAACTACAAGTTACATTAATATTATTATTAATATTATTATACTTCGATCTCTCAGGTTTCCCCAGGGACGTTCCAGCTGAGGTCATCTCGGTCGCATTCCATCTTCATGATCACGGTCAGAGTTCTCAGGTCCTGGTCTCCTGGTGGCTTCCCAGATCCATATTTTTACCCTTCAAGGCGATTCCAGGCTGGTTTTCCTGACGTTTTCCATCTGCCCCAGCCGCAAGTTCTTCTGAGGTGGAGCAATGCGGCCTGGGGATAGATGGTGCTGGTCACATTCGGGTGCCCCAGGGTCGCAGGTGTCCTAATTTTTTGTGTGACACACACACACACACATATTTATATATATAAACATAATGGCCCAGGAAATCCTGGTGCAGCATTGGATCCACATATTTTCGGGGCCAGTATGCGGTTTCGTTCTGTGAATCATTCTGGGGAAGAGATTGGTGCTGATGGTGACAGGTGGGCAAACTGAACATGGTGGACCTGGCTGGTTCTGAGCGACAGAGCAAGACAGGTGCCTCGAATTCTGCGCCAGCAGGTAGTATGCCGCTGCAGTCGGTGGTGAAATCCGGGATACCCCATAGGGCAGGCAACTAGTCTCAAACATGAGACATCCCCCAAACTTGTCTTTTTTCATATCCCCATTCTGGTTGGTTGACCAGGATATCCCATCAATGAGCCATGCCCTGAGGTGCCACCGGGGAGCGGTTGAAGGAGGCGACCAAGATCAACCTATCACTGTCAGCGCTCGGGACTGCCTGGGAATGGGGGTCTTGGCTTGGCCTCCGACATGCCCAATCTGGCCTCCTCCCGTGACATCCCGTGACACCTCCCCAACACGCAGGAATGTCATCTCTGCATTGGTAGATGGGCACCTTGGCCGATTCGGAATGCTGTTGGAGTTTGGTCGTTTTGCATAGCTCAGGTGTGCGGTTTCATGGCCCTGCTCTCTTCTAACCACTTATGAGTCAAAATGAGAGCAGCTGACCAGCACGCACATGTTCCCCAATTTATAGTGCCCAATTTTATCCAATTTATATGTATTATATATGTATATATATATATATACATCCCCAGCATACGAGAATGGTCCGGTTACAAGTAGGGACTTTTTCTGATACCCCACTGTCCATGGGTGACACCATCAATGGTAGACTTTTGACGCGCCGCTGAGGAAGTCGTCACACATCCCATACCGAGACTCCAGGCTGACGCGGCTTCTGCAGGAGACTCGTGGCAGCTGAAGACGTTTGAGAGACGATAGGGGTGAAGGGGGACATCTCGGTGATCAACATCCTCTGTTCCTTTTGTTGGATTCTTGGGCTGGAATACAGTTAGTCAGCATAATAACTAATAGATACTAATAGCATATTAATTCTGGATGGTGAATGATGGTGATATGTTGAAACGTATGCCAGAATCACAGAATCAAGGGCCTGAGGCACTTGGAAGCCGGAATCGAGATCAAAATCTAGAATCGAACGATTGATTGCCAGGGTAACTCTAAGTTATTCCCCCAATGAACTGGCGCCACAGGACTCCTTGGGTGGCAACACAAAGACTATCATGGTTGCCAACATTGGGTTGAGCACTTGGAAGACGGGCTTTTTCACAGAGGGTCACCAAAATCTGGTGAGTAGATAGGGGTTCAATGGGGTTGAACTATGTTGAAATCTTTAAGCCAGTTCATCATAGTTCACCATAGTTCATCGACTTAATCCGCATCGTCAGATGCCCAGAGATTGCCAAGGCCTGCAGACTACAACTACGACGAAACTGCCTCAACCTTGAGGTGGAGCCCTTGGAGTGCAGAATTCAGCTTGGGTATATAGCATTAGTATAGCTCTGATTGGGGGATTTAACATGATCTAATATGATTTAATCATATTTAATTTAAGACTATTTTAACGACCTTGTTTTTTTTGGGGGGTTCCCAAATGTGTTCGCCTTTGTGTTCAGACACAAAACTGGCCAAAGTAGACCTTCCAAGTCTTTTGCACTGACGCTTGTGCCAAAGGTGATGCTGTCCTGATGGAAACCAGGGAAGGACACTCAGCTGGGGCGCCAGGTATGCGTACCGTGCCAAGAGCATCAAGAATAAGCCTCGCATCAACGAAGATCCCAAGGTGGGTATGACAAGATGTGCTGCAGTGGAAGTAGACGAATACGCGCTGGGATGGCTTGGAACTTTATATCGACTGAAAATAATTCACAGGCGGGTTCCAAGGCCTTGAGAATTTTAATAATGAATTCTGCACAAGGTCTAGGTACGTCTAGGTCAAAGCAGCGCTTCCTGCTTCAAAAACTTCAAATACATTAGATTCCATTCTTGGAATTAACATCCCCGTGCCAGGACGCAATGATTCGCGAGTACCAGGAGGAGATCCTGAGACTCAAGGTGCGATGATTTCGAAACAGAATGAAGGCTGTTGGGGACCTGGGGTCTCAATGTCTGAAAATTGGTTGGAAATTATGTTGAAATCCCCAATTCCAGAAAATCAATATGTCTTCAAGACTTTCCTTCATTCATTTTCCGTTTGAACACCTGAGGCTATTTTCAGTAGTTACACTGTCTGACAGGGGTAAAATCGACCCCTGAGGCAGAGCTAGAGGCCGCTGGTGGAGAGGTGGATGAGCATGGAGTGCCTTGGATGATCCAGGGGAAGTTTGATTTCTGCTGATGATTTGTGCCCATCCTCATGTCGAGAACAATATTCTGGCCCAAAGCCCAACTAGAATTGAAATATGAATTGATCACTTTGATCGATCATTCCGATATAGATAGACATAGACAGCTAGTCAGTGGTTGGATTGCACCGCTTGAGCCTCATCAGATGCCGATTTACGGTCGACCACGGATCGAGAAGCAAGTGGAGTGCCCGTCTCAGAGTTTTCAGAAAATGGTAGAGGCTTCCTCCAAACGACAGTACACGTTTCTTTTGGATAAGTTGAAACTCAAAGAAAGCAGTTCACCATACTTCACCTACCAGTCATTGATCCATGGTAGAACGATACCATTCTGAATTCTTTTCTCTAACATTATCTGACCAACATTTGCAGTATTTGCATATTAATCCCATACTATGTTGTTTTCTGCACACCAAACTACAGTTACAAGCGCAGAGGGGGCGAAAGCCGTTGAACATGTGAGTTCCTTGGCCCCAGACTATTCCAGACTCCAGCCTGGCAGAGGTATGTGGAGAAGATTGTTGAGAGAACGGTGGAGAAGGAGGTATGGCCTTCGAGTTTCTCCGCACCGTGTTGGTTCTTGGGAAACGACGTGATATATGCGAATTGAATATCGTACTGTACGGACTATGCCCATCATGAAGTAGATAGAATATGATTCAGAATATCCAGCAATTTTTACGAGTTCAATTTTAGATGATGTTTCATGATGTTTCATGATGTTTCTATATTTTTCATTATTTTTCTGGTGAGTGGAGGTCCACTTTGAACCCATGGCCTCAGGTCATTGTGGAACAGGGCCCGAGCCCCGACGAGGTCGCTGCCATGGAGGCGAAGCGGCATTGCCGCGCCTGTATGCGCCTGTCGCAGCAGCGTATCGATAGGAAGTGCCAAGTCATTTAAGCTGCACTTTATGCATCTTAAAATACATCTTTAAATACATCTTAAAATAATTTAAAATACATCTTTATAGTTTGCATTTGGAATATTTTGGAATATTTTTGGAAGATTGGTATCGCTTGAGGCCAATTTTGTATCACTTGCAGTCGTTTGGTGCTAGACTAGTTGTCAGTTTCTGTTGTTTTTTTTAATCGACTGAGTCTGAGTCACTTTTTTTTTTCAGGCGCAGCTGCGTCAGCAGAACGAGGAGGCTCGGCTCAAGGCGGAGGCCAGACGTCGTGAGGCCGGGGGGGTTTGGGGAAGATCTCGTGAGGACGCAGAAGGTACTCAATAAAAAATGGAAGAAACAGGAACAAACATGGCATTTTGCCTGATCAAACTGATGGTTCGGATTTGCAGGATTTTCAGTAGATATTAGATGATAATCATTGATAATGTAGGTTACTGATTAGTGTAAGTTACTGGTTAATCATTAATCGTAGATCCTCAGTTTAACAGATTGACAAGTGGAAGGTGGAGGCCCAGCGTGACCTCGCAGAGTCGGAGAGGCGAACTCTGAGCGGAATTTCTGAATGGATTCTACTCGTACAGTACACATTTTTCTACACATCGTTGCCTGTTGATTGATACTTTATGGAATTGACCATGCAATTTCTGGGGGTATCCAATTTGAACCTAGCCCAAAGATGCCCAAAGTGTATCAGAAGACTTGGGGTCATTCTGGTCCGGAAAGGGCGAACTCACGTATCTGAATTCGGTGATGATCAGCGGAAAAAAGAACCTATAGATGTTTATATATTGCTATTTGGCAGATGTTCAAAGACTCTAAAAGATTACATATTCAACATGTCCAGGGATTTCTCAGCCCTTATTGACCCTTCTATGGTTGTCACCCAGCATGATGAGCTCGACTCGACTCAGTCGATTTAGCTCCTTATCTTCACCGGATGACGCAGCCGCAGGTTGCGCTTGATGGCCCAGATTGATGAGGAAGAGCAGATCTCTTTCAAGGACCCCTGTGATAATAGGACCTCCTCAGGCTGTGACAGGCTGCGTTGAGCTGTGAAACATATAACGGTTACCGGACAGGATGATGTCGCATGTCGCGCTAATTGGATCTGGTGTTCCAATAAAATTTTCTGCACAATTCTGGACCTTCACATTGAACACAGTTCCATGGAAGATTTTGTGGCTTCATTGCGGGCCCCTGAAGCCCTGATGGTTTCATTTGGGGCTGATGACCTGACAGGAAGAGCAGCACAAGGTTGAGCTCCAAGCCAAGCTGCAACAGATGGAAATGAAGATGGTGCAGGGTAAACAGGCCGGGGCGAAGAGCCCTCAGAAACAGAAGGGTGATTATCATTTGTGGCATTTGGTGGCAATGATTTTGGCGCTGATAGGTATGGAACGGTATGGATTATATAACCATACATTATATATATATTTATGTATATTATGATAGAATATACACACAATGTCATACATAATGATACACAACTTAGAAATACATTATATCATTATGTCGTTTTGTCATCAATTTCTGGTCAGATTTCAGCTTTAAAGTTGGAGCCAGCTGACCCCCTGAAGAGGTCATGGAACAAGCCATCCAGCAGGAGGAGGAGCTGAAGAGGTGCCAAGCTTTTTGCGCCATTTTGCGTCATGGATGGTTCATGGTTGGGTTAATCAATGTTACTCGTAGTTCATCCATCACCAAAGTTTGGTGAACCATAGTTAATCCATGTTAATCCAATCATAGTTTAATCCATCGTTAATCCAATCATATCCAATCATAGTTAAAATTGCTTGGTTGGTGCTTCAGTGATACCCCAAATCCTCGTAATTACTTTCCATGGCTACCTGATTCACCAGTTCAATTCGCCTTGGAGGCAGCAGCGACGATTGAGGAAACAGCAGGCACCGCAGGGGTGGGATGTGCTGCATGCAGATGCGGTTAGCTGAGTTCTGTATCTCAATCTATCCCACTCGAACATTGAAAAGATGGACCCTCCAAAGTGGCTTGGGAAGACGGTTTTCCAAGAGACTATGGTTATTTCTTATTGTCATTCTTGGGGTCAGATGTCAAGTCCGATGTTCGCACAGTCCCAGCTGCCTACCGCAGGAAAAAGAAGAGGAGCTGAAACGCCAGGAGGACAGGCATCTGAGGCAACTGCTGATCCGTATGATCCGTCAGGTCACATGAAACCTCAGAAACATGGACTCTGAAAGGCAAGCCAAAAGTGGCAAATACTGTACGTATATGTATGTATACTATGCCACACAATGGTTGAAACATGTGGAACCATATTTTCTATATCTACTTCTGATGGGACAGCCTTTCAAGTGACGTTGGGCACATCATCCAAGCACCAGCAGACATCCCAGCTTGTTTCCGTCGTGGCAAGTAGCAGTCAGGAGCAACAGAGGCAGGAGAACATCGAGCTGGTGGAAAGATGTGCTTCACAAGAGGAGCAGGTCGGAGATCCAGGGCCATGGCTCCACGTTATCCCAGCTGTTCTGACCCGTTCTGGTGCAGTGTTTGAACAGATTCAAGTCCTCAACCAGCCTGAGTTTATCTGACACAATCTGACACATTTTCCATTTTTTTCCATCTTTTTCCTTATACCGTAATACCATGTAATACCAATGCATCGATCATATTGATCCATCTGATCCCAGGGTCCCAGGGTTAGCAACGGTTAGCGGATCAGGTCTCGAAGCTCACCTCAAAGCTCCAGAAGCTTTGGGACAAGTGCCCTTAGCAGATGCTGGTAGGCTGATAGGGAAACGCATGGATTTGACTCAACAAACCAGCAGGGATTTAAGCAACAGACATAATTAGGTGATTTCAGAGATGATTGATATAAGTGGTTTAAGATGATTTAACTGACAAGAATAGGGTAGAATAGGGTTGAATATAGGGAAACTGGGGTGCCAACATGTGCAAACTAAAACGCATGGGGATTGAACGAACGAACATTAGGATGCAGATGATGTAGGAAATGGCAAGGAAAGTTGCCAGCATGGCCTGAACTGCTTGGCGTGGGCATAGCCAAAAGACATCCAAAGACCCATTGCCGGTTCCATCTACTTTCCCGTATTTTCTCCAGTAACTTCCCTGTTATATGCCGATATCATACAAGGTACCAGAAGGGGCAGCAGGAAATGGTGGACATTCAACACTTCAATCAGCAAGAGCGTGAGGCCTCCGGGGACTTGCTACAGAACTGACAGTGCATTTGTTTGCCGGTTAGAAAGGCATGGCTCGAAATTCGTGACACCATGTTTTGGATGGTTTAGGATCAAACATGACATTTGTGATTTTGTGGTTTAGTACCTAAACTTGCCAACATTTGTGGAGATAGTGTCCAATATGACTCATGACTAAATAACATTAAATAACCAGATTCATGTGTCCACATCGATACCGCTATCCGATTCTTGCACCACACATCAGCAATTTCCAGGACATGCTGTCAATGATCCGTGAGCTACGGCAAACCTTGAAGCTGAAGGTGGCTGAAGAATCTCGAACTCTGAGAGCTTGGAATTCTGACAAGGAATTTGGTTGTTAATTGATTTTTTCTGATAGCTATCAGGATTGCGTTCATTTTGATGAATTACATTGAATTACCATTTGTATCCTTTTGGTTTCTCGATTTTGTTTCGTCAATCCTCAGCAATTCCCATGTTCTGGCTACGCTGGTAGAATAGCGACCCAGCTTCAAATTGCACGTCCTGGGGAGGCGGGATGTAAGTGTTTGTCCATCAGCAGGTGCACAATTCACAGGGGACCTTTGTTCTCTTCCAGAGTCAATGTCCAATCTCCACAGTGGACCATGGTAGAACGAAGTCCAAATCATGTTTGATCCCAGGATTTCTCATGCCCAAAAAGCCGCTGTAAAACCATGTTGAAGTGGGAATAGCCCCATCCCAAAGCACAGCATCAACGTCCTGAGTCTCTCATCATGGAGTCCTTCGTGCCTATGAAGGAGGGACTCCATTTGCAGCCTTACTCTCTCGAAAACTAACGTTGTACAATAAAATAAAATAAAACATGGGTTCCATGTTGGCGCACCTGAGTGGGATATGTGCAGGGCAGGTGCCATGTTGGTGCCATGTTAGGTGACTTCAGGAATAGCATGAAGTTCAACGATAGAATTCAGGAGTGTAGTGTTGGTAGCATTACCAGTACCATTAAGATTCTTTGATCACCTGAATCAGTAGGGTTTTTCTGTGTTTTGTCTTGCAAATTCTGACTAGGTTGCAACAGAGCTCGGGGTGCATTCTGAGCCAAACATGAGTTGGAAGATGAAGATGTTGGAAGGTGAAGTTAGATTCATGATCCAGGAGATCCAAAATACGCAAGAGCGTGCTGTTTGGGATCCAGAAGAAGATGAATGGAGAGCCGAGAACTCGGAGTTCGCAGAGTTTACTACGTCGATCAATGTTTTTGGGTGGGTATGATTTACACCTGGGGATGTCTGGGGGTACCCTGAGGTATCCAAGTTTCATACAGGAACTGAGAGAAGACCTAGAAGCTCCATGCAGAAACCATCAGAAACCTTCACATGAGAGGTCTTGCGGTTGAAA
The DNA here is from genome assembly GCA_947184155.2 of Cladocopium goreaui. Classification (NCBI taxonomy): domain Eukaryota; class Dinophyceae; order Suessiales; family Symbiodiniaceae; genus Cladocopium; species Cladocopium goreaui. The sequence continues at coordinate 90,552 of CAMXCT020000988.1, read as the reverse complement.
TTTGGTCGCACACCATGGAAAGCAACATGGTGAACTTGAAGCGATAACGTTATTTCATGGTGAAGTTGGAAGGTGTTGTTCTTCGCCATTTGCACTTTCTGCCCTGACCTTTCATAGAGGATCAGCTGGGTATGAATAAAGGTATTAAGACGTACTGCAATTATTTAACAGCCTTCGGCATTCCGCCGGGGCCTTTGGCCTACAGGCCCAACGCAGGGGTTGTGTAAAGCTGGTGAAAAGGTGGTTTGCGTAAAAGGTGGTTTGTCTAAAAGTTAGTTTGTGTAAAAGCTGGTTTGTGTAAAAGCTGATTTGTGTAAAAACGGGTTTGTAAAAGTTGGTTGGTGCAAAAGGTGGTTTGTGTAAAAGCTGGTTGGTCGAACAGTTGGTTTGCGTAGAAGCTGGTGTGTGTAAAAGCTCGTTTGTGTAAGAGCTGGTTGGTTTATGGAGACTTTCAGGAACGTCTCACCATGACAATCCAAATAATTATACAGATTTTTCTTACTGGTGCTTAGCAGGGAATGAGGGAATGATCCATAATCACTAGTAATAATC
>CAMXCT020000988.1:0-85000 GCA_947184155.2 Cladocopium goreaui | reverse complement strand
ATTTGAAAATTTATACCGCCTTCCAGATATTGGGAGGGTACTTGGACCGATTGCTCCCTCATTTCCTTGTTGGCTCAAAATCCAGCATACAGTCCACAGTGAGCTGTGACATAGGGAGCGTCCACCAGGCAGATATCAATTAAATCAACTGCCGCTGTCGGGCTGCAAGACCAATCGCTAATTCAATGATTTGATTGGAAGAGTGAAATTCAAGGGGGTAGCAACTGGAATTTCTGCTTTTCCTGCTTGGCATCAGCATCTCAAGTATTTCCTAGCTTGAGTTGAAACTCTGCTTGTCAGTCTGTCATGCTCAGACGCTTCCGATTTCATGGCGCGGAAGCGTGGGGCTTATTTTCCACGCAAAAGTGATCCTCACCGCCACCAGAGGACAGCCAGTGTGATCTAAGCAGTTTTATGATGCTTTATGGTTGTGTTGTCTTTCTACCAAGAAAAATGTAGATCTAAACATATCCAAACTTTGTTGAAGAGTGACAATGGATGACTGATCCAAATTATGCGCAGGAGATGGGGCCTGGGCGCCATTGCCCTTGCTCTCGGATCAGGCTGAAAACCAATTCCATACATATCAATGATCCTTCATTCTTCAACACCCAATATTCTACAGATGACACCTCAAAAAGTTGATCAAGATCACGTCTTGTTGTGTTGACATCTGTGATCCCTGCGTTGGGTGTGCTTCTGGATGTGTGGCTTGCGCCAGGCGCGGCTTTCGCGCTGTGGTCCCGTCCAGGCTACACCCGGGTTTCACACGTTTTACTTGGCTATAGGCTAAAATCTTGGTATGTTCGTGAACCCCAAGATAGCTGCTAAGTATCTGGTAAATGGATGTTCATCCATGTTCATTTCCCCCAAATATCGCAAATCATGGTATCCATTGGTATCCTATAGGTTTAGACTCACCCCCATTTCAAATCCACAACCTTCAAAGATTCGGCCTCAGGACCAGGTGAGCCCTCCCGCTCCGCCCGGAGAACGCATGCTGCTGATGCACCCAGAGAGACCTTGGAGAGGCTCTGTGTTTTCACATGAATTCCTACAGGTTTCCCCCTTAATGGTGAGATGATGTGAGATGTTAGAATGCTCTGGACACTAACACATCATCATGTTTTCTTATATAGGTTTTCTTATGCTTTGAGACCAAGCTTCAAGAACGAAATGCCTCCCATGGGGATGTCTCACACTCATTGGGTTTACAACGAAGGCAGAATGACTGGCCTACTGGGCATGAGCGAGTGCGGTCAGGGGGCTTAGTGTCTTAGCTAGGACAGCTGATGGTCTTGTGCTGGCCAGGCTCGCGCTTGCTATGGAAGCTTGGATGTTCTGCATCATTCTGCTGTTTTTTCCTGCAAAGGAACCATGAGATACTTTTGACAGGTGTTCTGCGTTACTGGAGTGTTTGGAAAACATACAATCTGGCTGGAGCTGCAGTGAGTTCAAACCCGTGCCGTGCCTGCTGCGTAGTTAAGTTCAAAGTTCGCATTCCTGCTTTGCCATGGTGTCGAGAGCTTTGGCGCAAACAGCAAGTGCACTTGCAGTGGCCCTTGTTGCATTGCTCCTGGCTTTCTCCAGGAAGGGTACCAGCTGCCAGACCCAAACTGCAAGTAGCCTGTGCCAACAAATTGAGACTGCCAGCTCTGCAGTGCAAGGGCTTCGTGCGCTTCAAGAGCTTTGTGACAAGTGCAAAAAGGGCAAAGACAATTACGGGAGTGATCCATGCAGCAGCCTACCTCAACCGACACTCGAAGAGGTCTTCTCTAAAGGGAGATCTCGCTTCAGCGCCCTTGAACAAGAGCTTGTGGAAATCAGTCAGAAGATCATTGCCACTCTTCAGGAAGTGGGGGACAACACAGAGAAGAAACGAGTGTTGGGAGCTATGCTCCTAGATGTCAACAAGAACTTAGAGAATGTTCGAAAACTGCAGAGTCTGAATTTTGATCCACAGGCATTGAAGCAAGGCTTGGTGAAGCACAAGACATTTTTTGATGATGCGGCCAAAAAACTGGAGATGAGATTTGAAGCTCATGGACACGACCACGCAAAGAGCTTGCATATGATTCTTCACAACCCAAGCGATGAATCGGTGACCGTCAAGCTTCCGGCTGGCGCACTATTTGCCCCTGTAAAGCGTGTAGGGGGTCAAAATTTGGCTTTGAAAGATCAAACGGAAGTGCGTGTCGTTGCAAAGGAGGCAAAAAAGGTGTGGTTGTGGGCATACTGCGCCAACAGCAACAAAGCATCACCTTACGGACAGTTGGAGGCGACAGACTATGTCCTTGATTGTGATCTTTCCAACCAATCGAGTGTTTGGAGGCAAACACAACAGTTCGAGCATTGAGACAGTGTCTTGATGGCTCATTTTAAACTTGCTGATCTTGTTTTGTCATTGGGTAGCTAAGCAAGTGAGGGCAATGAAACTGAAGCATTTGAATTGTGCGCACCTTCAAACCAAATGTGTATTTGATTGCCAACTAGAATGTATCCTTTCATTGCCAAAAGCATAGTCACCACAGAGATTATGCTTCAACAGAGCTTATCGCTTGAAAACTCGGAAGCGAGTGCAAAAAAAGGTGCAACAAAGATTGCAGCACTGAATGGTTGATGGAGCATAAGCCAAACACCGGAGAAGTTTAGCTGGATTATTGGAAAACGTTGGACATTAGTAGTGAAATACTCAATCCAATGACATTAGCATACATTAGCCATCATTATATAGCCATCATTAGCCAATAATAATGAACTGCATTTTTGGGGCCTTGGCCGTTGCCGAGGCAGCTGCGGGCACGCATCGCTTCCCTGCGAGCTCAGATGGTGCGGCAACGGCGTGAGATCGATAGCTTGACCAAGGAGATCTCGTTGTTTTAGGGAAACCAGATGATAATCCAACTATAATTGGTTATATGATGTTATATTATATATATATATATTCATTTATATATAGTTGGTATTATAGAACCATTATATATATATAGTTGGTATTCCAAGATATAATTGGTATTCCAACATATATTGGTATTATTCCAATATATATATATATATTATTACCATTGTTACATACACAATCGTACAAGACACATATGTGATATTCTGGTATATCATTGTATAGCGTTACCTATCTTTTGCAGCAGATTCTGATCATTCAGGGTTCCCAACGACGCGACCGATTGACATGACATACCATCAGTTTGCCCTGTTGGCTCAGGGCAGACATTACGGATGCTGCGTTTTCTGGTGGTGTATTTGCCAGCTGATAATCCGTTCTCAATCCGAAATTGTACTTTATGGATCCACCGCCTTCTTTTTGGATGTACGGGGCACTATTCAAGCTTCTAGTTTTATTGCATACTATCCACAGCGGTTTACAATATCAAATCATATCCAATTCTTATTGTTTGTGCCCGTACTTGCATCACCATCCGCGTATGGTTTTGTAGTTTGTCCTCTATTCCAAACTTAATGTGCTAACCATGGTCACCACCAGTCCCGTCCCCACATTCAACAGTGGCTTACAACATCTTACAATATCTTATAGCCAAGCCAACCACTGGTCGCTGCTGAGCAGTGGGTACTATCCCCATTACCTTTGGATATCCTTCCCTTCCCAGAATTGGATTCAGGTATATAAATTTTCCAGGAACCCCCGATTGATTTCGGAGTTTCAAACCATTCTTGTATATTCGTATAGATTTTGGATAATATTCCCAACCAACTCAGTGTTCATGATGATCATGAGGGGACATCCCATGTTGGAATCGCACAGTACTCCCTGCAGGAGCTGATCACTGAAGAACTGCGCTGTGCGAGCTCTGCAGCCACCGACCCGGAGAAGCAGTGGGGGGAACCCAGCGGGGGCTTGAAGCAGGTTATCTTCTGGGTTGAGCTTCCGGCTGTTTGCATTGACCTTATCTTCCGAAATTCCGACATGGCTCTGCCGGCATCATGTTATTTCTGTGAAGCCACAGATTTCGAATTTCGAACCCGAATTGTTGCCACAAATTGACGGCGCAGCTGCCAAGGAACATTCTGAATCGATTGTTGAGGCAAAGGACTAGAGTTGCCGTGTCGCATTCCTGCATACCGGGTGGGACAAACGTAGATTTATCATGATTTATCCCTGGGTCTTGTGGAAAGTTGATGTCTTGAAAAGTCTCGAGCCACTGGCTCCAATCTACTAGTATATCAGTCCATATTAGCTGAATCCTTGGTGAATCCTACTTGTACTTTCCAATTCCTACCCTTTGTGAATTTGTGGCACTGTAGCCCTGAAGGTCGCTGGGTGTTTTGGTCCACACGGCCTGGAAGCCCGAGACTCAGATGTGGCTAGCCATGGTAGCCTCCAATGCAAAAGACCGCAATGACCTTGGCTTAGGAATGGGGATCCGGTTTCCTTCGTTTACAACCAGACGGGCACTGCCATCCGCGTGCCAGACTCAGTTTGTTTCGAATCTTTGTTTCAGCGACAGGCGAATTGATCACTTTCGTGAAATTTCGATAGTGCAGCTGACAGAAAGAGCTTTTACAGCCATGCACAGAGAAAACTTCACATCCAGAAAGACATGTTTTACCTCTCGGAGGCTTGTAAGGATGTAACATCATGACTTTAAATCCGTGTCCCTCGCTGCATGTTGGTGCTGGCAAGGTTGCAGGAGAAACAGCAGCTTCAGGAGCTATGTCATGTTTGCAATCTGCCGCTGTTGATACCGGGTTTGTTTCTATGAAAACAGGGCGTGGTTGGAAATGGGTCTGTCAAATGAACCTATTCCACAGCTGGGATGATTGCAATCTATATCCTACTATATATGTACTATTATTTATAACCCATGATTATTGGCTCTACCATTACTTTGATGGAATTTTGCAGTCCCATCATGGGGCGGGTTGGGACAACCCTACCCATCCCAGGAGAACTCATTCGTGACGTGCTGCCGAATGCTCCCACTTTGCTTAGCTATGCACCAGGTCCGTGACCGATTGGGAAATCATGCAAAATCTTGATACACCCAATGATTGATCGTTTCCACTCACTGGGCAATTGGATGTAGTTGGAACGGTATCTTTTCGATCCACATGGGAAGCAATTATCTCTCATTCTCTCTGCTTGTGGATAGTTTCTGTGCTGGAGCGAATATGTTCCAACCCATGGCCCTTATGTTTTGCTCCGAAGCCTAGGGAAGAACGACAGAGTCACCCCTTGTGATGAGCCTTCTGGGAAAATTGTGGCAATTAGACTCAGACCAGTTGATTTGTAAAATCACATTGCGGATTGCAAGGCCTCTACGCCCACGCAAGTCGATTGGATCGGCACTTGCCACAAATACTCTCGGTGTGCCATGGGTCAGTGGCGGCTGTGTCAGGGCATGGATTTACTGTATTGATGGACTTCATCAACATGTGCAGTTTTATTTCCTGCATTCGACGTGAGCAGGATTATATTATATTGATTTATATTGTATTTATGTTCTGATAATTACTCTTCAGTTCGGAAGACATAATTGAATAAACATTGCATTTGCAAGCTGTTTTGTTGCTGCGGGCATTTTGGCTCCACAGGCAGGCTATCCATGTCTCCTGACAGCTAAAGCGGTCCCCCGTCGCTTGGCTGCCAAGTCCCTGCCGCTGTTGATCTCTGTTGTTTTTTCCAATTTTAGCCAAGGTCATCGGGTCATTTCATCAGATCCAAACAGATCCAGCAAGCTAAAAGTGGATCTATAGGGCCATCGTCAGCGGCAGGGAAACGAACAAAACCGGGGCCCATCTTTCAGCCAGCCTCAGTGCTGGGCCAGCCATTGTAGCCATGACCGTGGACGAGTCCAAGGTGGGGACGACTTGGGGACACCAGGGCGTGAGAATGTCAGGCTAAACCTGGCTAAACCTGGAAGATGGAAAGGCTCTTCACTGAGTCAGTCGTTAAGTTCTTCCCAAAAAGGCATCAACAAAACATGGATTTCGGGCACTGGGCCATGGTGGTTTACCCAGCAGTTGCAGGTCTTGAACTTGAAGGCATCCTCTGACGCCAAGGTGCTGGGGTGACCTTGTTGGCTTGAATGATCTGAAAATGGGTATACCATACAAATGGCATCCAAATGTCATTATCCAGATGGCTATTTAAATATACATATTTTAATGGCTATATTGAGGAACATGATGAACCACCCTGTTCTTGGACCCAACTGGCTTTTCTTTAACGGGGACTGCAAGAATCTTTGGGCAAACAGTTTATGGAAAGACTTCAGTCAAGTCGAGAAGGTTCCGTTGTACACATGCAATCCACAAGGCCATAAAAGCATTGATGACATTCACCCTTTGGACCAATTGGACAATGCTTCTGCAAAGGGGCAAAAAGGACCAATTCTAAGACGAAAATGAGCCCACTTCATGGATCATGATTAAGTCTTGTAGTCAGTTCCTGTTTTGGTTGGCTAACAATAATCCACATCTTTGCTGATCAAACATCCTGAATTTTTGAAGTCTCAAAATCACTCGTGTACCCATCTATTGTCATTGTTATTATTACAAATTGTGGTTATCCTTATGCTAATCGTTCAACTCGCCATTTTCTGAACACTTATGACAATCGCCATATAATTGTATATTCAATAGTTTTACACATCATTATCAACCATTAATCCCAAGTCCCCAATCAGACCCCTGGATCTGCGAACAACGGCAGGACTATGGCAGCGTCTCTCCAGGCTCCCCGAAGCCACATCAGATGGCTGCCATGCCAACCGCATGTGTGCCACGACTGAAAAACGCGTGGCGGGAGCGGCGGGGGGGGAACTGGTGGAACACTCCTAGGGCCTAGGGATTACCATCTGGTTATGACTCACAGTTCGCCATGGAAAATCACATTTTTTAAATATTTTTAATAGGTAAACCATCTATTTCTATGGGCCATCTATACCATGGCGAACTGTTAGTCATAACCAGAGGGTATTAATGGGATTATCAAGACACACAGAAAATCGGATTATGATAGCCAAAGTGATTCGCAGCGATGGCCTGGCAACACTTGGTAGCTTGAGGATGGTCTGACCCAGCTAAAAAACCTATTTGGCTTTATTTTTAATGGTGCCAGGAATTCAGGAAGAGATGTCATTTAGGGAAGTAGGTTTACTACATGGGTTTATCTAAAAATAGGGCATAATAACTTTCCTGTATTTTCCAGTAACCAATTGCCATTTGGGGGTTAAATTCCCCATTTTCAGCCACAAACATATGAAACGTATGAGATACCATGAGAATCCATGAGATACCTTGTTGGTTTGTGAACTGGTGACCACAAACATCTGAAGTGGCGCTGAGATTTTCATCTTGGCCGTTGAGCTGTGCGAACGCTTGGCTTTCTACACCTTCACGGGCACTCAGGACAGAGTTGATTGCGGACAGGTGTCTCACTGAAGCTTTTTTTTTCTACGCAGAGTCGTTCCTTTTGTTTTCCTTTGCAGGGTTTCAGGTGTTTCAGTTATCATCGGTTCTAACTTCTAATGATCATCATATTGTATCATTAAGAAATGAACATTACATTCTGTGTTTTTTCTCTGATCTTATTTTCAAAACGAGAATCAGAGCAATGCTGGGTGTTGAAGCCAAAAACTCAGGGAATTGATCAGGAGTTCTTCCTGGAGAAGACAGGATATTCGCTGGCGCAGGTGAGTTGGGACTACCAGCCATAAACATGAGGCTTTTTTCATGAAAACAAGAATGGGGTCTCCCCAAATTCCATGGTTTGAATAAACTGAATAAACCATCATTATGCAAAGCTACATAAAACATCATAAAACTATGTACATTTTTGGATCAATTTTGGATCGATGGTATCCCCAAAACAGTTTTGGGCAGATCGAAATGTGGTTCCAATCACTGGAGCGTGGGACGGTCCCCATCCACCATATTTATCCATACAGATATGTATATACAGTCCTTATATATATATATTTATCCACATATATACATATATAAATCAGGAACCAATCAACTACAGTCCTCAGATCATTTCAGATGGAATAGCAGCAAATATCTATCCAGTCGTCCATTTTCGTCCAGGCGAATGCCCTGACCACAGCCATGAACACCCTGTGCATGGCCTTCGCGGTTTTTGCTGGCTGGGTGGCAGATGTTCAGCTTGGACGCTTCATGTTGCTGGTCCGATGTGGGGCAAAGATTCCCAAACCATTGGGGGGTTGTCTGATGATGAAACCCCATTGGATTCACTGGTGAGTCATCATTTTTCCCACTCTAAACTGGCAAAAAATGGGAGCTCTTCCCGAAAAGCCCCACTTTCACACGGAAAATACTGGGCCATTTCCCCCGGACTTTAAAAACCGCCCAGGACCATCATTATCTTCGGAGCTCCTTGTCGATTCGATGGGGACTTGGAGACCTTGCAATGGAAGGTTCACAACATGGAAGCCCCAAAAATGCCACATCCATTTTCCATGAAAATCATCTTCCAGACCACATTCTGTTCCATGTTGAATTCAGGGGGCTCCATGTGTAGATGATTCTGGACCATCCTGGCAAAAGCACCAACAATGACTGCACGGAGAGTCAAGATGAACCATTGGACGAAGTGCACGTGAAGTTCTTCTTTGCAGCGTTGCATGCGCATCACCTCCATCATGTCTCAGGTGACATATAGCATTGGAGGCTTGCTGGCCACTACAGCTGCAGCACCATCATTCATGAACTCTGGTCTCTATTTGTCACTTGTCTAAACCGATTAAACACGCACATCACATGCTGCCCGTTCAGAGAAAGCGGACGGAGGAGCGAGAGGGAGAGACCCAGGAAGAGAGACAGGCAGAGAGAGAGCCGAATAGAGAGCGATTTTGTCTTTGTACCCTTTCACAATCACAGACAGAGACATGTGTGATTGCAGCAAAGAGGCGTACCCTCCAAACAGGATTTTGTAGGCTTTCACTATCATCACTATAGCCACAGAAAATCGGATCAATAGATACCCTCTGGTAATTTAACATAGCTATTGAAAATCACCATTTTTCATGGGAAATCCACTATAAATGGCCATTTTCCATAGCTATGTTGACATAACCAGAGGGTATCAAAATCTGGAAGTTCACCATCACTGAGGTTTGCCCTGCTGGTCTTGGTGCCCATGGGCACCGCGGGCATCAAGTCGAACATCTCCAACTTTGGAGCAGAGCCCTGGTCTGGGATTGCTCATGCTATGCCAAACAATATGAACTCATAAAATCATATAACTATGATATATATATATATATTGATATATATATATAATTAATGTAATTACCGTTTTACTATTAAATCATTAGTTACCTCGATCAAATATGATTGGATGACATTAGGGGATGGTGCGGTCTCCATTCCTATATAGATAAGTCTTGGGGGTTTGTAATGCATATACTAAAATATACTAAATATATGTTTGGAGATGTTTAGAGGCATGTGGCCAGTCAGGAAGAAACCCTACCGGGATCCCTGTTCTGGGTCGGTTATCTCGGCAATCAGGCTGCTATCCCCTAAGGATCAATATGATGTGTCGGACCCAGAGCAAGTCGCGGCGCAAGAGCAGTTCTTTCAGTGGCCGCTCTGGTTGAAAATTGGCAAGGTTTGATACGTTTGATGACCACAATATGACCACAAAGCTGTGACCGTTGATATTTCTGATGGGATTCTCGTGGTTTCAATCCATTTTTCCTCTTGAGGTTCTACATGGCCATCAATGTCGGCTCGGCTTTTGCATATGCCTTTCTCACTACTCTAGGCACCAATGGTGGCATGGGAATTCCCAAGGAGCGCATCGGAAGGTGGAGATGGGAGCTTAGAATGGACGTGGTCCAGAGATGTCTAGGGCCAATGCCTGGGGATGGTGTCAAATGCGTTTATTGTTGTTTTCCACCATAGGCGTTCTCGATAGTGACCACAGCTGGCAACCACTTGCTTCTGGTGGTACGAATGGGTGAGCAGCTATGGATCTGACTTGATCTGACCATAAAATGCATGTGGAGTGACAGGAGTACGGCTACTTTGCCGCGTACTTTATCGCTTCCATGTGCATGCTGTTCGCCGTAGTCTGCTTCTTTTGCGTCCGGGGCAGATATCGAGTCTTGCTGTGCTTCATCATGAATGACTTGAGTTTGTCAGTCTATACAGTCTATACATGTCATTTTTCATTTTCTTCCTTCATGTTCCACGCGACAAAACACTGACGCGCACAGATGTAGGATTTTTCCACCATGATCATATCACTAGCAGAGATTTGATATGATTTGATGTTTGTCCTAGAAGCTTTGTACTGCTGGTTCACTGAGGAACGAGTCCTTTGCAACGCACGTCAGCAATGGCTGATGTTTGCAAGTGCGGAACTGAGTTCAGTCTAGCAGGGCCTCTAGGGAGCTGGCAAAATGTGGCAAAATGTGACAAAATTCGAGGATATTCTCGTCATGTGGGTGACATCCCAAATTCGTGCAGACCAGATACCACTATTAGTGATACCATGCACTGTTTTGATTTATTTTGGTGAATTCCGATTTTCGTTTAGGGAGATCACCATTCTTCCCGGCAATGGCTTAATGCTTATCGGCACTGCAGTCTATTTCTATAGAAGACACTCCATTTTTCTCGGTGGAACCAATGAACCCAGGTGATTTTATCAACTGCATATGTTAATTCATGTGAGTTTGACAGCTTCAGGTAGTGATACCCCTGCATCCATGGACCCCAGGCACCACACCATGCACCATAACAGCTGTCAGGTTGGTCACACGCCGTTGCCACTTGGCTCCAATCCCTTTTCCAGGAGCTCCTTTGGCCAATAACGGCTGTAGCCATATCGCTGTGGCATTAGCTGCGCTGACTGGCCGGACTGGGCCAAGCCGAGGGTGGAAAAGTCCGCCGTGCACAAATCGAGAAGTGTAACTGTGCCTTTGAAACTTGTGGCTGAAGCCGTGGGCTACCGACATTGGTAGCGGAGCCTGAGCGTGACAGGCCAGGCTCGGGCTCCAGGACTTCTGGGTGCCCTGGACTACTTCCTGCGGTTGTTAGAGACCCTCTACTCCTTGGACGTCACCTTCACCCCAGCTCTACAAGCTCTTCGGGCAGTGCTTGGACCTCTCCTTCCTGGTGGTCTTCTACGTGGACACTTTGCGTAACTTCGAGACCCTTGACGATGACGACCTTGTCTGCAAAGGACATCGTGGTGACCTGGGATGGTGAGCCTAGCACATGGGCAGACTATAGCCGCAAGGTACGACTCCAATGGGAGAAGACCGAAAAGTGGAAGCGCAAGCTTCTTGGACCAGAGTTGGCTTCCCGACTCTCAGGTCGTGCTTGGGCTGTGGTTCCGTCCTTGGACCATCGCTTGCTGCAGAAGAAGAATGGCACCAAGTACCTTTTACGATTTCTCAGAGATCGGTTGTGCCGCACTGCTGTTCCAGACGCTGGCGCAAAACTTGAGGAACTCTTCATCAAGATGAAGCGTCCAGCAGGAATGACAATGAGCGAATGGGCCAACCAGGTTCAAGAGTCTTACAGAAAGGTTCAGAGAGCCTTGGTGCGAGCAAGACAGGTGAGCAAGCGGGAACCTCAAGGACAAGCTGTAGGATCGACTGCAACGCGATCTGAACCTCAAGCTGAACCACCGAGTCCGCAGAGAGTGAGAACGACACCGAGACCTTCCCCACATCCATCACCACCGACTTCTCCGAAGGAGACACCACAAGATCGAGGAGCACAACTTTCTGGACAAGATGATGGTCGTGGTGGAGCACTTCATCCGGAACAAGGAGGATATGATCAAGTACCTCAAGATGATCCTTCTGAACCAGGACAACAAGAATGGACGGATGATGAATGGCGTCAATGGCATCGCCAACGTCGAGGTGGTTATGATGATGGAGCTTCTTCGTCTTCAGGCGAGGACTTTGCATGGGATGAACTGGAAGTCGAGGAGGTACATGTTCTCCCAGACGAGATTCTGGGATGGCTGCTTTTGAGAAGGGCTAACCTGAGCTCAGCCAACAGGTTAGCGGTGCAAAGCAGTGTCCAGAACAGCCTGTTCTTTCGGGACATCGAGAACGCGCTGAGAGATCAAGAGGAGGAGCTGCTTCAAGCAGATCAACATCGACTTCCCCATCGCAAGAGGACTTACTGGGTAGAAGATCAAGGTGTTTGGGGTCTACTGGTGTCTGAGGATGCAGTGGATGATGCTGCTGCAGAGATTCACTGGGTTGGATCCCATCTCCCTGCGGAGGTCTATGTCCCTGAGTATGCCAACGAGGAGAACGAAGAAGCTGAGGAGATTCACTGGTCTTACGACTATGATGTTGGCATGGACATGTTCAAGATGTCTATGGCGCCTGGTTTGAGACTGATGGCTTTGGAACCTACTGGAATGAGGATGACTACTCCGACCTGACGCCGGAGCAGACGAAGGAATTGGACGAGGCCTACGCGGTCTATGAGAACAAGATGAGGACATTCCAGCAGTCCAGACAGTTCCAAAGAGCGAAGGGCAAGAGCCGTGGTTTCTATCCCATCAAGATGATGAAAGGCAAAGGCAAAAGCAAGAGCAAGAAGGGCAAAGGAAAAGCGAGTGGAACAGGACCTTCATCACCTACCAGCAGGCCTATGTTCATGACCCAGTCATCGAACTCTGAGGTGATGAATGTCTCTGGCAACAACAATGGTGGCTGCTTCATCTGTGGAGAGAAAGGACATGGCTTCAGAACATGCCCAAAGAGATCTGATAACCGAAGTCAAGGTCCTCCCTCATCGTCTTCAAGACCAATGAGGAAGGGCGCATACTGGGTGGAGTCATTGACACCCAGCTCTTTGGACACCGTGTTCATGGCCATTCCGGAGGATGAGAACGAGGCACAGAATGACTTGCAGACTGAGGAGAACTTCAACGTGGACTTTGTCAACGACGCGCACGACAAGCCGATCCCGGACACCTTCAACCTGGAGAACACCTTCAACGTTGTCTCCGTCCTCAACATTCCTGAGGAGGAGAAGCCAGAGCACTGCATCTACATGATGGAGGATGCAGAGGTGATTAATGACACCACTGGCTACGGTGTCCTGGATTTGGGGGCCACTGAGACGGTGTGTTCCCTTGAGGCTCTTGAAGGTCTCATGCAACGTCGAGCTCAAGTACATGGCATTGCAGAACCTGTTGAGGTTTTCTCTGGAAAGGATGCCACAAAACCTTTCCGATTTGGCAATGGAGCAACTCAGGTCTCTTCTTCCTTTGTGAGGGTGCCTCAAAGACTTGGCGACCAGATGGTGAAGTTAGGTCTTTTCACCTTGGATGCCGAACGCGTCCCCATTCTGCTGGGCATGAGAACTCTTCATCGCCTCGGCACTATCATAGATGTGAGCGGCCGGTGGATGGTGCTTTCACGAGTTGCACCGTCTGTGAAGATCCCACTCGGCAAAAGTCGTGCTGGACACCTTTTGGTCGACCTCACTTGCGACTGGCTCAAAACGAGTCAACCTTTACAAGATGACTTTGATGCGAAGGCGGCATACATGGTGCAGCCGCTCAGTGAACTACACACTACATGTTCAACCTCATGCACGTTGCACACTTCATGCACAACATCATGTGAGCCAAAAAAAAAGGGGGGTTAATTTACAGTAGTATTGTGCGATCCTTCGTTCAGAATTCCAGGCACCGCCGCAGCTATTTCGGATGTTTTTGGTAATTTTGGAATGTGCCATTTAGTTGGGGAACGACCCTTTGAACGACATCTAGAACGACATTGGAACGACCTCCTAAATATATATGTATATATATATATAAGTATATATTTACATATATTTACAGGCATATATTTACATCATACATGATGTTTTGTGTTTGAGTGGCAGCTGCCAACCTGTGATTGGGAATGATGTTTCGCAAAGGGGGGCTCAAAATGGAGCCAGCTGTGCCAAAGTACTGTGGTGTGGGCAAGGGTGCTAGAAGTTGCCCTGGTTCAGCTTCGCGGGGCGCTGATGGATCGTTGCGGTGCGATGTAGCTACGCATCACCGTGCCTTCTTGGTGCAAAGAGCCTGCGGAGTTCAATGGCAATGGACCATACGTGGTCGGAGCGAGCTCACGAGTAAGGGGCTCCAGGTCGTGAAAACTTTGGGACGCCCAGTTGCCACTCCACAGAAACGGGCAGCTTCAGAGGCTCGAGCAGTTGGGAAAACATAGGTAGAAAGCATACATTTTTTGGGTGCGCATTTCACCATAAAGACCAGAGCTTCTTTTAGATTGTGTTCCAAAAGCAACTGTCACACCAAGAGGTTTTGTTCCATCTATGTCAGTGCTGCCAGGACACTTCTCTTCAGGGCACCAGTTCCAAGGCCAGGCGAACCGAGGCTGCAGAACCTGCGTGCAGTGAACAGCAGATTGTGAGCAATCTGACGCATGTCCTTCTTTTGAAGGAGCCTTGGCTTACAAAAATTCTTGACGGATGCAAATCCTTGGAATTGCGAAGTCAAAACACAACAAAGAGAGGCAGAATTGGCCTTGGCATCAAAGACAAGATCTTGGGCTATTGCGAACTGACAGACTCGCAACGGCTGACCTGCGCAGAAGTTTTCTCTCGTCGGCATGAGCATCTTTGTCCTTTGGATTTGGTGACTTACAAGGAGGTGTACGGTTGGAGCTTGGCATCTGCAAAGCGATTGTCTACCCCAGCTCCCTTGCCAAGGAAGCACGGACAGATTGTCTGGGTAGTTCATGAAGGTGCAAAACCAGATCAAGCCCCGGCTACTCCTTGCCCTGCTCCGAGAGATCCCAGCCCTGCGCCCATTGCAGATCAAGTTGAGCCATCAGCAGACGCAAGCCCTGATGCTCTTGCCGTTCATCAGTCTGAGTCTGATGTTTGCGCACAAGTGGCCGTGAAGCTTGAGCAGGCCAATGCTGCCAAATTCAACAAGTTGAAACAGATTGCTCCGAAGTATGCAGAACAAGGACGCAAGACTGCGCGAGGCCAGCTTCCAGATTTAGAAGCGGCATGTGTTTTGTGCCAACGGGCACGTCATTCCTGCAAGTGGGAAACATACAAAGCTCCAAAGAGAAATGGGCACCGACCAATTCGCACCAAAGGAGGCAGCTGCTACAGCTGCGTGAGATCTTGTGCTTTGTTTCGATGTTCTCGGTCCATCCGTGCCTTGAAAGAGGCTGGACTTGTTGAAGTCATAGCAGAAATGTCGAAAGCTGTCGCAAAGACACAGACACCTGACTTGTGCACCTGCAGCAAAGCTGCATGTGTGGAAAAGATGACATCTTTTAAAAGCAGTGCGGGGGCGCATTGACTTGAACCTTTCGTGGTTGCTCACGGAGGCAAACTTGATGGCTTGATCGTTGGAAGGAAAAATGCTTTTTTTTTGCCGACAGACACGACCATTGGCAACCAAACGTTTGCATAGATCATTCCTTTATACCCAGTTTGCACACAACCATCAGAATTTTGGCAAACGTTTGAATTTGGGAAAAGTGAACGGTAAGCTGCCTGCAGCGGGGAGGTGCTCAGGTAGAGGTGGCGGGCGGTAGCGTTGTGATGTGGGTTGCCGCCGCGGTCGCCAAATGAATGAACATGACAGGGAAATTCAACAGATCTGGGTATTTCAATATTTTGAATATATACATATATATATAATATATATATACATATACATATATATATAATATTTACATATACATATATATATATATATTCATTTATATTTATATGTATCTATATACATATATATACATATATTTTGTATCTAGGTAAGCGACGTGACCTTTCCAAAGTAGCGATCCGCCCTTTCAAGGTAATGTCATTTTGGACATTCATTTCTGATTCCGTTTGTGAACAAGATTTGGGCCTACAAGGCTACGTGCTCCTCAGAAAGTGTTCTTCTTGATATCCATGGAGAGCGGTCAGCAGAGAAGGGAATCCGCAGAAGCAGAAGCCAAGTACCTGTAAACACGTTTGTTTCACCAGCTGCCTGCACATCCTTGCCTTGAATGTTTTCATTGACTCTCCACTTGCACTTGCGCCATTTCGATTGCGTCTCCGCTGACTTTATCTCCCCACTGCTGTTGTTTAGTGAAGCTTCTTTGTGACACTGACAAATTATTGTGCTGACTATACGGAATTTGTCCTGGGCACACCCAAGGCAGTAAGCAGAAGAAGTGCATGTCCACTAGAAACACAGAGAAATCTACCCGTTCCGGGGAAACCAGACAGGGATCTGATTTTCAGATTGTATAATTACTGTGAATTTAAGAATCGCTATATAGCTAGTTTTCTCGGCTTCCAAAACGACATCTGAACGACATCTGAACGACATCAGGATTTCAGTCAGAATGACCACTTGTCCACAAAAACCCACAGACCACAGACCATTAATCCCATGTGCGGTGTGTTCCAAGTCATTGACCAGATAGCAATCTGTTCCACATGTTTTCCCACTAACACTGTCAAACTTTTCCGCCATGTTTCAATATGGCCCCGCCATGGTGGGGCGACTTCGAATGTGTCTTACGTGATTACATTGCTGATGGGTGCCCTCCAGCTGACAGTTCCTTGTTGCAGACATCGGAGCACAGCAGCTCTTCCACTGACTTTGGCGCGCTCACTTCAAGCCAATTTCAAATTTTGAGAAAGTCGGTTGCAAAAACCATCATAGATGCTTGCAGAGACGAGAGCTTGTTATTACCATATGCTGACGGAGTGTTGCAAGACAAGGCAACTTCCAAAACAAGGCGTGGTTGGGCCGAGAAGGCTGCAGTGGCTGTTTTCTTCCGCTGTCCACCTGACTTGCAAACCATCATTTTTCCTGCAGTGGATGCTCTAGCATCTCGACGTTTGACACCAGCAGCTCGTCATTTTTTGGAATTAGCGCCAGACGTGCATGACCATGATCAAGGTCCTGTACCTGAAGAGCCAGAAGCAGTGACTCCTCCCAGCAAGGTTGCCAAGCAACAAACGGGTAGTGCTGAAGCGAGGCCCAATCAAACAAGAGCTCCACCAGGAAGCGGCCGAAAGAGAGAGTTAACAACAAATCTGTTACAAATGATAGAGGGTCACTGCCATGAGGAGGGCGACGTCCACACTGTGCTGCATGCCTTAGAGAACAGGCTGCAAGCCAAATTTCCTGGAATTTCTTTTCATCACAAGCATCCAAATTTACCAGATAATGCTGACGAGGTTTTGGACAGATTGGGACAATTGCGGCTAAAGGTTACAGCCCGTGGAAATCAAACCTTGACTTTGCGGGAGCTAGATGCTGCAGTATCCAATCACGGCGCTGTGCTGCCGGAATACTTGACTGAGAAAGGTTATCAAATTGGGTGCAAAGCCAGGAAAAGACTGAGGTTCGAGGATGAACCTGAGAACCGTGGTGGGCGTCCAAAAATATTTCTTTCAGAAGACGTAGCACGGGAAATCCTGGGAAGACATTCTAAGCCAGGCAGCAGTGTTGTTACTGTTGAAACAACTGCGCATGGCCGTCGAAAAGCCAGAGGCAAACAATCCAGTGACGGTACCAGAACAGAGGTCGCAAGCATGTCTCTGTTAGCCGCGCCAACAACAATTTATGATATGGAGCCTGAGCTGCCGAAGGTCATGAGCGCACCCACATGGCGACGGATTCTGCGACAGGGTTTTGGAGAATTTCGTTTGGCCGCCCGGCGGACAGACATCTGTACCCACTGCAACACCTTCTACACCAAGTTGGTGCCA
The DNA here is from genome assembly GCA_947184155.2 of Cladocopium goreaui. NCBI lineage: Eukaryota > Dinophyceae > Suessiales > Symbiodiniaceae > Cladocopium > Cladocopium goreaui. The sequence continues at coordinate 67,270 of CAMXCT020000988.1, read as the reverse complement.
GATTTCAAAGCTTTTCTTGAGAAGTCTCGCAGGGATCTGGTTGCTATTATTCCTTCCTATTTTTCCGGCTGGGACGAAACAAAGGAACAAGAAGATTCCAGCAAGGGCGATTGGGCTGCTGTTGCCAGCGGTTTGCTCCAATATATCCGGACACACCATCAGCAATATCCATTGGAAAGGGCCGAGCTGTCCCGAGCCGATAGACTCACCTTGTGGACGGACACAGAAGCGCCCATTCAGCATGAAATGAAAGGCCGCCTTTCTTTGCTGAGAGCTTTTCAATGGCATATTGCCAGCTCACGCCGTATGAATGCAACCTTTGAATCTTTGCTTGACACTACCGCATCAACGCTGCCTTTGGGGGATTTTCTTCTCGCTTATGACTGGCGGCAAAAATTGAAACTACCAATGTGCCCAGAAGAAACTGGGCAAATGTGGCACATGCAACAAAAGGTCTCGCTCTCTTGCTGGGGTGGCGTGTTTGTGAGACATGCCCCCTCTTCCACAATCGAATGCCCCAAGATTGATTTCACTTTTCTCTTATTTCTGACAGATGTTATTGAACAGAGCGGAAGCCAGCAATCTCATGCTACAAGCCGCTTTGAACGCGTGCAGTGTACCAACGACTGGATCCCTGCAACTTTGGAGTGACACAGGGCCGCATTTTCGGTCAGCGGAGAACTTGTTCTTTTATGCCCGCGTGCTTCCTGCAACCAGGAAGCAAAAAGTGTTGATCCGCTTCCTGGGAGAGCAGCATGGCAAAAGCATTTTGGATAAGATGTTTGGATCTTCTGGATGGCTTGGGAAATATGCTCGCAAACAACCGATTCTCGATTTGAACGGTATGGTCAGGGCGCTGCAAGCAGGAGCACAGGAACAGAAGCGCAAAGACCCCCTTGGACCCAACTGGATTGTGAAAAAAATGCTGTACCCTGAAACAAAAGCAGCTGAACGAAACTTTCTCTACGGTGGCTCTTTGAAAATCACTCGCACATACGCTCTTGATGCAGAACCGTACACAGGCAGTTTGCCCAATGCTTCGCCCATCCTGTTCAACCGTGTGTTTGCTGACAGTGCTGACCGTGTGCGGGTTTCAGATTGGAGTGTGGAAACAGTGAAAGATGACGACCCGCAGCCTTGGAGAAAAGCTTTTTTTGAAGGAGCCAAAGACTGGGAACAAGGTCCACCGGACTGGCAAAATGAGCATCATCTTAAAAGAGTATACGAAGCACAGAAAAACAAATTGCCACCACGGCAAATTCTTCCTGTCAAAACTTTCCAGGAAAAGGTTGCTTCTAAGGAGAAGTCAAGAGCAAGGGCAAATTCACGATTTCAAAGACGCCTGGAGCGGGTTCGACAGATACGAAATGGATATGATATAGCTGAAAACAGCTCTGTAGATGCAACAAGCTCTAGTTCAAACAGTTCAGAATCAAGCGCCGAGACATAAATATGAAGACCGCCGCTTGGAAATCACATGATTTGCTTTTGGGATAAGGATTTACATACCGGGTTTTTTTTTCAGCTCATGTGACCGTTTGTCATCAGTTGTAGATGAAGTTGCAAGGGTTTCAGAAGCTTCAGCATGGGTTGTCAGTGAGGCCGAAGGTGAATCAGCATGACTTTGATCCAGCGTTTGTGGTCCACTCAAGCCAGACTTCACAGTCATCGCTGCCTGAAGTGGATCAAAGCATGCGGGACTACATCCTGCGACAACTTGCCCACGATCAAGCGCATCGCACTGCGTTCTCTAGCAATGGCGCCGAAGAAGATGACCCAGAGCCTGAACCACAAGGACGTAGCTCCCCAGACAGAGAAGTACGACTTCACACGGATGCAACAGATGAACCCAGCCGACCCGAGGGCTCTGGGAGCGCCCTGCTGGGGCGAGCACACTCCAGCTGCTCCAGGACGAGGAAGTGTGACGGGATCAAACCGTCACGCGACATGGACGGGGTGCAGTGTATGTCATCTGAGGTTGACATACACGCCGGCGTTTGGGTCCCACGGACTTTGCCGTCAGGCAGGTCCACTGGCGAAGGACGTGGAGGTGCAGGTGGTGGAGAAGAAGCCGGAGAAGGGATCATGCGAGCTGATGGATCGCAAGATCGGGCTGGATGGAGCCGAGCGCTCCCTGGTGAACCGCCTGGAGACGGTCAGACGGCAGAAGGAGGCATGGCAGCAGGTGCAAGAGAAGAAGAACCTGCACAAGAACCAGTCTTCCAAAGGTTCACCATCGGGCCCAGAAGCATCGGGCCATCCGCCCAAGGCATCACCTTCAACGCCTTCACCAACACCAGCAAGTGGAGCCGGCTATGGGAGCGAGACCATCGACCTGACCATGAACGTGACGCCAGGCAGAAAGACCAGGAAGTCTCAGGAGACAGCAGAGGACTTGGAGTACCATCTGCGACAACAGCAGCAGGAAGCGGAAGAGTGGACTCAGGTCAGTCCACCGGAATCACCACCATGAACAAGAAGACGTCTTTGGACAAGACGGTGATTCTGGAGGAGCCCAATGTTTCACCGATGACATCGAATTCGACAACGAGCTCTACGACCCGAACTTCGCCCACATCATTGAGGAGTTCCGGGTCCTTGCATATGAGTACACCCTTGGATGGCTATGAGATGGCCGATGACGACACTGTACAGAATGACATCAACAGAGCTGTCAAGAAGAAGATGTCGTCCAGTTTTTCACCAGGCATTTTGCCACGCAAGAAGAAGCCGAAGGTTTCAGAGGAGTCAGAAGATCCCGGAGAAGGTCTGCGACTCAGCAAGGAGGAGACTGCATTTCTTGTTGCGGAAGCCGAGACCTATGTGGAGGAGTATGAGGAGCTCTTTCACAGTGTCGTGGCCCACCAACAGAAGGAACCCTTCAAGGTGATGGAGATCTGCTGTGAGGAGAACAGTGGTATCACGAAGGCAGTAGAAGCTCTTGGAGGAAAAGGTATAAGGTGTGGTCTCTTCAATGGCTGCGACCTCAACAAGAATGCAGGCTTCAACAAGGTAGTCAAGATGTTGCGCGATGAGAAGCCAGATCTGCTTTGGATCTCACTGCCGTGTGGTCCAACCAGCAACATCCAGGAACTCAACATGCTCACCCCTGAAGGCTTCAACAAGGTGCAGGAGAAGGTGAGAAAATCGAAGAGACTTGCAGCTCGTGCAGTACATCTGATGGAGATGCAGGTGGCAGAGAAACGGGATGTTGGCCAAGAATGGCCGCGCTACAACAAGGCTTGGCAGTTCAGGTCCATACAGGGCTTCTGGAGAAGCGTGACAACGTATGAGGCTGCAGTGGATGGCTGCGCCTATGGACTACGAACTGACGAAGGCCTGATGAAGAAACCCTGGAGGGTGAAATGCACTTCAAAGAACATCTGGCAACTGCAGCGCCTGTGCACTTGCGAAGAGCCGCATGTTCCATGTGAAGGAGGCAATAGGACGAGAGCATCAGCGCTCTATCCAAAGGCTATGTGTCAACAGGTGGCCAGGATTGTCAAGAAGATTCACGAAGAACAAGAGCAACAAGTCTTTGCTGCGCAGGATTCTTCTGACAACGATCCTGAATGCCTCAAGCAGTTCACTGACCAGGAGTTGATGAGAGTGGCCAAGGAACTGATGAGTCTTCACAAGAAACTGGGACACCCCAGTCGACAAGCCTTTGTGAAGATGCTACGTGACAGAGGAGCGTCTTCAATGGTGAGAACCATAGCCTCCAACATGAAGTGCATGGACTGTGAAGAATCCCTGATGCCACCAGCACGCCGAGCTGTGACCCTGGAGCATGGAACCCAGCTTTGGGAAGTGTTGCAAGTCGACAACATGGAGTTCACTGTCGACGACACGACCTACCACTTCCAAGTCTTGGTGGACGAGGCTTCAGGCTACGGGGCAGCAAACTTCTTCTTTTCTCATCCTGCCCGAGAAAGCCGCTGCCCAACTGGCATGGAAGTTCTTCAACATCTACATCAAGGCTGGATCCAGTACTTCGGATACCCACGATGCATCAAGCTGGACAAGGAGGGTGCCCATCGCAGCAAGCAGCTGGATGAATGGGCAGAAGCTCATGGAGTTGAACTTGAAGGAATCCCTGCCGAAGCACATGGACAGATTGGAAAGGTCGAGAGGCTGATTGGCACTTTGAAGAGGAAGTTGTTGGCTCAACTGAGATCTTCATCAGCACCGCCAGAACTGGCAACATGGGCCATGGTGGCAGCACATAACACCATGTCCAATATTGGTGGCTACAGTCCTATGCAATGGGTATTTGGTCGCAATCCCACTGATGGCGATCGACTCCATGATGGACCCGATCTTCCCTACTGGGCTGGAATGTCATCAGAGGAGAAGATGCGACAACGTCCTCAACTGCGACTTGATGCCGGACAGAAGCACCAAGAGTTCACGCTGAACGAGAAGATCAAACAGGCCAACAACACCAGGATGCCCAACTTGGTGAACTACCACCCGGGCGATCTTGTCTTCTACAAGCGCTACCAGCCACCTCAAGACAAACAAGAACGTTCTCACATTCCACTTGATATTCCACGGAGGCGGGTGGCTCGTTGGTATGGTCCTGCAAGAGTGCTGGCCCTTGAGACCAGAGTCACCTATGATGGAGATGGACGATCTCCCAAGCAGATCGCTTGGATCATTGCCTCTGGAAGACTGAAGCGGGTGACTTCACAACAACTTCGCTTTGCTTCAGAACGAGAACGTGTCGTTGCAGAATCTTCCAGCTCTACTTTGGCTACACCATGGACGTTTGGAGACCTGACATCGCTGATCAACAAAGGAGAGTTTGATGATGTGACCATGACCCACAAACAAATGGTCAGAGACACACAGAAGAAGCGAGCCGGTCCCATTACGTCTGGAATTGATCGCTCTGGACAACAGAAGCGGATCTTGGAGGAAGAGCAGGAAGAAGAGGATGCAATGTCAACGGGGCATGGCGAGAATAAGATGCCACGCCTTGAGGATGAGCAAGCTGAGGAGTCCGATGGCTATACACCATCAATTGCTGACACTGTCAAGGACGATGTTGACATCGACCGCATGATCAACGACCCAGAGTATATGCCATTTTCTTCACAGAGCTCAGGTCCTTTATTTCAACATCCTCAGTTCTTGGAGGCACGTCGCCGCCATGAACAACTGGAACGACCTCACCATGTGCAAAGAGGAGAATTCCTACGACATGGAGAAGTTCCAGGTTCTACAGGAGCGCATCACGCTCTCTATATGGATGTGGATGAGACCTTGCCTGCCGGTGACTTCGAGGATTTGGTTTTCGCCGTCACCATCCCCGCTCCAAAGAATGAGGACGAGTGGCGGGCAATTGTGAAGGACCCTAGTCGCTTTGTGGCGAAGAAGGTGGCGAAAGGTGTCGAAGTGAGTTGGCAGAAGCTGAATGTACAACAACGTTCAGCCATGACAGAAGCAAAAGCCTTGGAGATCAATGAGTGGCTGACTTCACGTGTCTGTGAGGGAGCAATTGGCAAAGTACCACAGGATCGGCTGATGAAGATGAGATGGGTGCTGACGTTCAAGAGCACCGAAGATCCTGGAACCCTCAAAGCAAAAGCACGTCTGGTCGTGCTGGGCTTTACAGACCCGGACGTTGGATTGGTCAATGTCCGAAGTCCTACCCTCAGTCGCCGTGGTCGACAATTGATGCTCCAGGCTACCAGTCTGAACAACTGGGGCTTTCTGAAAGCTGATGCAAAAGCTGCTTTCTTACAAGGTGGTCCTACGCAAAGTGTCAGGAACATCTACGGCAGACCGGTCAAGGAGCTGAAGGAAGCACTTCAACTTGAAGAGGATCAAGCGGTGAAGTTTCTGAAGTCCGCCTATGGGCTGACTGTGGCACCTAGAGACTTTTACCTCTACGTGGCCGAGATCCTCAACAAGCTGAAACTTTCCAGACTGCAAACGGAACCATGTATCTGGCGACTACGAGCTCCAGATCCTCAAACCCAAGATCTACGAACGATTGGTCTTGTGGGAGTGCACGTGGACGACTTCCTACTCTGCGGAGATGAGAAGCATCCAGCATGGGTGCAGTTCTTGGAAGACTTCCACAAGTCCATGAAGTGGAGCCCCTGGGAAACACCGCCTCTGGTGCACTGTGGTGTCCAAATTGAGGAGACCTACCACAACGGCCTCCCTGGTTGGTTCTTACACCAGAAGGATTTCTGCAGTGGCACTGGACAGGTGATTGAGGACGGCACCACCAAGGACCTAACGGAATCCGAACGACACCAATGCCGCGCTGTCCTTGGGGCCGCCCAATGGAGAGTCTACCAGACCGCTCCCCACCATGCTGCCAAGCTAAGCCATTTGCAGAGCGTTCTGCCCAAGGCCGACCGGAAGATCATCGCCGAGGTCAACAAATTTGTGAGGGAGATCTTTGGCCAGAAAGACATTGGCCTGAACATCTACGACCTCCAAGCACAAGATCCAGATGATCTGGTGGCTGTGGCGTGGTCCGACGCTGCATTGGCCAACAGGGTTGACCTTACAAGTACTGGTGGCATGCTGATCGGCTTCGTTCACCGCCGCATGGTTGATGAAGGACAACGTGGCCCTGTGAACGTGATCAGTTGGGGCAGCTCTAAGCTGCGCAGGGTATGCCGCTCAAGTCTGGCAGCTGAAACTCAGGCACTGGCCGAGGCGGAGCAGGAGCTGATGTTCGTCCGCATTCAATGGCGGGAGATCCTAGGCGACGAGGTGATCCTTCAGGACCCAGCCGAGACGGCCAAGAAGGTTCGCGGAGTTTTGGTCACCGATGCCAAAGCCCTTTATGATGCAGTTCTTCAAGGAGATCTGCCTTCCTTCAACGCGAAGGACAAGTACTCGGCTTTGGAACTGCTGGTTCTTACCCAAAACCTGGAGAAGCAGCAAACGAGCTTAAGATGGGTGAACAGCTCTCAGCAGCTGGCTGATGGCTTAACGAAACCATCTGCTCAAGATGCTCTTCGTGCCTTCCTAGCAGGTGGACAGCAGTGGAACATCTTGCACGATGAGACGTTCACTGCGGCGAAGAAGGTGCACAAGAAGCTGGCGACCAACACTGAGGATGAGGGGTCAAAAGGACCCGGAGACCCAACGTGGCTCGACCTTGTAGTTCCAGCGCGACGTGTGACCACGGGGCATGTGAGTTTGACAGCTTCAGGTAGTGATACCCCTGCATCCATGGACCCCAGGCACCACACCATGCACCATAACAGCTGTCAGGTTGGTCACACGCCGTTGCCACTTGGCTCCAATCCCTTTTCCAGGAGCTCCTTTGGCCAATAGCGGCTGTAGCCATATCGCTGTGGCATTAGCTGCGCTGACTGGCCGGACTGGGCCAAGCCGAGGGTGGAAAAGTCCGCCGTGCACAAATCGAGAAGTGTAACTGTGCCTTTGAAACTTGTGGCTGAAGCCGTGGGCTACCGACAATTCATAATCCCCATATATTTCAATATATTTCATATGTTCATTCATATATTTCATTCATATATTTCATATTGAATCATATGTTTCATCACCACAACCCCCATTTTTCATCATTTTTTCCACAACCGAGCTGAGGCGCATTTCGCAGGAGATCCAGCAGGGGAACCGATGGGCGCAGCTGGCGGCGCTGGGTGCAGCCCTGGCGGGCTCCGCCATTGTGGCTTGACGCCAAGGGGCCCAAGGGGGCCCAAGGGGCCTGGGTGAAAAACTGGGGGAAATCGGGTGAAATCCAGATGAAAATCACGAATTCCAATTGAATTTCAGAATTTTTAATGGGGAAAAATTGGGAGAGGTCTAACGAGGAAATATGGGGAGATCATGGGGAGAGAACCAACAATATCTGGGATTTGACATGATTTAACCACCAATGTGTGCCAATTTTAAGGGGGAACATGACTTCTTGGGGTATTAGTAATACATACAGTACATTTGTACGTAGCATATTTTCAGACTGCAAACCATATTTGGGGATATAGTGAGGATATACATTTGCGGACAAATTAGATTTGCCCCCATTTGCACATGTCCAAGTGTTTTTATGTTGGGGATGGCCAATAAAGCACTGGGAAATATTGCCCAAAATGGGGATATAAGGTCTAAATGAATGCGGATATCATGGGATGTGTTGGATATATGATCACCAAGAATATCATATTTGGGGATGATATGCTGGCTACATGATTGCTTATATAAACCCATATAAAACCACAGCGGAAATTTCGGTCTCAGCGGTCTCAGCGGTATCCCACTCCATGAATTGGTCAATCCTCATTTTTCCATATGTTCCTCCCTTAAAATGGCAACATACGGCAACAAATTTGAAAATCAGCACTTCGAGGATCTTCGAGGTACCGAAAGCATATGTTCCCAACTGAGGCTTGCTCCGTAGCTTCTGCATTGCTGCAGAATGAGCTGTCACATGGCCATGTCCTGGTTCCTTAGCTCAGCAGGAGAACTCACCATGGCAGGTGATACATTCTTCGGGTTCATGCCGCCATGCCAGTTTGAGAATATGTTGGAAGAATGTGGAATTCACCCGATTATATATTATGTAAACCATGACAATGACTTCCCACAAATGAGTGGTAAATATCATCCCCAAATGATTTATCATGATCAAAATAAGTGGCTTTGATTCATGGCAAATACAAATTGCAGGCATTTTTTCAGGAGCCAGGAGACTCAGCGGATCCCATACCTTCGCCTCGGTCATGGCAGCGTTAGTCATATGATAAGCCTCGTAGAATTATACCCCATGAAATCTAAGATTTGGAGCCGCGGTTGGGAATTGGAATTCTTACCATTAGGATCCTGAAACAGGTACTAACGCTAGCGTTAAGTCGTATCAGCTTGTAAAAGTCGTATCGGGAGGCCGTGCGCCTGGAAAAAGTTCAAGTTTGGCATCACCGCAACTTGTAGTAATTGAACAATTTCATTGTTTTGGGGCCGTGCGGCTGGAAAAAGTTCAATGTTTTTTTATCGCGTTGATTTAAAAAAAAATATTTGATCATTCTTTCAAGGGGGCAAACGCTGGTTGCTGCTTGCCTGCTGCTTGCCTGCTGCTTGCCTGCTGCTTGCCTGCTGCTTCCTTGCTGCTTGCCTGCTACTTGCTGCTGCTTGCTGCTGCTTGCTGCTGCTTACCTGTTGCTGCTCACCTGCTGCTCACCTACTGCTTGCCCGTTGTTGCTGCTCCTTGCTGCTCCTTGCTGCTGCTTGCTGCTCCTTGCTGCTGCTTGCTGCTGTTTGCTGCTGCCTGCTCCTGCTTGCTGCTGCTTGCTGCTGCTTGCTTCTGCTTGCTGCTTGCTGCTTGCTGCTTGCTGCTTGCTGCTTGCTTGCTTGCTTGCTGGCTGGGCTGGCTGGCTGGCTGGCTGGCTTGCTGCTGGCTTGCTGGCTTGCTGCTGCTGCTGCTGCTGCTGCTGCTGCTGCTGCTGCTTGCTGCTGCTTGCTGCTGCTTGCTGCTGCTTGCTGCTGCTTGCTGCTGCTTGCTGCTTGCTGCTGCTTGCTGCTTGCTTGCTGCTTGCTGCTTGCTGCTTGCTGCTTGCTGGCTTGCTTGCTGCTTGCTTGCTGCTTGCTGCTGCTTGCTGCTGCTTGCTGCTGCTTGCTGCTGCTTGCTGCTGCTTGCTGCTGCTTGCTGCTGCTGCTTCTTGCCTGCTGCTGCTTCTTGCCTGCTGCTGCTTCTTGCCTGCTGCTGCTTCTTGCCTGCTGCTGCTTCTTGCCTGCTGCTGCTTGCTGCTTGCTGCTTCCTGCTTGCTGCTTGCTGCTTGCTGCTTGCTGCTTTCTGCGTTCTGCTTGCTGCTCTTGCTTGCTGCTCTTGCTTGCTTGCTTGCTTGCTTGCTTGCCTGCCTGCCTGCCTACCTGCGTGCCTGCGTGCGTGCGTGCGTGCTTGCGTGCTTGCGTGCTTGCGTACTTGCGTGCTTGTGTGCTTGCGTGCTTGATTGCTTGCCTGCCTGCCTGCCTGCTTGCTTGCTTGCTGCTTGCCTGCTGCTTGCTTGCTGCTTGCTTGCTGCTTGCTTGCTGCTTGCTTGCTGCTGCTTCTTGCCTGCTGCTTTCTTGCCTGCTGCTTTCTTGCTTTCTTGCTTTCTTGCTTTCTTGCTTGCTTTCTTGCTTGCTTTCTTGCCCGCTGCTTGCCTGCTTGCCTGCTTGCTTGCCTGCTTGCTTGCCTGCTTGCTTGCCTGCTTGCTTGCCTGCTTGCTTGCCTGCTTGCTTGCCTGCTTGCTTGCCTGCTTGCTTGCCTGCTGCTTGCTTGCCTGCTGCTTGCTTGCCTGCTGCTGCTTGCCTGCTGCTGCTTGCCTGCTGCTGCTTGCCTGCTGCTGCTTGCCTGCTGCTGCTTGCCTGCTGCTGCTTGCCTGCTGCTGCTGCTGCTGCTGCATGCTGCTGCTGCTGCTGCTTGCTGCTGCTGCTTGCTGCTGCTTGCTGCTGCTTGCTGCTTGCTGCTTGCTGCTGCTTGCTGCTGCTTGCTGCTGCTTGCTGCTGCTTGCTGCTGCTTGCTGCTGCTGCTGCTTGCCTGCATGCTGCTTGCCTGCTGCTGCTTGCATGCTGCTTGCCTGCTGCTGCTTGCCTGCTGCATGCTGTTGCATGCTGTTCCCTGCTGCTGGTTGCCTGCTGCTTCTTGCCTGCTGCTGCTTCCCTGCTGCTGGTTGCCTGCTGCTTCTTGCCTGCTGCTGCTTGCCTGCTGCTGCCTCCTCTGCTGCTTTGTGCTGCTGCTTTGTGCTGCTGCCTCCTGCTGCTGCCTCTTGCTGCTGCTGCTGCTTCCGCCTGCTGCTGCTGCTGCTTCCTCCTCCTGCTGCTGCTTCCTTCTGTTGCTGCTGCTGCTTCCGCCTGCTGCTTCCTCCTCCTGCTGCTGCTTCCTGCTGCTGCTGCTGCTGCCTCCTGCTACTGCTTCCTCCTGCTGCTGCTGCTGCTGCCTCCTCCTGCTGCTGCTGCTGCTGCTTCCGCCTGCTGCTGCTGCTGCTTTCTCCTGTTGCTTCCTGCTGCTGCTGCTGCTGCTTCTGCTGCCTCCTGCTGCTGTTGCTTCCTCCTGCTGCTGCTTCCTCCTGGTGCTGTTGCTGCTTCCTCCTGCTGTTGCTGCCACTCGTGCAAACATTTTGCCGAAACAGAAAATAACAGTCTCGGTCGCCTTGTTTGGCGCTGACGGGAGGTATGGTCGGGAGACGCCAGCAGAGAGAGGGAATGTTTCTGGCTGGTTGGAATGAAACATTGCGGTCGCATAGCGCGGTTGTGTCGCTGTGCTCACCATCTGCACCATCTCGCACCATCTCGCAAGACGGCGCAGACGGCAAGACGGCGCGAGACGGAACAGACACAACAGACGGCGCAGACGGAGCACCGACAAAACCTGCCACGCTTTCCGCCCGCAATAGAATGAAGGTTTTTTTCCAATTCGTAATTCCTGGGTGGATAGGACAACAAACTTCTTGAGAACTGTCCATGACATTGATGCACGTTGTGCCAGCCATAGATTTGGTTGCGGAAAACAAGGGGCCCCATATCCTTATATCATCCTAGATCATAGCCCTGCCAATAGGATTTGCTACAGCTAACCCACTTGCATTGCAAGAAATTTGAGGCTGTACCAATAGGGGTTTGATTTGGTCACGCGACGCAGGACATCAATATAATATATTCAAATCCAATAGGATTAGCTGCCGAGAATTTGTTTGTATTAACTTGTGCCCTTCAAAATCATCGCTGTGCGCAATGCTTCGGCTACTTTTAACTACATCTCCAAGTATGGATGGAACAGGCTGTGCCATGGTGATTCTTCTTCCCTGATGTGACTTTCCACTACCTGATGTGACTTCTCCGTATCGCCGCCGTGCCATGGGGATGATGTGACTTTTCCCGCCTGATGTGACTTAAGTACGGTGCTAGTATGTGCCATAGGTCAATCCCGGGATACCTTGAATGGTCTGTTTTACCCTCTGCTAACTTAGCATAGCTATGGATGATCTACCTCTTAAAAATGTGTGATTTTTAATAACTATCTTAATTTTTTCCAGAGGGTAAGACAAAAACTAGAAGCAAGACTTGCGGCTCCTGCTGCCTTCTGACATCCCTGAGATCTTCTCGATGGTGGCTTTCGCCCTCGCTTCTGTAGGTGCCCTGATGATTTGGGGCAGAAAGGGTACAATTATTGTCTTCTGCCATTGTCAGCAAAGTGCATCATGAGAGCCAAATATATCCAAATATCATTGATTTGAGAGTGACTCTCCAGATTTGAAGAAACTCCAAATCAGCCGGTGAGATTTTGTTTAAACTGATTCTTGGAAAACCACGTCCATTTTTGACCAGCCATCCCTGACAGGTGCACTGATGATTATTATCTCCTGTGAGTGCCCAGATTGGGTCAGTGATATTGATCTGCCTGGAGTGTCTCTCAGTGCGGCAGATACTCGCACCTTGGACTGCAACTTAGGTTGATCTGAGGGCTAGTACCCTCTGGTAATTTAACATAACTATGGAAAATCACAATTTTGAATGGGAAAACTCACTATAAATGGCCATTTTCAATAGCTATGTTCAATTATCAGAGGGTAAGCAGTTTGGACCTATCCAACGACATGCGGCCTCAAATCCACGCTGTTTTGCAGAGGATTTGATTGGTGCTACCCTGCTTCCTTCAAGATCTGCACCTGACTCCTTTCTGTCACAAGACCAAATCAAGAGTCCGGTGGAGAACAAGATAAAACTGGTGAGGTGTAACATGGTGTAACATGGTGTAACATGGTGTAACAAAACACGCAGCGACAACTGGCGACAACTGTTTCCACCCTTGTTCCAGTACTGATCTTGAGCCCACTAAAAAAAAGTAACACAATGCACTTCAGCTGGAGCATCCAGGGTGGGGGTCCACTGGCCAGGTGGCTTCCTGAAACTCTTGCCAGTGATCATCACAGCCCAGATGGCCTTTGGAGCGATCTACAACTGCAGCCCGGCGATATTTCGGTCCGTTTGGATCCCCACATTTTCTTGGAACTCCAAAATGATCCACTGATATCCACTGTATAATAGGGAAAACCATGGAAAACCCATTGTGTGAGAGTCTACCGAGTCTACCCATTTGGAACAAAACTGCTTCGGGCAGCCAAAGCCAGGAAAGCGGCCCATGAAACCTGGAAGTTTCGATGAGTTGCACCTGCATTGCCACATCCGAGGTATGCAATACAGCTTCCAACAGCAGGCGTGTCAGATGGACGTTCGCATTCCTGGTTCAGGCCGGATTTGTTTGACATGGTTGAGACTGGACAAGGAGAATGCATTCTGCAGTAGCGATCTTGAATCGTTTGCGGATGGGACATGATGGGACCATTTAATTTGAAGAAATTGTTATATAATAAGATATAAGATCTAGGAGATTTAGGTTTTAACTTTCTAAACACCAGTTTGGACCGTGTCTTTATAAATATCTTAGTCTTTGTAATCAACGATCATCACACGTTGGAAGCTGAGTTTTCAGCCGCCAGGTGAGTCCCAGTTTGCCGGGTCCTTCTTCATGATCGGCGACTGCCTGGGGATTACCATCGCCACGCCCATCGCAGTAGGAGCGCCCGGAGGGAGCGTAGCTTAACCCAACAGTGATGTTATCCCATCATTCGAATCTATTTAGATTTACAATGATACTATCATTTATTATCATTTATTTACAACATATATCTCTGAGTGTGAAACTTTGGCTCAGTGAGAAGTTTTTCTACATGGGAAGATTTCGTTTAAATAATACACCACCAAGCAGTGAGCGAGGCCCTAGGTTCTTGATAGTAGGTAGGAAGCGGGTTAGTGCCTACAGTACGACCTGTTGCAATGTCCATGCTATAGATTATGGCAATGAAAAAAACATATCTACAAATATAAAATTATATATATATATATTATAAATTATATGATATATTAACATGATACATGATTCTATGATGTATCTTGAATCATTATGATCTACTTTTTCATATAGATACTTAGAAATATTGTTCAAATATAACTAGGTTATATGTCCAAGATGTCATAAGTCTTCAAAGCTTGGGGTCGCCAGGATGGTTCAACCCACTGCTGGAGTCGCGCCTGGGGAACTACTTCAGTCATGAGGGGAAGTTTCTCTTCGGCATGATGGTGCCTTATCTGCGAGCCGTGACATAGTGAAAACTCTCAGAAATTGGCAGCTGTAACTTCCAACTCATAATTGTTAGGTTCTACTCCCACTGATATTTGTTTGTTTTTCATCGTTCTTCTATGCTATGCTATGATTTTCCCTATGACAATCATGGCCTTCTCATCCTTTCTCAATGACCTTGGCAACGTTGGAGATACTTTCGCAAGTGCTTAATCGAGGTGGGTGGGCTTTCCGTGGTGCTTGCAGCCTACCTTGAGCTTCTCCGTCGGTCAATGCCTGTGATGGATAGGACTGAAAGGGACTGAAATGGACCGATCCAGTGCGTGTGTTGAAAAAAGTGGGGTATCCTGGATCCTGAAATTTCTTGAAATTTGGTGAGTTTCCAAGATTCTTGCTCCTTTCATTAGTATTTTGTGGTTGCTTGGATTTATATCATTCTTAGTTTGTCAACTCTCAGCAGTCTCACCATGTCTTGGTTCGCAGGATCTCCAACTGTGCTCCTGATGGAGTTCACATGTCGGAGCTGTCAGCCGTGTGGATGTTCCTCCCCTTCCTGCTGTGTGGCATTGGTGTAGCTTGGCCAACCATGGCCAGCTGGCAGTAAGCTGCAGCGACATGAAGCGAACATTCGGATACAAACGAACTAACATATTGAATATATTGAATTAATGTGAATAAAGTGATCACTTGAAAAATATGGTGGACATGTGGCTGATTGAAGATGATTGAAGTGATCACTGGGTATTGAATTAATTAATCAACACAACGGTCTGGTGGATGAAGACAGTCTACATATGTCTACATCAGTTTCACGGGTAAGCTTCATCATCAGCGTCTGGAAGTTTGGGTCATCATGGCGGAATGGGTCATCCGGTGAGACCAAGGAGATCTACACAAATCCCGTGATCATGCATTTGGCATACAGCTCCTTGGTGGAGCATTTGGCATACACCCGTCATCGGAGCCTGGCCAAAAGCTGCGTCCTTCGTTGATGAGATCATCCAAGCTAAAACGTATTGTTGTTCTCCATAATTGAGATAAATTATCACATATATATATATATGTATGCTGTATGATCACAAAACAATGTGATAACATGTGATACATAATCAATTGTCACTTTTTACACATGGTTTAATATCTCATTGACCAGTATGTTCTTTGGGCGCCCAAGAGACTTACAGTAGGGTTTTTCTTTAGCCAGGTAGCAGCTCAGCGGCCACCCGCACCCTGGCGGTGGTGCCTCAGCAAGATTTCTTAGGGATGGTGAAGGGGTGGATGATTTGACGATTGGTTCAGGGTGAAACTGGTGAAACTTGGAGGATTTCAGGATTGTACTTAGTACTTGACTATAATTTCGCAGCTTGAAACTTGAAAATGCAACTGAGGGTTTTAGGACGTTGAAGATTTTGAAAGGGTCCCTATGGGGTAACAGAAAGACATACAAGGTATCTAATAGTAAGAAGTGTGGGGCATGGAAGTCCGAGCAGTTGATTTCAACATAATATTTCAAAGATGTCATGAACTGCCACGGATCCGACTTGGAAAGTGGTGGACATAGAGGATAAACGAGGTCAACATTGAGAGATCCTTCTGTTTGAAGATGTAGCTTTTTCAACAATGATTTGCTATGATTATTATTGACCTTATCAATTAGTATTTGAATGTATTTGATAGATAATACTACGTCTTATAATACGTACTAGCTAGTTACCAGCTAGTTAATCCAGTTCTAATGTTGAATATTGTTGAATCATCAATACAGAAATCAACATTCAATTCATTCAATTCATGGCAACGCAGGTTGCCACATTGCTGGTGCAAGCCTTGGGCACAGCCATCTTCGGAGTGCAGATCACAGCCCTGAGTTCCTCGGGAAATCCAAGGGAAATTCCATCGTTAAATCCTGGTGAAAATCTGGAAACTGCTTGGAATTTTCCTCGAATTTTCCCCTTCTGATAATTCTGGGAGATGGTGATGCTGCAATGATGGAATGCAATGGAATGTATGTATCACTGAGATATACTGAGATGATCGTGGGCGTGGTGATACTTGTAGAAGACATCAGATTACAGTTCATATGATACATAGTTGATACCCTCTGGTAATTTAACATAGCTATTGAAAATGACCATTTATAGTGGATTTTCCCATTAAAAAGGTGATTTTCCATAGTTATGTTAGTTTACCAGAGGGTAGGTGGGATCGATTTTGAGGAGAATTCATTCATGATGGATCAAGGGTAGACACAGCCGTCATTTTTGAAATGCGGTATTGAATTGTTTGAAGATGATTGCGGATGAAAAAATTGCAGTATCATAGCTGCAGAAAACACGAAAGATTTCTGGTGACTCTTTGGAGGTTTCATGAGGTTTCAATTCTTAAGGCTCCCAGGTCCCAGCTTTTCACCAAATAAGGCCACACGAAGACTTGCACTGATGTGCCTTCAACAATCTCCGACAAGCCAACCAGACTTAGGCCAGTTCATGCCAAATGATCTGAACGACGGACACATCGAGTGGCTCTGCAGAAATTAGGTGGGTCAATTGCCAGTAGCTGGAGGGCCCATCATTGCACGGTATTATTATATAATGCAAAATGAAAGTTAGTCATGCAGTGTCCCTCAGTTATCAGATGTGCCCAAATTAAATGGTTAAGTCTCAAACAACAGCTGGTGTATCCTTTACAACTCCACTTTTGAGCCATATCCACCAAGGTATGGTTACTACATGAGCTTGGGCATTGGCCTTTTCTTCTATGTAGCCTTTGTCCGTTCCATGCGCATCTTTCGACCCTAGACGGTGAAGGATGCGAGAGCCCGCTGCTGTTGGATCAGTGACATGGATGAAGTCATTTGATCCAAAAATAGCCTGAAATGATGCGACATGACCTATACATATCGAATCATATCTAATAGATTGATTAAACTGAAATAGCAACGAAGAAACATAGTGTGCGGAAGAATAACAAAAAGGATCTGGTCGCGAGTCGAGAGTCATGTCGATACTCGATACCTACAGTTCTTCCATAATTATAGTATGTTCATCTATTTTCAAAGATTATTATCATCTATTTTTCCCAATGACCTTTTTTTTTTGGTGAATTGAAACTAAAAATCCACCGCCTCGATGCGCCGTGTCACCGATGGCAGTGGCTGTTGCCTGGGCTGATCCCTGTTGCCTGGGCTGATACTGGTCAGGGATGAGGCTGGTTGCCAGGACCTACGGATAGCAACAAGTCGTAACTGCGGAACTGGGGATGGTCGATGAATATCTGTGGTAAATGCTGATGTGGTTTTCATATTCACAACGTTATGGTGTTCACGATCTTTGCAGCCTTGTGTTGGAGGATGCTGGAGATAATTACTTGGGAATGACTCCAGGTGTGGAAAGTACCTTAAAAAAACATCCAGTCATGCTGCAACAAAATGCAACAAAAAGCAGGGCTTGCTTCGCTGACCCGATGTTTTTTTGCTTCGCCAGATTCCGCAAGTCCTGGCTAAGCTGGTCATGACATGTGCCGCACGAATCTGTCAGCTCTAGCATCAGGAATCTGTCTGCTGGCATGAGCATCAGCATTGAAGAATGACACTGTGTTCTGTCATGTTGACAGTAACTATTTGTAACTATCCCATATTGCAAGTCACAGCTGTAAACCCACCATTGCCAGTGCTGCAATCCCGAAATCAACTCCTATCAACGTCCAAACCTTTAAAACATGTTTAACATCTTCAACCTTGAAACCTTGATTCATCTTGATTCATGTACTAGGCCATTGGCCTTGTTGATCCAAGAGATCCAAGAGATCCAGACTGCAGCTCTTCCAACGCCTCTGGCGGCGTTGCTCCACATTTCCATCTGCAATGCCGTGAGTGGATCCTCCCTACTTTGAGGCAGGTCGGCTCAAACCGCGCGGCGGCGTTGCGGTAAACGAAACTTGCTGATTGGTCGACTGGCAAATCCCTTGGCGACGAAACTAATATGAAACATTGATAAACATTGCACAGGACTTGTTGTTTTGGTAGAACTCTTGTGACATGTCGCGTAGCTTCAACCCACTCTTCGGACTTCACTCAGTATTTTTTTGCCAGTTGAGACTGGCTGCGGTCCATGTTAATGGCCCTAATGAATCCTGATGCAAAGACACAAGGATAGACCCGGATCCACACGATGTCGTCGAAGGCATTCCAAGACTCTGAGAGATTTGCCAAATATTCGCTTGACAATCGACCGAATGCCGCTGATTTGGCTGAGCCCACCCGAGATTTCACACTGTTGAAATCGGTTGAACACATATTTGGGGAGATGATGGGAGATGCAATGAGATGCACATCCATTTGCTATTCATTTGCTACAGTATCATACAGTATCTATTTTATTCTACTTTTGGTGTGAGACATTTGTCCAAAAGTGACTTTCAGGTGTGCTCGTTTCAGCTGGAAGCGGGAAGTCCGATGGAAAAGCGTCGGTGCCCATCGATGGAGAGACAGTCGACTTCCCCACTGTTGCAGGTACTAGACGGATACCTCCCAATGGTGGAGCCACACCTGGACGTTCTCATTGAGAGGTTTCCGAAGTCATGGGGGATCCCCAAGCCACCATAGGATTCAATACTATATAAATGGATATATATATATATAAATGGTTTGACATGGTGAGTAGCCATTAGCCTCTATTTTTCCAGAAATCGCCATATCTTTGACCGGAAGATGTTGGTAGTTGTCTACGGGATGCCACTGGATAAAAACATCCTGCGGAAGCCTTGCAGAGTTGATGTCCTGCAGGTTTGACGACATCGAACCTCACTTGCAGTTCTGCCTGGAACATGCAGTACTTTGGCTTCATTGATTGATGCTTTCTCCCCTGATAATGCCTGACGCATTTGATGTTTGGGGAACTTGTTGGGTCAGACTTCAAAAAGCTCTCCCAGGTTGCAAATGGTTTGCCCATGCTGGCAGTGGATTCATCTCGAGGCAGGTCTCTTCATGACGCTAAGGATGTGGTTGTTCCGCATTTGAACGAAATTGTGGAATACTTGGACGACATCCTTTTCTTTGCGAAGGAGCGTGCCTTGCCAAGATACTGAGGAACCAATTGTTGCCATTTTTGGACACATCTACACAGAAATGTGTCTAGACTTTCCCCGCCATATTAAGATTGGATCGTTTCAGAGGAAAAATGACTCAGTCAGTACCCGGTCAGTACCCACCAATGTCATTGTATTCCACCGTGCCTTTTTTGGGACCACTTTTCAGTGGGACTATAGTGACTATAGTATCTATAGTCTCTATGACAGAAGTACGCTCAAGTTATGATTTGGAGGTTGCGAAGATTGCAAACCCACTAGGAGGTGGCAGTAGCAGTAGGAGTAGGAGGAGCAGTGGTAGTAGTGGTGGTGGTAGTAGTGGTGGTGGTGGTGGTGGTAGTAGTAGTAGTAGTAGGCAATCGCATTTGCGGTTTCAAGATGTTTCAAATAATTGTTTGAGTTTGATGAGGTTGCATCCCATGGCATGGTGATTCTAATTGTATCATATCTTTCAGAAGCCCATCTAGCAATATTTCTAGTAACATTGGGTAGAGTTGTCTGGAGAATTTCACGGCCAGCCAAATCCTATGAGTGATGGTACCCTCTGGTAATTTAACATAACTATGGAAAATCACCATAGAAATAGTGGTCAGTCTATTTTCCCATGAAAAATTGTGATTTTCCATAGTTATGTTAAATTACCAGAGGGTAACCGGGTAACCATTTGATTTGGGGGTACCCCCCCATTATTAAAGGGCTCCCCTCCAGGTCCCACATCAGGTGAACTGTGGCTGCGCTTGGAGCCTCAGTTGCCGCAGCTGGTGAAGCGTCTGCCGTTACTGGGACCACACCTTCCCAGCCTTCGGAGGTGGAGAAAGGGCCCAAGGGGCCCAAGGGATGGCAAGGGATAGCCTCCATGGACATGAAATCCCAAAAATGGAAGGGAAAATGGTGATCCCAAACTGGTGATTCACTCTTGGGATACTGTTGCAATTGGATCAATTGGATTGAAGCTCCATAAGCTCCATTTGTAGAGGATTTCCCCATTGCCATGTTGAATTACCGAAGGATCCCCGCCCAATTCTCGGGTTCGTTGGATCTGTCAGGCACTCCGAGCTAGTCACTCCGTTCCTGCCAGTGCTGGCGCCTCATTGCGATCGCTTGGTGAATTTCCAGCCCATCTCACAACATGCGGACCCGGCAGCGGATGGGATCGCGAATCCAGTGGGCTAGTGATGGTAAGTGCGTCAAACTTTACCCCAGGGGAAGTGTAACATACTGTATGTGAAATTCCCCATACCCACGAAATGGATGGACATCTGAAATCAACAAAATGGATGGACATTTGAAATCAACCATCACCCTTTTTGTTGGCCCCATCCCCTGCAGGATGTCCTGGTTCATTACCTTGGCTGGGCTTTACGAGTTCTTGGCTCAGCTTCATCATTGCCTGAAATCCGGTCAGCTTTCACCCTGAAGTCCCTATTTGATCCTATCCTATTTGGCTATGTTTCAGGCTATTTATGGCTATCTACTTGCAAAGTTGGTCAAAATGGATCGATGGATCAACCATCTCCAATATTCTTCATAACACATCATAACACTATATCTGAAACACACATCAACAACACCCAACCAAAAATCCTGCGGTTAAAAACATGGAAAAAAACGATCTAAAGATATCTAAAGTGGACACTTATAGCTACTGATTTTATCTGATTTTCTAGATCCTTTTGGATCTATCGATCCTTTTGGTCGCCATCGAAATCGATGCGCATCGATGCTAGATCTCAGGTCCCGGGTGTTCACCGACTCCTGCATCTGCCGGGCGCCGGTCGAGCTTGGGGGCCCAGAAAAAATCTCCACCCAATTCTATCCCTACCATCCCTCATATGATATATATAATAATATATTATATTGATAATATATAGTATATATAGTATTATTCTATTATATTTACTATATATATTATATATATAGTATCATATCTATAATTTGATTATAGATCCTTTCCCACTATTTCTAGATCATTTCCGAAGGGGAAAGCCATGGATTTAGGCCCTGGCCTGGCTTGCCCCACGCTTGCCGTCGCGTTCGGGCTCAGGTCAACTGAGAGGAATAGTTTGGAAACTCATGGGACAACCCCAAAAACCCGGTTCAAAATCATTGAAAATCCCATTTCCGGGCTTTTTTTTCGTGTGTTGCCAACTTTGCTGCTTCAAAGCTTGATGGTTGTAGGTTCCAAGCGCCGGAGAAAGCAACCCGCCTGGTTCTCAGCTTCCATGTGATGCCAGGTGATGCCAGCTGTTGAATTGGTTGACCTAGATTACTTAGATGTTTTCACCAGTTGCGAACCATTTCAGGTTGCAGTTGAAGAAACCACAGAGGTCTGCGGCCTGGTGGATCCAGGAATGAACTTCTTGATACTTGGGATGACCTCAAAATCAGAGATGTCCGGAACCATTCTGCCAGCCAGTTGCCCGGGGATTGCAACCCCAGCTGGACCTTATTCCAAAGCCTCCCACCGTGTCACCTCTTTTTGCGGTGTGACTTGGCAGGTCTTGCACATCCAGCACAACCTGTCCGAGAAGGGCGAGGTCGGCGAGGTGTCCGGCATGTTTTTCTTTTATTGTGAGTTGAGCATAGTTGAGCAATTGAGCCATTGCGCAATTTGTGCAGAAGATAGAATGATGTCACAATGGTAGATGATAATCCTACATAATCCTGAGATTCACAGTCAGCTGGATGTTAGGTGGAAGACCTGCCAGACTTGGGCTCCCTCCAGGCCCTTTTTTCCAACTGGGTGAGCTTCGATGCTAAAAGGAACCTCTTTGAAAGGCGTCCACGGTGATGGAGACATATTTTCGAACGTGTTTTTTGGTGTAACTTTTGGGCAAATAGATGCAACATTGATGCAACCTTGTACTGTACATACATGTCAGAATATGTTTAGAAAAGGACAGGTAGACGTTTTCAGAGAACACCTGAAGCCATCCCAAGGTGCAGGAGAAATCCTGAGCCTAGTGAGAAACGTCCAGTCCCCAGCGGCCCCAGCGGGAGCAAATTTCAACCGCTCCGCTAGGGGAACATCTCAAATGCCACACCTGAGAATAGCTGAAGAATTGGTTTAAGATAGTTTCAGCATAGTTTATTGATGTTTATTGGTTCTATTCCTTGAAGTTTTTTGTCTTCAAAGGATACAACCATTCAAGCACCCCGCCCTATAGTAGACTCCTCCAGAAGCTGGCTACTCATGGCTACTCTGGAGCCTGGACAAAAGTACAGAGGCAACAAACTTGCAGACATGCTGATGATTCGCATGCTTCAGGATCATGCTGGCCAAACATGCCAAACAGAGAAATCCAAACCCTCTTTCCACATGGGAGTTTTGCCTTCCATTTGGAGGCACGTATGTTGTGCCTCCATGCCGTTTGATTGCATTTTGAGATATTTTGAGTCCAGAGGAAGCTGCGATGCTAAAATTCTTTAAGCTGTGACACGCTGCAACAGCAAAAATCTGCTGTTCCATCCAGAAGAGATGCCAAAGGTTCTTAGCTCTCTCCCGCAATGTCGCCTTACGCTTCAGATTGATGTGCTCACGAAATCCAAGAGATAGGTTGAGACAAGTCTGTCATGATGCAATGTGAACACATCTAAGTCATAGACATTCATAGACTCTCTCGCAGATCTCTTCATTTCTGGCGACAGCATCTGCCTCCCGCAGAACAGCATAATTCGTGCCGCGTCCTGAGGGATGAAGTGTACAGCTCCCTTTTCGGAGGCCGATTAGACGATCTTCGGACCGCCCCAGACTTGGGCGCCGAAGGAAGGCGCCCCGCGGAAAAAAGGGGGTGCTGCTCTGCTCGGTATCACTATGAGACAATCAAAACCAATCAGTAGAACTCAGTAGAACCAATCCCAGTGGATGTTTGGAAGATTGCTGGAGGTGAAAGAGAAAGACCGACCTGGAACCAGCCAAAAGAAGAGGCACTTGGTGGGGCAAGTCATCAGCTCCAGTGGGATAGCTTAATGATGCTGGATACCAAATGATACCGACACGACCCCCAAGATAAATGAGTTGTTCCCCACAACTCAATCTGTATCTATTTGATTAAATTTGTTATCTAGGGAATCTGCACTACTATACTGAAAACATATTGAAACAACCAAGCATACCCTATTACCCACACACCTGCGCGTTGGATGGCACCTGTAGGCCATCCAGCGGTCGCCCGGGTACAGCCACTAAGGGCGGGGGTCAGAGTCCTAGAAGTTCCGTCAGAGGATGGTTGATATGGTTGGTGGTTAAGCATGTGAATGACATACAGCTGTATTTTTGAATGAGGTGATTTAGTGAACCATTCAGTCTCTTCTGGAACTGGATTTTTTTCAAAGAAAACAGTTGGTGGTTTTACGGTGGGCAGTCTTGGAAGGGAGCAGAGTCTTTGGGAATTCTGCAGGCTGTTTATCGTACCAGGGAATCATCGATTGAGCCAGATTTCACCTCCCAGGTATTGCCCCACCATCTGCTTTTCCACAGGCGCAGCGGTGTACAAAACTGGGCCACTGTTCTTGGACCGGTCTTGACGAAAGACAACACAGATTCTGCATAAGAGTGATGTTGTGTGTGGATGCCTTACTCGATTATAGTGAACTCACCCCGCCGGATCCAAAATATTGCGTTTAGTTGGGGGAGACTTCCCGGGAAAGTCGCCCCAACATGCGTTCAGTTGCGGTGGAGCAGTTGCGTTAGATAGAAAATAATGTTTTAAAAATAACATTTGCTTCATTTAGCTTGTGTTTATATTGTTTTGTCTTGCTTGGTTCATTCTGCGGAGATGATGTGATGCTTGTTTATGCAGCCGTTGGGGGACGTAGTTCCATGCGGGAATGACAGTTGACTGCAACGTTGGGGGACCTTCGCCGGCATTGAGTAGCGGCTCAGCGGTATCTAGACAGATCAATAGAATTCAATAGATCAGATAGGTGGCAATAGGGATTTTGATGGATTTTTGCACCGCAAGGAACCAATCCTTGTTGAACTTGACGACATTTGTCTTTGTTTGTAACATGAGGACAGAACCATACAGATACTGTACATGATATTGCGATCTCAAGCGGGATCCAATCCCAACTTGCAATGTGACTCTATCAGGCCCGAGGATTGGTTTCGCGGGAGTGAAGGCGCACCCTGGGCCACTGGGGAGTTCTTGCTGTTCCCATGCCGCGGCCAGACTCATTGTGGTTCCATCCTGATGTTGCAGGTGAAATCCAGTCATCTATGACCTGTAGGAGCAATGGGAAAATGGATGAAGATTGGGGATGAGGTTCAAGGATTTTTTGGACATGCTTTATGTATCCCCATGTACTATTAAAATCTATTAAACAGAACCTCAAAGAGGGGTTGTACATGGTTGTACCACTACTGCCAGCCATTGCATTTCATAAAATCATACCGCCCTGGCATAATTCATAGGATTAGCATGGATTGGTTTATGTGCACATTTATGGAACCCACCCAATATTTGATGGGCAAAGCCATGGTTTCACATGGTTCCCCGTAGATTTTCCCCAACAGCGGCCCAGTACAGTGCAGCACTGATAACTTTGGCTGTCAATGAGTTTCGCTACCTGGGTACCATGGACTGATTTCCCATGATCATCCAATCCTCGGAGCATCTTAGCAGCGAAGTTGGGGCCACTTTGCGCAGGACTTGGCCCTTGTGCAGATTCGGGCGGTTCCACAGGCACCTAGTTTGGCTGATTTGGTCTCACGGCATCGCGACGCTGATGCGCACCCGTGGAACCAGCCGATGGCAACCAGCGACCGAAAGATTTAAGGGCCGAGCAAGAAAGGGCGGACACTATTTTAGTTTTTGATACGCAACATTATATACACAACAATTGCTTGACAAAATGGTAGTCACTAAGCTAGCAATTGATCATTGCTGATAGATATTCTATGATATTCTTCTGTTTCTCAGTAAGCCTGAAGGGTGTTGAGCTCCAAAGAGGCATTCGGGTGCACGAATTCGCTGATACCAATTGCTGTCGCCGTAGTTGCTGATTGGCAAAAGGTCGCCGGAAGCTTCACCCCACCACCCACAGCTTGTTTGGAATTGTTGCAGCATGGGTACATTGACCCGTATCCAGTTTGCGAAGTCGATTTTGCTAGTCTGGCTGGTTGTGGGTACCGCGGACAATTGAGTCAACCCAGCCATCAACTGGTTTATTGTCATTGGATCCACGGTTTCTTTCAAACAAGTGCAACGTTTGGCAATAGAGAAGACATTTGCTGCAGCCAGTTTAAGATCCTTGGACTTGCTGTGCTCCTGGCTTTCACATGAGGCCCAATGCACTAATTCCAAAACCGCAACAGCGGTGTTGTTCCTGGGTAAAACCATGAAAAGAAAATGAGACAGTGTTGGTACATACCCCAGTCTTAGAGGACTATGAACATCAGCTGAATCGATGACGAGAGCATTGTTCGACATTGTAAGCCCAGTGGGTCAGTAGGGTCGGGGTGATGTTTCAATGAGACACGAAGTACAACCTGTTCTCAGATGCTACATGAACGAATGAAGACGACTGGATTCGCTCGCCTTGGTTCCAGTTTCACGTGGCACGGGGCCGAGGGGCCCCACGTTTGTGCCCAGCAACCTACCAACCACACCACACCAAGTCACACCCCACACTGGGCACCAAAGCATTCTTGCTCCCTGTTTAATTTTACTTGAGATTTGGTTTCTGAGCTGGTGCAGAAGACTACGGGAAATGCCCCAGGAAGAGCAAATCCAGTTTTTGTTCAACATTGCAAGCTGCGTGCTCTAAGCCTCTAAGCCTACGATTTCTTGCAGAAACGAACTTGGGCAACACTATAGACTATGGCCGATGCAAAGCGAAAGCCAAGTGAAATCGATTCCTCAAGCATTTGCAAAAAGCATACAAAGCCGTTCTGGAACAAATCCGCTTGGCTGTAAGTTCTTGAACAAATCCACTGGGCTGTGTCTTGCGTTCCAGAAGTCATCGTCAAAAATAAGTCAGTGTTGGCAAACTTCCAACGTTTGAGGGCCAAGTCATCCACACACAAGATCAGCAGATTTGTTTATTTTTGGAAACGCGAGATGCCCGATGCAGAGCAATGGCTGGAAGCTCAAGGCGCAGTGTTGATAAATATAATATATCATTATATATAATATATATATGTATATTATTATATTATAGTTATAATATAATATATTATAATATAATATAATATAATATAATATGACATGACATGATATGATATGATATATATATATATAATATACGCATATATATATATAATTGATATAGGCGGGGTTTGGTTTGAAATTTATCATCCAGGTAGCCATACTCTTTTCTATCTGTTTGTCATGAAAGTGTTTGCTTCGTTTCTGGGTTGATTCTGAGCGTGCGACGAGACTCTGCCAAGTTGGGTACCCCAGAACTCGGATGAGTAGTTGGAGTAGAACAATAATATTACCATCTGGTTATTTAACATAGCCATGGAAAATCCCTTATAAATGGAGGTTTTAATGGGAAAATCATCTATAAATGGGCCATTTTCCATGGCTATGTTAAATAACCAGAGGATATATAAGTATGCAGAAGTACTAGTATAACTGTTATAACTATTACTGCAAAGAGTAAGAAACTCCAAATCCATGAGTTGGGAGAGTCTTTACTTTGGATCCAGAAGTCTTCGTCCCCAACTTCGGACGCCCAAAAATTGGCGCCGAATGGTGTGCCAGGTGAAGTGTGGGACCTCGATGCGGAGAAGCAAAGCAACTTGACCAAACTTTTTTGAAATTTTCCATCCGGGATATATATATAATATATAATATGATATGATATAATATGATATGATTTGATATAATATAATATATAATATATAATATAATATAATATAACATAATATAATATGATATGATATAATATGATATGATATAATATAATATAATGTAACATAATATAATATGATATGATATGATATAATATATAATATAATATAACAATATAATATGATATGATATAATATGATATGATATGATATAATATGATATGATGTAATATGATATGATATGATATGATATAATATGATATGATATAATATAATATAATGTAATATAATATAATATAATGTAATATAATATAATATAATGTAATATAATATAATATAATGTAATATAATATAATATAATATAATATAACATAGTATATACATATATTATAATATATATATATATTATAATCAATTATAATTACGTATATAAATATAATTGAAGTTAGTATATGAATGTATATGAGGATAATGATAATAATTCTCAAGGGAAACAATGCGATACTGGGATAATTGATTTTGGTAGCTTGCTCCAACCATGTCAGGTAAATGAGGACCACAAGGGGGAACATTGGAGTGAATTGACCGTTTTCCTGCAAACTTATATGGCTGGGCTACTGTTCCTGGTATTTGGGGCATTTTGGGGCGTTGGGAGCAAGAGTGACTTCGTTGGGCTGCTGCTGCGGACTTCCTTAGGAAGGTTCACATCCCAAATGACCGTTTGGATCTTTTTGGGGTGCTGAAAGATGGGAGATAATGTCCAAACATATCTAAACCATCCAAAACTCGAAACCAATTAATAAACCACCTAGGTGATTCGAAATGTTGATGTGTGGAATGGCATAGCCACAGAAGCATATCTACCCTCCAGAAAATTGACATATCTACATGACATATCCACCATTTATCGACATTTCTAGATCATTTCCCAGCATTTCCCCAGGACTTTTCCATCCCAATGTTGACATTCTGCAGGTGTGGGCCTGGAGCTTTCGAAGCTCCAGGAGCGCTTGGAGCGATTGAAGCTTCGAGAGGCGTTGGTGGAGGGGGTGGGACTTAGCTTCGCCAGGAAGATCTTGAAAAATGGCTGCGTCAAGTTGGATGCCCAGACAGGGGCGTATTTTAGGTGGGGAAGATGTTGACAAGCCATCAAATTTGGGGGTTATACAAGTTATACATAATATACATGTAATCATGTATATGTTTATTTCTCAGACAAACACAAATGGGAAGAATGGGGGATTAGCTATAAAGCTGATGACCGGCAAATACTGTCAACTAACACTCATGGATGTTTGACATATTTGTCAGTGAGACTTACTGGTAAACAGGCAAACACTTGGAGATTTTGTTCGACCACAAGTGGCAAGATCAGCTGGCTGAAATGGGAATGGGTACGTATGAGGTCAAAGCTCAAGACCCTCCACAGAACTGCTCGTTTTGGATCATGTTTGGATCTCGCCCGTCCAATCTGATATTTAAATAATTTAATCACCATTTTTAATGGGAAAATCCACTATTTCTATGGCCACTTTTCATTGCTATGTTAGTTCACCAGAGGGTAACACTGACATAATTTATGTTGTGAATTTGCAACATGTTTTTTTCACAAGTTGCCGGCTGAAAACTCCAAGTTATGGGATGTGGGACCCCAAGTTGGCACGGATCAACCGGGACGCACACGCTTCACGGCAGGCCGAAGTGCGCTTTGCCCTCCGTGCGCTGCGGCGATGTCCCAACACGCCGACAGCATATGGCACGCCGCACATCGTGGAGTTCGAGGTGTCAGCGCGCAGCGCGCAGCAATGAGTGGATCCAGCCAGAATCATGTGAAGTTTTGGCCATTGGCCAATTGCCTTCCTCTTAACATAAATTTGGCAAGGAACATGTGGGACATGTTTCTTTTTGGTCAGTAAAGTCTCCCAAAGAATTCCAATCCCCATGTGAAGTTATTCGCAATTTAGCAGGCCCTGATCGGAACACCTCAAACAAAAGAATCTTCAATGCTGTCAATGCTCAACGATTCACTTGCAATTTTCACTTGCAGCGGCTACCTCGCACAACTGACCAAGTCTGTTTGCTGGTTTAGAATGGTATAGAATATTCCAATTCACACTATAATACTCATCTGTACTAGTAGTGGAATTTAATTTTCAACATTTTTAACCACATTTTTTGGATGATGATCCCTAATGACATCTACTAGTAATGACTATGTCATATTGTTCAGGTGGGTTCAAACCACCAACCACTCATCTTTAAGTCATTAACTCTGCATGGTTGGTTTGTAAACTCCATTACTTGTAACGACATATCTTGCATCAACCCAGAAGTTACAGTAGCGGATGGCAAACCAACCCAGCAAACTAATTCCCATGAAATCCCATGAAATCCCATAGAATCCTGAGCCCCAGCCATCACAGGCGCTGCTGGGCCGTGCTGAAGCAGGGGCCTGGGCTGAGCTGCTGGCGCTGCTGCCGCGGCATGTGGTGCATTTGACGCGCCTGGCACAGTTCAGTGGGCGGCAGGGGACAGAGGCCGCCAGGGGAGGATGGGCCTATCCAGGATGGGTTTCGACGTGAGATCAGTGAGATCATATGAGACCCGTTGGTGTTTTGGGTTGCTGTTGCAATAGCGAGATCCTAAGACTCCTAAGAGTAGGTTCTTGTGACCGTGCATGCAGTGGATCGAAGATGAACAATTGCTCGTTGCATCTCGTTGCATTCAGCTCCATCCTCCCAATTTACCCAGGACCTGTTGGATCCTTTCAAATCCTGTTGGGTTTGCCACGTTCCCAGTTGTAAGATCCGAGGTCCTGGCGTTGATGGCTGCAGCCTTAGTACAGGCGGAAGGTGCTTCAGGGATCATCATGGAGGAGCTGTTGAGAGCCCAGCTGGAGGCGAGGGCTGGAGAGATTCAGATGCCAAAATCACTGGTTGAATCACTGGTTGGATTGTTTGGCGATCCCAAACCCGTCAAACCCGTCAAACCCATGAAACCGGGCCTTGGAGTGAGAGGAAAGAGGCCCATCAACTCGACCCCAAGTAGTTCAAATTGTAACAAGGATTAAACAAAATCTGAGTCAGCGACACAAGTGAAACTGGGAGTTTTGCTGCATGGAATGGGTCGGTGTTTAGACATGTTTAGAAGGGTTCATGAGCAGATGATGATAGCAAAGGAAAACTTGTACCAGAGCTCATCAAGGGCCCAAAATGACAATGACTGGATCCAATAGCCAAACCATTGTCTCTACGTCGGTCAAGGCCTTAGAGCCGGACCAGAGTGTCCACAAGGCTTTGCTGGAAGAAGGCACGGCTGCAGCCTTGACTCCGGTTGTCATAGAGGTTTATCATATAATATTATATAATATCTACTGAATATCTACTGGACATATGTATCATTGCATGGTATTCCCAGTTGCTTCATAGACATGTTTCATCAAGTTCAAGCTTCAGTTTAAGTTTTTGAGGCATGGAAGCCATGTGATGATTAGGACGGCTGAGCTTCCAGGCAGTTTCACCTGGACGTTTCTGATGGCCTTTTCTGCGGAGGATCCTGACTGCGAGGTCGGGCCGGTCTCAAGGAAGAAAGGAACAAATGGCAAAGCTCAAACACCAAAAGTGTGGATCCAGGGTATATAGCAACCACTGCAACCACCCAAAAGATCAGAAGTGGCGCTGGTGTTTGATGGTCACAAGGATTCCAAGAGCATCAAGAGCTGGCTAGGCCTGGGTTCGTGATGCAGTGGCCGAGAAGGCGGAGATGGGCCGAGGATAGTTCTTTATCAATTGCTTTAGTAACTTTAGTAGAGTCTACTAAGTAGATGAACATGGAAAATGTCCCCGCCCAAATGGGCATTTTGATGGGGATTGATGATGATTGATGATGATTGATGATGATTGATGATGATTGATGATGATTGATGATGATTGATGATGATTGATCAATTGGTTTAGGGGTAGTCTTCCGACAAACCCAAATCTTCAGATGAAATTCATAGACATGACCAACATCTTTCAGTTGTGGTGTCTGAAATGTTGATGAAGTTTGACAGAATTGTTGAGAAACAAAGTACATGCCCCATACATGGACTGCCAGATGTTCAGGCTCTACATGTTGACCAGTCGGAGTGTTGGCCTTTCCTTACGTTGAAACCACGAGAATGGACACCCCGGAAGTTTCAGAATTGATACACACAATAATGATACTAAATGACAAGAGATGGCAACTCTCGCAAGAAAACACATCTTCCAAGCTGTTCACTGTTCACTGAATTATCCATCCTTATCACTTATCCATCTTCTCCATGGTCATTGGTCTTTCGCTATACTTCCATGGTTTTTCTTTCCCGGGCAGTCCGCTGTCCCTCGCTGGTTTTCGTTTCAGACCTTGGATGGTCTTCGACAGCTTCTGCATGCTGACCGTCGCGTCCGGTCCAAGTGGGGGGGCCAGGAGAGTGGGAAACATCCGGGCAGTTCTGGGTGTATCAAGCCTCGTTCACTGCGATTGAGCCATCATTTTGGTGGGCATCCACCATATTGGGACAGCACTATGAACAGGGACCACCGCAAGTGGGGATTTACCACCTTTCCGGATACAACCACCATTGATGGGCGTACATTAGCCAACAGACAATGGCATGAAAGATCATGAAACCAACAAGCATGGAACATGATATATGATGCACATGTAATGCTTGATGGATACTGGAGACAAGTCAAAAAAATAGAAACAGGGTGCCCGGAAAACTGGGTGGCTGACGGGTCTTCTTCACATTTGACTCGTACCGTACTATTTCAAATGGATGTGGGCATGGCAGTTTCTCGCTTCCATGTTGAATACTTCTGGGGTTGGCAAAACGTACTATACTTGTTCTTTGGCCACGTTCATGGGTATGCGACCAAGTTTGACTTCAAGAAAAGACCCAATTTGTGGTTCCCAGGGTCTCAGATTTTGATTAAGCAGGATCGCCCATGGTATTTTCTGATGAATATCCCAATCCTTGAGAAACCTGGCTTGGGCCATCAATGACTGGGCCCAGAGAAAATATGTTCGCAGGGGCCTCCCAGATACCAAGTGGGAATAAAACCCTTTTGAAACCTTAGGTAGGTAGGTAGATAGATGGATAACGATGGATAGATAGATAGATAGATAGATAGATAGATAGATAGATAGATAGATAGATAGATAGATAGATAGATAGATAAGATTAGATTAGATTAGATTAGATTATATAGATTAGATAGATAGATAGATAGATAGATAGACAGACAGACAGACAGACAGATAGATAGATAGATAGCCAGGTAGGTAGGTAGGTAGGTAGGTAGGTAGGTAGAGAGATGGATAAGTAGGTAGATAGATAGATGGATAGATAGACAGACAGACAGACAGATAGATATAGATATTATGAGATACCAGCAATATCCAGTAATATCTAGATGATCTACCGCTAAGATCCACTAAGTGGGATGGCCCTCCCAAGGTGCTTGAAACGCTTCAGCAGGGCCTTTCTGCACCCAGAGCCGGATGCCCAGCAACGCGCCATAGCGGCTACCCCCTGGTGATGCTTGGAGAACTTGGTTATAGTCCCAGTATGTCCCAGTTGTACCTCCCATTTGTTTTTAGCATTTTGAAACCAACGAGGTTGTATATATTTACTATATTTACAGAAGTTTTACAGAAGTAGAGACTTTATGTCAATGTTCAGATCTGTCAACTAGCTTTATGCAGATCTGGTACAGTTGAAACACCATCGTTCTGAGACATTTGAGTGATCAAATTGCTCAGGATGGCCAGAACGAGATCGCAGGAGCCAATGTCGAGCCCCAAGTTTGAATGGCGATGCTGTGCAATGGTTCCAAATCATGTACCCCAAAAATTGGTCAGTTCTCACTCCAAGTGGTCAAATGTTTGGGTTCATTATTTTTAATTCATATCTTATTTTTGAGATATATAGCCTAGGCTTTTCATGCCATGTTTCAGCTGTAACACTGATCTTCAAGGCCGCTGAGTGTGGCGGATTTCATTGGCGAGTCGGGAGCCTTGGTTTGGCAGATGAAGATGACATGGACTGGGTCACCATCGTCTAATCATCATTTTCATTATAATCCAATATCACATTGACATGTAAGTATATATAATAGTTATTCATAGTTCATGCATTTTACAATAAATAAATATATAATATGTATATTATATATAATATGTATGATTATATAATAGGTATTATATATATAATGTGTATAATATGTATAATAGAGATATACATATTCAACACGTGCTGGATCTTCAGCACGTGTCTACCGGGGTTTTCACCTCGTGCCGCCGGACCGGGGACCGCCCAAAGGCCTGAGGAAAGTTTACCTCAGCTGTCGCCAGCTTCACCCAAGGCAGTTTAATGGGGATTTCCCGGGGATTTAAGCATCATTTATAGGGGGTTTCATGGGAATTTCATGATGGTGATTGAATGCAATTGAACTATCATTGATCATTTATTTATAGGTGGTTTTTACGGGCTCAAAAAACCACCAAACATATGGGGATATTGATATAATTCACAGACTCACCAATGGTTTATAGAATTTTCTGTGGCAGTGATTATAGCCAAGCTATTTCCATTGTGACAAGCAAGTGTTCTGACTATATTCTGCTTTGGTGGTTTCAAATTGGCTCATCACAATGACTTGTAGATTGCTTGCTTTACATGCTATTTTTAGAAATTGGTGTTCCATTTCTGCAGAACGGGATCAATATCCGCAGTGATCATCACTTGTCCGAAAACAAAGGACATCCAAACGTCTAAAACCCAATGGTGTTTCACGTTCCTTGATTATATGTTCCATCGATTATTTAGGGTCTTACCCATTTTCAGACACACCCAAATACTTGTATCATATAGTTGGTTATATCCTCATTAGCTCCCAATGTTTCCTTCTAACATGCACGAATTTCCTAGGTAAAATCCCAATTTTGCCTGGTTCATTTCCTTTTTCCCAGTTCAAATCCTGATTTCTATGGCCACCAGATCTCCTTTCGGGATGCTCAGTTGGCAGCGACAACGGCATGGCCGGCTGGCAAGGAGGTGGATGCTTGAACTCAAATGGAGGGTTTACCCTCTGGTAATTTAACATAACTATGGAAAATCACCATTTATAGTGATTTTTCCCCTGAAAAATGGTGATTTTCCATAGTTATGTTAGTTTACCAGAGGGTAACCACTACAAATGGTGGATTGAATGGTGATTTTGCATGCTTTAACAATGGGTCAACAATGGTGAATAATGAATGGGATGATAATGGGATTTACCCTCTGGTAATTTGATGATGTGTCGGGGGAATCCCGTTCTTAACCAACCAGGATTAAAATGATAGAGGGATTTTGAACACTGCTCAAATGGAGGGTTTATAGTTTACGCTCTGGTAATTTAACAGTTTGCTATTGAAAATGGCACATAGAAATAGTTGATTTACCTATTAAAGCAATGGCGTTGTTTTTCTTTCCCTGCCATGTAAAAACCAGGTGGTATGATCATGTTTTTCGATGATCCTGGAGCAGATAGAGTGCATCATTGCAATATATTAAAATATGGGAATGTCTTGTGAAAGACATATTCTATGTGTTCCAGGATGATGGTGTCATTTCATAATTGTACAATTTTGTTGTATGTTTACATATGTGTATATATATATATATCATGCATGTATAATATACTTGACAGATTACATATTATATATGATATATATGATATATATATATGGTATATATGATATATTATATATACAATAAATATAATATATGATAAATATAACATATATATTATATTTATTATTTACATTGTTTATATTATATACGTTCTATATGATATATATTATATATATATTATATATTATATATTATATATTATATATTATATATTATATATTATATATTATATTATATATTATATTATATATTATATATTATAGATTATAGATTATAGATTATATATTATATATTATATATATTATATATTATATGATATGTATTATATATATTATGTGTATTTGATGTTGGTCAATGATGATTTAGTTGTTGATTTCATTCTAACTTTGACGTTCCAAATGTACTGGGGATGATGAACCTAATTGAAACACACTGTAGTTTTTGGTGTCAACGCCAGTAAGAGGCCATGCGCGTGTTCATATTTTGGAGGTGGGGGGGTGGGGGTGGGGTGGGGTGGGGTAACGTTGCGACTTCAACTACAGGGTACGTTTTCTTGCACTTCCACACGTACGTCATGCTACGCTGCTGGACGTTCTCTTGCACTTCCACACCTGCGTCATGCTGCGCTGCCGGACGTTCTCTTGCACTTCCACACATACGTCATGCTTTGCTGCTGGACGTTCTCTCATGCTACGCTGCTGGACGTTCTCTTGCAAAAAAAAGAACTTTTCCACGAAGCTCGTGGGACACAAAATTACAGTTTTGTTGTGGTAAAACACTAGATTTTCCAATGGTGAGGCGACGTTTCCATGGAATTTTAACCACAATTTTATTGAAGAAAAACAAACACGTGCAAATGACTACAGTTTTGGACAATTCCACCATTATCCTGTGATTGTCTGAAGTCATCACGGACACGGCGTCTTACAGGCGTTGAAACCTAGTTTTTGAATGAAGTCGAACAGCAGCAACTCGTTCTCGCGGCATTGTCGGGTGAGACAAAGGCGAAGGACTTAAACTAATTAGAACCCCAACTTGGATCACCCAGTCGCTTGACATGGCAAAAACTCTTGATCCCCCAAAATTACAGTAGTTTGAAGTCCAGATAAATTCTTTTTTTTTTGTCTAAGGCTAGAGGGCAGAGGGGACTGGACCCAGACCCGACAACCCCTTTCTCCAGAGTTGAATAATCGGAAATTGACAGGAAATCCCAACAGTTAGTAATTAAAAGAATCATTGATTGATGATTGATGGTAATCATACAACCCAGGAACTGGCTGATCAGAGCGATTCGTCCCAGCCTCAATGTGCGTTGTTTCCCAGAGATCCTCAGTTTTCCCCCGTAAGATGGCTATCTGACATCCCCCATGTTTTGAATGAAAACCAAGGCCCAGATGGACTCGCCAGGTCAGATGCACCGAAAAATATGACGAAAAATGGGGGGTTCCTATTGGGAGAACCCTGAAGACATTGCCTTCAGCTTGGGATTTATACCCCAAATTCCATAGGAAATTCTCCTGAAGACTTGAATTGGTCCCTGTCCTTTTGCAACTTACCCCTCTCGCCTTCTGGCCAGGAGCAGATGGTGCGAAGAGCCAACACCACCAACTGTGCGCCAGGCTGGTGATGTATGGGTCAATACCTATAGATACATTATGATAAAATTTTAATGGGATGAACATCCATTTACCAGCTATTTTGAGGTTCACTAGGTACCAGGGTTTTGACTCATAGCCATGTTGCAATCCTTTGGACAGCGGAATTCTCTACCTCAAATGCCACAGGTCCAACAGCAGACATCGACAGCATCGCCTCGTCTCTGGTGGGGGATCTTGGTGTTTTTTTTTGTGAAATAACTAGGAGAGACTGGCTGAGTATAGCAGGTGTTCCTGGATGATTCTGTTGATACCTTATGGATATTTATGGATATTATATAAGGATATTTATGGATATTTATGGATATTCATGGATATTTATGGATATATTTATGGATTTTCCCTGTGCACAGCTATTGTTCTTATGATTCTGGTGGCTCATCACAACATCACCCATGGTCACATTGATGCCCATTTTGTCGAATAGGGTTAGCTCCCCGCACCAGGTTGAATCTCTGGTGGACGCAGCTGATGCTGCACCGTCCGGTGTCACAGATGCTGTGGAGGATGGGTGGTGACCCCAAACTCAGCCACGGAGGAGTGGTTTTTCAAAGCCCTAGATAAATAATCAGAAACATCCAGGCAATGTACATTTGTTCGACGCTGATTTGGGGGCTGCTCAGTTTAAAGGTGCTACAGTGATTGAATGGTTTGTGATGATGAACCGAGACATTTTGGATGCGTCTCAAAATTGTTATTTGAATTATTTTGAAATATGTTGAATTCGTAAGATAAAACATGATAAACTGATCAACTAGTCGTATCAACTTTGGGGGTTCCAAACCTTGAGACGAACCCCATTTACTATGGAATCCCTGGACTCCGAGGCCTATGTTGTGCCGCCTTGCTGCATCGCTGGCAAGCTTTGGTGAGCAGGGCGAGGACCTGCTACCCCCCATGTTTTTTTATTTGTTGATCATCATGAGTTTCCCATGTTTTTTCCCCCCTATCCATGTCATTCCATGTCTACTTGTTCATTTTTTGGGCAAATCCAGATATTGATGGAGTACCTATGGTTACGTCTCTGTCAACATAACGAGGAGTGGACTGGGATTGTAATCTGCTTAAGCTGGGAGCGGGGGGGCCCATCATGGCCCAACTTGGACAGTTTGCCAAATCAATGGGAAGGATGAAGTTTGTGTCTCAAAATGTGCCAATTCCGATGGCTTTTTTCTCCATAGTTACTACTCACAGGACCTGCTGGCCACCCTTCTGTTGACTCATTGGCTGGTCAGAGCCTTGATGAAAGCTGCGTGCAACGCTTTTGGCCGGCGATGTGGTAGATCCAAAAGTATTGCACAAAAGGAGATGGTTCAAGGCTCAAGGGAGAAGCATCACACAAAATGACTAAATATCTGTGGGATTCTATGGGTCTATTGGACCCACATGGGCCCACATCTTTGACCCCAAGGGCTGGACGGACCGAGGCACCAGCCCTGTTGAAACCGAGTTTGGGATTAGGTGCCATCGGATTCCGCTTGGTTCTGCCGTGCTTGGGCTTGGGTACTATTGAATACTATTGAATTCAATCATGAATACCATTGATTTTACGCCGAAGTTTTCTGCGTCAAATCCAAAAACTATATTATAATTGGAGAAACGTGGAGACACATCAAAATTCAGCAGTTTGGTTCGGCACATTTCGGCACATTTCGGCACATCCAAGTTGGTGAAGAGGGCTGCGAGATGAATTTGCGCCTCTGTCAGGCCTTGGACTTGCTGAAGTCTTCCCGGTGCTCAATGCGCTGAGCTGAGCAGCAATTATCCAAAATGCATCCAATCACTTAGATCGATGTGGGGAAGTGATGGGAATTGGGGATCATCATGGTCATTTTGAATGAGTTTATTATCAGTTTGAAAATGTTTGAAAAAATAACAATGGACACTTCATATTGGATAGGTGAATCAACTACAAACTGGTGACTTTCCATAAAACCATAAGCAGTCCCATGATTCCAAGGTGACAGAGACAACCTATTCTTTAAGATCTTTGGCACAGCTGGCATCTTAGACTCCACGAACAGCGTTTGAATATGTTTGAATTCACTCACTGATTGAGTCCAAAGTCGTAAAGTCTTAAACTGGATGTTTCAGACTGATACTCCACAAATACTCAAAAGACTTCCAGACACTTTCAACAGTCGTTTGAATCTGAGGCTACTCACATCTGCAGTCACCCGAGCAGGCGTCCAGAGACAAGAAAGACAGTAGCAACGCAGCTAATCTGACTTAGCTTATGCGTTTGCGCAGCAGGAGACGAAAGCGAAACGAAGCCTTTACGGACCTTGCTCGGGTCTCAACTTGGGTAAGTGTATGCTCACATTTGAGGAGATGGCTTTTGTTTCTGATGATCATTGCTGATCAAATATGCCTTAAGTATTTTGAAGTACAGAGAAGTACTTTCCATCTTTCTTGGGGAAGATGACCGTGTTTCGCACAGGGTTTTCCAACGCTTCCCAAGCACCATGCGGTTCATCGGACTTTCCCCGGCACTGAGGACCCAAGCCCTCGCGAAGCGTGGGATGGCTCAAGCATCCGCAGCGCAGTCGCACGAGGAGCACCGCAGCCGGTTTAAAATGACTGAATTCTGTTGGATGCCATTGTCTTAAAGTTTGACCCATACTCATCTAACAATATTGAACATATTTGAACATCATTGTCATGATTTAACCTCTGGTGCTGAAGTGTCGAGCCTTGTGGATCAGTTTTCTGTAGGCACCCAACCCTCCAGCATCCTCCAGCACCATAGCAACGAGCGCACGTCCACCGCTGTGTCTAGGAGCCACCCTCTTGTTTGGAGCCTCGGAGGGGCTGATGCTGGACTCAACCCAGCAAGGGGGGTGGGTTTCGGAGGTGTACAACTTTGTATCAGCAGGTTTGCTGCCTTCTGGTGGGAAGGCAGGCGCAAACCACTTCATCAACACATCAATTTAATGCTAGGATGGGCTCCTTACATGGAGTTTGAAGGTCTGTAATATTGGAACACCGGATGTTTATAGTCCGTGTCAACCTTGCAATATCATTATTACCAGAGCCTCTCCCACGGCAGGCCTCGAGTAAATATACCATCTTCGCAATCAAAATGTGCTCATCCATCACATGGGCTGTATACAGTATGGCTGTATGGATTATCTCCTCAACACCACCTTCCACAAACGCATCTGTAGGTGTTGTTTGCCGGGCAAGCGAACTCATTGCACTTGGCACCAGTCAAAAACTCAGTAACTGTTGAACAACGCGAAAGAAAAACGCCACAGCGCGAAAGGTTCGCGAAAGAGATGGCGAAAGGGAAGACGGAATAGAAACAAATCATCGGGGTTTCGGCAACCGCTCAGTTGTTGTTGCTGGTGGCTGTTGAACTTCTCATCAGAACTCCTTCAGTTCCCGCTAAGACCAGCTGGGAATTCTTGTGATAATCCACAAAGTTATGGAACAAGACAGTCACATGCATTTGTTGTACAGTATAATGACCTATAGTGAATTATGATACTAGATGATACAAGCAAAATACCAATGATGGATATGATTAAATGATATCAACAATATAACAGATACACGGGGAATGTCATTTTTTGTCGGCCGTGGCTCAGGTTTGAGCACCTCGGCTGAAGATGTGGCCGAGATACTGTCCATGAGCCCTGATAAAGTGCGATTGCTTGGTCGAAGGCGGGGCATGGGGATGTTGGGCTTCAATGGGGAAATTATGGGAAAATCATAGTCAACCAATGGATTTCACTGGATTTCTTCGGTCATTTTCACCTTCAATCATTTTCTTTTTTTTTAAAAAAATATGTTTTTTTTGGGGCAGGTGGTTGCCATTTGGCCTCAAGTAGATCCATGCTGGCTTCAGGCCGTCTTCCTCTGGTTCCACATCTGCTGTGGTTTGGATCTCAGCCAAAAATCCACGCTGAAAGTCATGGCTGGTACAGAAAAATGAGGGCTACCTAGCAGAATCTAGCAGATAGTGTCATGGGATATCGGATATCATGGGATATCATGGGATATCATGGGATATCATGGGATATCATGGGATATCATGGTCTTTTGTACATACCATAGCTGGAGTCAACTAAGATTCGATTGGGACTATGACATACTAAAATGTAATCAATAGTATTTCACACTATATCTACTATTAAGATCTATTAATATGAACCACAATTGATATACTTCATAGACTTCATAGTAGGGGCCCATCATGCGAGCTTTCAACAGCTGGCCTTGATTCAAGGTACAGCTGACCTGGTCACCACAAATTTGTGGATGGTTGACCAGTTCTTTCACAAAATGACTTCCTTATTTCTGCAATCAAATTCACTATCTATGTGTACGTATATACAATAATATATATATATATTTAATATATATATATTAATATATATTAATATATATATATAGATACACCATATAATAATACTACACAGTATTATTTGCGGTAGTATGTTATATAATTGGTGCTTCGTGGTAGTTGTCGAATTTGGGCCTCACAACCACGAAGTAACGCCAGGTTTGTTGGTTAAAGCGCGGGTCACCAGCAACGCATCGGGCTTCACCACCGGGAGAGGAGGAAACTGCAGCTGGAAACCCCTCCGGCTTCACCATGCTTTACCCATCATTCTAATAGGGAAGATAATGAGCCCATGGATTTGGGATACCCTCTGGTAAACTAACATAGCTATGGAAAATCACCATTTTTTATGGGTAAATCCACTATAAATGGCCATTTTCAATGGCTATGTTAATTTACCAGAGGGTACCCTATATCCTTTACACATTTAAACCCACCTGGAGTTTCCGAAGATGAATCGACGTGGCAATGCGCATTTGACAGAAACTGCTGGCAATAATGTGCTTACTTCAATGCTATTTGGTATGTCTATAGTTATATGCCTTTTTTTTTGGACAGGCCAGGAACCTCGAAATGCGAATTGGCTTGTGACCTGTTCTTTATTCATATTCATGTATTTTTCTTTTGATTTTTCCATATTTTGGGGAAGATTCACATTGATTAAGCCACATATGCCACATGAACTCCAACCTACTAGCACTTTTTGGAATGATTTAAGATGATTTAAGATATTCACATTGAATTGATTCCCCCACAAAAAGGGCCCCACACGACTCATCCACCAAAAAGTTGCCGGTCTAGGAGACCGGCACGGGCGGAGCCGGCGGAGCCCGTGCTCGGCCCCTGCGGCTCAGCGAGACGAAACGCCACAGCGACCGTGGCTGGGTCTGATGGTTACCTGCCAGGTAGCCATAAAAATTGGATAAATAACCCATGATGACCCCATAAATATCCATAATTAATTTATTTATTTTTATTTTTTTAACCGATTTTTGTGGGTACTTGGGTCTAGGTAGAATTAGTGATGACTTGATCATCATTTAATTGACACTTCAAAAATTTCAATCCCAGAAAACAGGCAGACTTTGGTCATGAAAATGTATTATATCAGCATCCAATTGTTGGGATTTGATCAAATTTTACCCATGCATGCTCATTTACTTAATTTCTTGGTGAACATGGATGGATAACCTGTTTCTTCAAAACCAAATATTGAGTTTTCTGGGGAAACTATCCTCCTAAATCTTGGTGATGGACTCCGGTGATTTTGGGATGGCACGGAATTATCATCGTTTGAGTGGATGGCTTGTGGATGGATGATATTTAGCATGGAATACCATGGAATATTGAAGCATATGAGGGAGGATTTGCACTGGATACAGGTACCCGAAATCCGATCCTTGGACACTTGAATGGCTACCCTGGGGATGTTTGAACATCGGGTATAGCCCCATTCAGAACATCAAATAGTCATTCTGATGGGGAAACAATGGGAAACATGGGGAAACCAAGTTTCTAAACCATTGGATTTTCGGGTAATCAGATGATTGGGCCGAGCTCTGCTGAGCCCAGGAACCCTCAATCGACGAGAGGAGGCCCTCATCTTGCTTCGACAGCAGGGCAGCCCAACTCTTCACCATTTGTTCAATCTGGCCATGAAAAAACGATTCAGATGAGGAAAATGAGGTTCGACCTTGATTTTTGGGTACCATAGGGGTTACCATGGGGTACCCTATTGATTTTTAAACATAGATCCAGTTGATGCAGCTCGTGGTCTGTTTTCATGGGAGGAAGCTCCAGGGTAACCAATGGATCTGATTTCAAACACGAAGGCAGAGATGACCAGGTGAAAGCCCCATTGAGGAATACCAATGGAACATTGTGGAATATCAATGAATATCATTCATTATATTTAACCATTATAAATAAATACCATTATAAAGCTCCA
Source organism: Cladocopium goreaui (assembly GCA_947184155.2). Lineage (NCBI taxonomy): Eukaryota > Dinophyceae > Suessiales > Symbiodiniaceae > Cladocopium > Cladocopium goreaui. Next base: position 24,615 of record CAMXCT020000988.1, on the reverse strand, counting down.
TTGTGGAATATCATTCATTAAAGCCAATAGCTATATTTAATTATAACCACTGGAAGATCGAATCAGTGACACCTGTGGTTCCAATGAGGCTCTTGCGTGAACCTCGAGCGCTTTGTGGTGGCCGCCTCTGGTTGTTCCGGTAGTTACTCCGAAGCCAAAGAGTCTGCATCAAACATGGTCTTTCAAGTGTGTAGACTCGTCATGATACATTGATTGACCGCAAGTCATGTCTCCAGCAGCAGCGATTCAGAATTCGGCAATGGCAGGTCATGGAGTTGGTGCGGACACCGAGATCGAAGATGTGATGTGATGTGATGTGATGAGTAATACTTCTTGTGGCATCTTGTGGCAAAGCTTCCGTCGTTTTTTCGAACTGCAACACGACTCTAGCAAAACGTGATTGTACTATGGACGGGACAGCTGCTAGTGAAGAATACAATCTGACAAACTGTCCTGCCCCACTCCAGCCCACCGCGCAAGCATCCACTGGTTTGGAACTGTTCATAGACAGTTTCCGTTGTGGAACGGTTACCAAACATCAGATTAAATCCAAGTAGATGCCATCAGACCCCCTGAAATCCAATTTGTTGATGGTTAAAGCTATCAAATACAACCCAGGTACAGCAGATGGTGCCTTGCTGGCGGCTTTGGCGCCAGCACGACGAGGGACTGAGCTGTCACGACAGCTGAAGATCCAGCTGCTGCAGGACAGAGTTGCAGCGAGGGGGGCATAGGTTGAGTTAGGTTTGCAATTGTTTGCAGGGAAGGATTTGGAAAAAAGGCTATATAGGACATAGGAAGTTATATACGGGATAGAATCTAGAAAATCAGAAATTTGACCTGCAAGTGGGGAGGATGCTGAAGTGATGATTTGCTGGTTTTATGTGATAGCCTGCACTACAATAGACAGTTTTTTGAGACATTCTTTGGTCCAAATGGTTGTGGATCAGTGATGATCAGTGGATATTGCTTCATATTGCGGATTCCGTTGTGGACTGATTAATGGTCCGGCCACGGCTTGGGAGGAGGCTTTGCTTTGGCAAGAGCCAAGCAGTTCCGAGAGTGCAGCGCCAGAGACAGTCACTGAGCAGGCGGGATGTGGTTGTCAGGAGTGTTTGAGATGTGCGTTTTAGGAAAAACCATTCAAAAAACAAGAAAACCCAATGGTTCCAGGACAGTTCCAGGTATTAAACAAATTAAACCCGGATAAACCGGTATTTCCCACCTATCGAATTCCTATCCCCTTGTACCGACGCCTGCAGGAACTCTTCAACTTGCTGCAGGAGTCGCTGCAGAAGGACGAGCCTTTCTGAACGGCGAAGCACCTGGCTTCGCCCGGCGACAGCGGCTACAGGTTCTTACAGGTCAACCGTAGAAAATCGATAGAAAATCTGCAAGGAATAGCTATGTTAACATGTATATATATATATACGTTATATATACATATATGTATATGTTATATATATATGTTATATATATGTTATATATTGTTATATTTATATATATATTGTTATATTTTTATATATATTGTATGTTAGAAAATATGTATGTGAGCTGGATTATGTACAATAGAATGACTCTACATTTTCAGATTCCCAGTTTTACTGGATGAGTATCATTGCAACTATATAATATGGTTGTGATTGTGATAGGTATGGAGGAACCCCATTTTGGGATGAGTGCATAATGATGATTACCAGGAATGACACACTTTGGGAAGATAGATTTTAATCTATGTGACTAGCCCCAGTTTGATTAGATTATCTATGAGAAATGATGATGTAGATAATCTCAAATATGAATCCATTCCATTAAGAATTTGATATATTTCATGTCCCAATTTCATTTGTTAGACTTAATTTATCTTAATTAAAGGGCTCCGCCCCCTGCCGCCGACCCCTGGGCATATCTCCCATTGAGCAAAACAGCAGGGCCCTGAAGGACGGACCGAGCCTCCGGGCAACGGCTCCCACTGCCTAACGTTGCTTTCTGAACCTACAAGAAAACTAGCTCTCTTCCAGCCGTCACGGCTCACAAACGGCACCCTCGCCACAGCAAAACAGCAGGGCCCTGAAGGACGGACCGAGCCTCCGGGCAACGGCTCCCACTGCTTAACGTTACTAACGTTGCTTTCTGAAGCTACAAGAAAACTAGCTCTCTTCCAGCCGTCAAGGCTCACAAACGGCGCCCTCGCCACAGCAAAACAGCAGGGCCCTGAAGGACGGACCGAGCCTCCGGGCAACGGCTCCCAAACTAGCTCTCTTCCAGCCGTCAAGGCTCACAAACGGCGCCTCCGCCACGCCCAAACAGCAGGGCCCTGAAGGACGGACCGAGCCTCCGGGCAACGGCTCCCACTGCCTAACGTTGCTTTCTGAACCGACAAGAAAACTAGCTCTCTTCCAGCCGTCAAGGCTCACAAACGGCGCCCTCGCCACAGCAAAACAGCAGGGCCCTGAAGGACGGACCGAGCCTCCGGGCAACGGCTCCCAGTGCCTAACGTTGCCTTCTGAACCTAGAACCTACAAGAAAACTAGCTCTCTTCCAGCCGTCAAGGCTCACAAACGGCAGCCTCGCCACAGCAAAACAGCAGGGCCCTGAAGGACGGACCGAGCCTCCGGGCAACGGCTCCCAAACTAGCTCTCTTCCAGCCGTCAAGGCTCACAAACGGCGCCTCCGCCACGCCCAAACAGCAGGGGCCTGAAGGACGGACCGAGCCTCCGGGCAACGGCTCCCACTGCCTAACGTTGCTTTCTGAACCTACAAGAAAACTAGCTCTCTTCCAGCCGTCAAGGCTCACAAACGGCGCCCTCGCCACAGCAAAACAGCAAGGCCCTGAAGGACGGACCGAGCCTCCGGGCAACGGCTCCCAAACTAGCTCTCTTCCAGCCGTCAAGGCTCACAAACGGCGCCTCCGCCACGCCCAAACAGCAGGGCCCTGAAGGACGGACCGAGCCTCCGGGCAACGGCTCCCAGCGCCTAACGTTGCTTTCTGAACCGACAAGAAAACTAGCTCTCTTCCAGCCGTCAACGCTCACAAACGGCGCCCTGGCCACAGCAAAACAGCAGCGCCCTGAAGGACGGACCGAGCCTCCGGGCAACGGCTCCCAAACTAGCTCTCTTCCAGCCGTCAAAGCTCACAAACGGCGCCTCCGCCACGCCCAAACAGCAGGGCCCTGAAGGACGGACCGAGCCTCCGGGCAACGGCTCCCAGTGCCTAACGTTGCTTTCTGAACCGACAAGAAAACTAGCTCTCTTCCAGCCGTCAAGGCTCACAAACGGCGCCCTCGCCACAGCAAAACAGCAGCGCCCTGAAGGACGGACCGAGCCTCCGGGCAACGGCTCCCACTGCCTAACGTTGCAAACTAGCTCTCTTCCAGCCGTCAAGGCTCACAAACGGCGCCTCCGCCACAGCAAACAGCAGGGCCCTGAAGGACGGACCGAGCCTCCGGGCAACGGCTCCCACTGCCTAACGTTGCTGAACCTACAAGAAAACTAGCTCTCTTCCAGCCGTCAAGGCTCACAAACGGCGCCCTCGCCACAGCAAAACAGCAGGGCCCTGAAGGACGGACCGAGCCTCCGGGCAACGGCTCCCAAACTAGCTCTCTTCCAGCCGTCAAGGCTCACAAACGGCGCCTCCGCCACAGCAAAACAGCAGGGCCCTGAAGGACGGACCGAGCCTCCGGGCAACGGCTCCCACTGCCTAACGTTGCTTTCTCAACCTACAAGAAAACTAGCTCTCTGAGCTGTCTTCCAGCCGCCTGCCTAACGTTGCTTTCTGAATCGACAAGAAAACTAGCTCTCTGACCTGTCTTCCAGCCGCTTGTTGCTTCCTGGCTTCTTGTTTCTTGCTTCTCTGACCTGTCTTCCAGCCGCCTGCCTAACGTTGCTTTCTGAATCGACAAGAAAACTAGCTCTCTGACCTGTCTTCCAGCCGCTTGTTGCTTCCTGGCTTCTTGTTTCTTGCTTCTCTGACCTGTCTTCCAGCCGCTTGTTGCTTCCTGGCTTGTTGTTTCTTGCTTCTCTGACCTGTCTTCCAGCCGCTTGTTGCTTCCTGGCTTCTTGTTTCTTGCTTCTTGCCGCTTGTTGCCTGTAATTGCTTCTTGCTTCTTGCTTCTTCTTTCTTGTTTTCTTCCTTCTTGCCCTTGCTGTTTGTAATGACTTCTCTGACCTGTCTTCCAGCCGCTTGTTGCTTCCTGGCTTCTTGTTTCTTGCTTCTTGCCGCTTGTTGCCTGTAATTGCTTCTTGCTTCTTGCTTCTTCTTTCATGTTTTCTTGCTTCTTGCCCTTGCTGCTTGTAATGACTTCTTGGCCCTTGCTGCTGGTAATTCCTCCTCTGACGCGCTCCCCCTGCTGTCGGCAGGGGTCGGCGGATTTACTCCTTTTGGCTACTGATTGTTTTCGCGTTTCCCCCAAAAACAATTGGGGGGTACTGACTAATCAGTATACCACATGAATAAATGAAAACACTAAGATATAAGGATTAATCAATTTCTCCGTTTGATTGACTTTATTCATGATGCTGGGGAAGATAATTCTGATGAAGATAACAAGATCAAAATCTTGACCATCAAATTCCTCTCATAATCCATTTACAACATATGGTTCATTGAATTATTCAGCTATCATTCCATTTATAGTCCAGTTCATTCAATCATCCGTTTATGTTGTCCATTTAATTCTTTCCTAATATTTCCTGATTCATAAAATCATTACCCATGCATAGTCCATTTTGAATCCATTTGGGGGTTTCTTAAACTGAGGGATCCCCAAAACCATGGGTTTCAATACTAAAACGCTTTAATGACTTGGATGATTTCGGGGTACCTCCATTTTAGGAAACCTCATATGTATATTTCATTGAATTGTTCCACTCCTGGGAAAGTTCGTTCGACAGGAGCGCACCGCCGTGACGCTGCTTGGGCGTCAACTGCGACAGCGTCGGCAGCTGGTGAGGGTCACTGCACAGCAGTGTCGTGAGGCTGGGATTGGGCGTTCCACAGAGGGTTGGTCAATGTTTAAGAATCATTTTTGTGGATTGTAATGGATTCTACTGGAGTTTGATGGATGTCATATAACATCATATAACATTTCATAGATGCTCATGGATTTTAATGGATTTTACATGATGAATGTCCAATTTCAGATCCACTGACTGGGGATCTTTGTGACCTGACTTTTTACGGCGGCGAGCCAGGTGACGGCCTGCTTGCGGCGTTGTGCCAAGGTGCCACAGCCATGATCCAACGGTCAAGGCAAACGAGGTGATACCCTGTGATGCAGCTTCTGGAGGTCGACCACTGGTTTGACACTTGAGACCCTCTGGTTATGACTAACAGTTCGCCATGGTTTTTCGATGGCCCATAGAAATAGATGGTTTACCTATTAATAGCATGGTGATTTTCCATGGCTACAGTTAAATAACCAGATGGTATCAGGTTCTACTATTATCAAAGGAAGTTTAGGGGGAGAAACTTCCGTGTTACGGACTTTTAGAATGTCAGGGAAAGAGTTAGTGAGAGAAAGAGTTAGTGAGAGAAAGAGTTAGTTAGAGAAAGAGTTCATCAGGGAAAGAGTTAGTCAAAGAAAGAGTTAGTTAGAGAAAGAGTTCATCAGGGAAAGAGTTAGTCAAAGAAAGAGTTAGTGAGAGAAAGAGTTAGTGAGAGAAAGAGTTAGTTAGAGAAAGAGTTCATCAGGGAAAGAGTTAGTCAAAGAAAGAGTTAGTGAGAGAAAGAGTTCATCAGGGAAAGAGTTAGTCAAAGAAAGAGTTAGTGAGAGAAAGAGTTAGTGAGAGAAAGAGTTAGTTAGAGAAAGAGTTCATCAGGGAAAGAGTTAGTCAAAGAAAGAGTTAGTGAGAGAAAGAGTTCATCAGGGAAAGAGTTAGTCAAAGAAAGAGTTAGTGAGAGAAAGAGTTAGTGAGAGAAAGAGTTAGTTAGAGAAAGAGTTCATCAGGGAAAGAGTTAGTCAGTTAGTGAGAAAGAGTTAGTTGAAAGAGAAAGAGGTCATCAGGGAAAGAGTTAGTTCAGAGTTAGTGAAGAAAGAGTTAGTGAGAGAAAGAGTTAGGGAAAGAGTTAGTCAAAGAAAGAGTTAGTGAGAGAAAGAGTTAGTGAGAGAAAGAGTTAGTTAGAGAAAGAGTTCATCAGGGAAAGAGTTAGTCAAAGAAAGAGTTAGTGAGAGAAAGAGTTCATCAGGGAAAGAGTTAGTCAAAGAAAGAGTTAGTGAGAGAAAGAGTTAGTTAGAGAAAGAGTTCATCAGGGAAAGAGTTAGTCAAAGAAAGAGTTAGTGAGAGAAAGAGTTCATCAGGGAAAGAGTTAGTCAAAGAAAGAGTTAGTGAGAGAAAGAGTTAGAGAGAAAGAGTTCATCAGGGAAAGAGTTAGTCAAAGAAAGAGTTAGTTAGAGAAAGAGTTCATCAGGGAAAGAGTTAGTCAAAGAAAGAGTTAGTGAGAGAAAGAGTTCATCAGGGAAAGAGTTAGTCAAAGAAAGAGTTAGTGAGAGAAAGAGTTAGTGAGAGAAAGAGTTAGTTAGAGAAAGAGTTCATCAGGGAAAGAGTTAGTCAAAGAAAGAGTTAGTGAGAGAAAGAGTTCATCAGGGAAAGAGTTAGTCAAAGAAAGAGTTAGTGAGAGAAAGAGTTAGTGAGAGAAAGAGTTAGTTAGAGAAAGAGTTCATCAGGGAAAGAGTTAGTCAAAGAAAGAGTTAGTGAGGGAAAGAGTTAGTTAGGGAAAGAGTTCATCAGGGATTGTAACTTTTAGACTGTCAGGGAAAGAGCTAGTCAAATGAAGAGTTAGTGAGGGAAAGAGTTAGTTAGGGACAGAGTTAATTGTAACTTTTAGAATGTCAGGGAAAGAGTTAGTCAAAGAAAGAGTTAGAATGGCATTGCAAGTGGTGCTGGTGGAGGAGTTGCCGATGGAGTTTTGGAGGAAGTCTCGCACGAAATGCGTTTTTGAGAGATAGCAGATGCACGAAACCCTATGTTTTTCCATACAAAGTGTGTCCCCGAACCTCGATGATCTACCTCTGCGGTGCGACGGGTGCGAGACGGTCTCGTGTGTGGTCGGATCATGATCGGATCATGGTCGGATCGGTCTCGGATCGGTTCCGCATTGCAAATGGGGTTTCAACTGTGTTTCGTCTATGTGCGGTCGACAGAATTCCATTGTGATTTGCAACTGTAGGATCGTTCCCGCAATGTAAATGGGATTGCAAGTGGCGCTGGTGGATGAGTTGCCGATGGAATTCCATTGTGATTTGCAACTCTAGAATCGTTCCCTCACTGTAAATGGGATTGCAAGTGGTGCTGGTGGATGAGTTGCAGATGGAATTCCATTGTGATTTGCAACTGTAGGATCGTTCTCGCAATGTAAATGGCATTGCAAGTGGTGCTGGTGGATGAGTTTCTGATGGAATTCCATTGTGATTTGCAACTCTAGGATCGTTCCCTCACTGTAAATGGGATTGCAAGTGGTGCTGGTGGATGAGTTGCCGATGGAATTCCATTGTGATTTGCAAGTCTAGGATCGTTCCCTCCCTGTAAATGGTTGCGTCAAGGTTCCTTCGTGCTGTGGCTGCATTGGTAATACTATTGTCTTTTGCAGCTGGACTTCGTAAATCGTATTGGAGTGGCTGCATGAAGGCTGCCACAGTGATTTGTTGGCAGATTTTCTCCATTTTGGCGCTAGTGAATTTCCTTCTAAAAATTCTTTTAAAAAGTGCTTCAAAATCGTCTTTTTTTCGCTCTGGCGTCGAGATCCGGTTTTGGAGCTACAATTTCCGACGCCGTTGTGCGTAGTTCTATTGTGTTTTGCAACTCAGTCTCTGCAGATCGCATTGTAATGGCTGCGTCAAGGTTGCTTCGTGCTGTGGCTGCATTCGTAATACTATTGTCTTTTGCAGCTGGATCTCGTAAATCGTATTGGAGTGGCTGCATCAAAAGGATGTGCGGAGGATATGGGTTTTTGAGCTAGGCCACTGGGTTTTAACAAAACGTTAAAAACGGCGATTAGTGCAGCTCATGGGTTTTGAAAAGGTAAAAAAACCATGGCACCGGGTGGCAATCCTAATTATGTTCGCAAACGCTCATCAAGAAATTGTTTGATTCATCAAGAGTAAAACCAAATAATTTTTGCGTATACACAGCCTTGGCAGCAAAAAAAATCTATTAGTGAATCTCAAACTTGCGCTGGCTGATTCGATAGTAAACATGGAAAGTCGCATGTTGAACAGCCGCTCCGTCGTGCATGTCTTTGCAGGATGCCGTTGGCTCCTTCAGCTTTCCGTTTGCAGGATGCCTTTGGCTCCTTCACTTTCCGTTTGCAGGATGCCTTGAGCTCCTTTTGCAGGATGCCTTTGGCTCCTTTTTTTTTTCAGGACGCCTTGGTCTCCTTTCTTAGAGGGAAATTCTGAGATTTGTACTCACGGACACCTATTGTTCTTCTGGCAGTCAGCTGGCTTCTTGTTTGGACCTGCGGTGAGCAATCATGGTCTCGGTTGAAACTTTTGTGATTCAGCCTTTTTTGGTTGAGATTCCAATGCCTCCTGTGATGAAAAGAAGGAGTGATTTCTTACTTGTCATGAAGTTGCTTGAGTCAGGAAGACATGCGAGGCATTGGCAATCAAGCTGCTTCCTAGTTGCTGCGCCTTTCACCATTTTGACCGCCTGTCGTGTCTTAGTATTAAGTTTGTTTATGAAGCATTTGTACATTATATGTTTTGTCTTGCAGTTCCGGGGGATTCAGAAAAGAAATCACCTTATGTCATGACCGATGACTTTCATCTAGTTAAATCGTGAGGAAGTTGCATCGGCAAGAGTCTGGATTAATGAATGTGAATTTGTGGGCCTTCATGCCACCAACCTGTCTTGATACTATGTGGTTTGGAAACGGCACCAGGATAATTGAATCATAAATACTTGTCGTGCCGTGAACTGCTCATGGCCGTTCCCATCCATTTTGCCGGATTTTTTTTTAAAGCCCTGATGCAAGATATTATTTAATGTCTGAAGAATTCGGTGTGGTTTTTGGCGCTGGGCGTGTGAACTGGCTGTGGTCTGTAATGTCTAGCCTCAACTAACCATGGGCAAGATAATGCAAAGCAACTGGCAATGTATTTGATTTGGCTTTGAATTACAATAATCTTTTCCAAATATGATAGCCGCTGGCGCCTAGCTGTGGATGCGCTGCTTCTAGTGGCACGGGCGCGTTGCCAGACTCATGAACTATTCCTATCGGTGAGTGTCGTGTCTGTTCATCAAAGCTTCGGAAAGATAATCCATTTTTCGATTGGCAACATCGCTTGGAATTGCAATGAATAAGAAGCAACGACCACTTCCGGCATAATTATGAAAAAAGGCGATCCGTTGATGATGTTCATTTGGATACTGTTTGACATCTTTTTGGATCATCCTCCTGATTGAAGGAAATTCACAACATCCTGGTCCTTAGATAGGTTTCAAATGCATGGCTGTATCAATGATGTCTCATGTTGCAGGAAGCCTCTCGGAGGCTCTTCTACTTACTGTATTTGCAGGAAGCTGTATGCTCCTCAGTCCTGTCTGATTTACTTGCAGGAAGCTTCAAGCTCCTCATGACAGCCGAAGCATGACTAATTTTCAGTCTGACGGTTACTGTCAAAGTCATTTGTTTGGTCAAGACCAGCAGACATAAAACCAAGATCCATTTTCGCAGCGGTCTGGTTTCAAAAAAGTCAAGCATCACAAGGATGGCTTTGCGGCGCGCCAATGCCATGGACATTGACCTCCCCAGTGAGGGTGAATCTGTGGTTAGTCTACCCTCCCAAGACGACTCTGGGAGTGATGCTGAGGTAGAAACGTCTTGGATTTGCAGTTGCAAGACTGCGTGCGTCAAGCCCGGCAGTGATTTGCTGAACTTTTGCAAAGTCACACGCGAAAGCTTGCAGAAGCTTGACCGGGAGCTGCACCGGAAAAGGGTTTGGCTCATGTTGCGTGAGCTGCGTGTCTACAAGAAGGTGGAGCGCGGGTACCAGCTGATGGACACACCTGTGTGCCGGAGGATCTTTCAGAAGGCTTGCTGCGTGGGGCATACCACAGTGAAGCAGTTCCTCAAAACTGTTCACCTTGATGGTCCTCCGCCTGATGCCAGGAAACGTGGGCTCCATTGCCACGCCAACCTGACAAAGATGACACCCGAGCAGCAAGATGTCTCCAAGTTTTTCTACCACGCCTGGTCCAACTACGCCATGCACATCCCCACTGAGCTCGGAGCAGATTCGGAGACTCCTCGTGCTGTGCAAATTTGTGTTGAGGAAGAGCTGGAGGATTGCGAGGAGGACAGTCAGAAGACTTTGCGCCTCGATGATGTGAAGGCAGAAGACCTTGGTCCAGATTCCGCTTTGACAGTGGATGGCAAGCGCTACTTGCCGCATATGTCTTGGCAGGAATTCTATGAGATGTATGCAAATTGGAGTGAGAAGCCCTGCCATCGCACCAGCTTCAAGCGCTACTATGATGAGTCTGAGTGGAAGACCAAGCTCAAGATAGCTGATTCCCAACACCATGGGAAATGCACGACATGCGAGAAGTTGAAGATGATGAGAAGCAAGGCTGTCTGTGAGACCCAGGCAAAACAAATCTCCGAGGCACACAGCCAGCATGTTGCGAGTGTCATGGACGATCGACAAGCCGATACCATCGCAGAACAGATGGGTTGGAACTCCACGGTCCCCGGCGCCAAGGGCTATGTGTATGAAAGGAGCCTGCTGAATTGGACACAGGACGGAATGGATCAGGCGAAGTTCAAAGTTCCGAGGAACTTTGAAATGGCCAAGACGCTGCAGGACAGCTGGCGACCTCAGATATCATGCCATGGCGTGACAGTCGATGGCGTTGGCAAGTTCTTGTTTCTTGCAGATATGGATGTTGGTAAGGGTGGAGATGTTCAAACCACGGTCACGGCCAGAGCCTTGGAAGCTGCTTGCTTTAAATTCTAACATTCCGTTTTTGTTTAATGTGGCGCAATAATTTGTGACTGTGCATTTCTTCCGCCTTCCTAGTTAATACATAATATATATTAATATATAAACATTCTTCAGATCCTTGAGCCATGCAGATCAGGTTGTGAGTGAGCGCCTTCGTGAACGTGGATTGTCGATGCCGGCGCACTGGAGATGCGTCAGTGACAACGCCAGCTCCGAATCCAAGAACAACACCCTGGTCAAGTTCATGGCAGTGCAAGTTGCTTTGGGGCATGTCAACTCTGTGACCATGGCTCAGGGCCGGGTTGGCCACACGCATAACCGGCAAGATGCTGCCTTTTCGCAGGTGGCTGTTTCCTTGAATAGAGCCAAAGTCTTGGAGGATCCTGAATCCTTTCGGCACCAGATTCTGCAGACCTTGCCTGGTTACCACGTTGAGCTCTTGCATGGGGCAGAAAACTTTCGAGCGTGGCTGCATCCTCTGGGTGCGAAAATGAGTGGCCTCAATCAAACCGCTGCAGCCACCAAGAACAACATGGAAGCCATTCATTGCTGGAAGCTGGTTCGCCGAGACATGTTGCCGAAGGATTGGCAGGAACAAATTGAAACGCCAGACTGGCTGAAGCATTTGGATCCGCATGGCAGAGATGTCATTCTTCTTCCAAAGCTGTACATGGCAAGCCGATCCTTGAGCCAAAGCCCGTTGATGTTCATCGCGTTTGAGCATGTCCAGAAGTTGCCACCGAGGCCTCAAAGTGACCCCGTTCCAAGGGTGCCATTCTCCATCCGGCAAAGCCAAGAATTTCTCAAGACCGCAGCGCTGATGAAGGAATGGGGCTACCAGTGTGCATGTGAATATTTGCAGACCTTGGATTCTGGACGTGACATTTAAGAACTCACTGTTTTTGTTTTTGCTTTCGCCCTACCGAAACTCACCTTCCCTCCTGGGTTAAAAGGTGAGTCACTCCGGTGGCCGGGAGTGGGGCTCTTAGGGAAGAGAGTCGCGCCAACACTGTGGTAAGACAGTTTCTAGATTGAAACTTGCAGTGTTGGTTTGCCTTGGGGCCAACGCGTTGACGGAGGGCAACACATGACACTAGAGCGATGGGCTAATGCGTCTAGTGGGGCACAAGCGACCTTCCCTAAGAAAGCACGGGAGGCCATATTATTTGTTGTTTCCCTGTTAAGGTTCGAAAAAATATTTAGGTTTGTTTTTTTGGTTTCCCCCTATGATATAATTGTTTCCGATATTAAATGTTTGCTTCCCCATATAATAGATGTTCCATCCCGAGTTGTTTACTGTTATAGGTCTGCTGGATAATGAATTTGGATTTGACGATTTTGAAACCTAATGTTTGCTCAAAGCAAGACTTTTTCCGATAAAGACTCTCACAAGAGCTAAGGTCGAAAACAACAAGGCAAAGAAATCTCTGTCATGGAAGTGCCCGGACATTCAGTTCGTGTTTGCAGGCATGGATACGGCTGCGAAGCCTGGGCCTGACGTTGATTTGGATGACCAACTGTCATTTGCCTTTGTTTTCACACAGCCCTTGGGTCTGAAGGTATTGAAAGATGCTGGGCAGTTGCAGCCTCGTCGAATCGATGAATCCTCTGCTGTCCAAGGAGCGCCGCAGGGCCATGCTGTGTTGGAAAAAGGAGCTCCTCCAGGACAGCACGTTGCTGCCGCCCCAGCTGCGCCTGTAGCCGTGCCGGTTCAGCCCAAAGCAAAGGCAACAGCCAAGGCATCGCCTAAAGGACGAGGGCGCGGCCGAGGTATGCGGCGGCCTGCTGCTGCTTCGGAAGCTATTGGATCAGCTGGTCAACCTGATGAGGCACAACCATCTGCTGCAGTGCCTGGTGTCGTCGTTGGTGGCAAGCGCCGCCGGATCTCTGTTCCTGAAGGTGTAGCGCTGGGATGTGGAAAGTGTAAGCAGGACGCATTTGGCTGTACCACCTGCCGTCCAAAGGCAGGCCTGGTCGAAACCAGCAAAGGCGTTTGGGTCAAGAAGGACTGAGTGGGGTCGCGGTAGTTTTGGTCAAGCAAGGCCGGAGTCTATGATGGAATGCTTTTAAAAGTAGTCACGCTCATGACGCCATTGTTTTCCCCTATGTATGGCTGGTGCTTGATTCTTGCCCTCGAGCGTGTGATGGAAACGCCATCATTTGTTCTGTGACCTAATCCTTGAATCCATGACTTTTGGAAGAAGCAAAGGGGGAAGGCCTCAATGGAAATAGTGTCCATTAACCTAAACGACAGTGATTGGGTGGTCATATCAAACTGTATGAACCTGTTTTCATTCTTGAGACCCGGCTCTCATGCTGATTCAGCCAGACATGACCAACCGAAAGCTTAAAAATGGAGCTTCGCCACTGATCAGTCAGATTTGCTTGCCAGTGACTGAAACAGATTCGTCTTCACTGGCCTGTGCGTTTGAAAGCCAAACAAAACAAAATGCCTGCATTAATGGTTCAGGCTTAAAATATTAGCTTCCCGGACCCGCAGCCAGGGCGGCGACTTATTCAATTCGGTGCCATGAGTGACCACATTGAGGATGTGGATGCGGTCATGCAAATCATCCACTCGGATGACCAAGTTGACATCTCCGAAGTCTTTAGTCGCCCGCGGCTTGTCCCGCGGTGTGCTGCTTTCCATTTGATCGGAGGTCAATCCTTTGATTGGAAAGATGATTCAGAGATGGATCTGGCTGGTGTGAATGGCAGGGCGACAGTCTGGGCTCATGTCAACCTGTATGAGCCTAAGGTGTTGATGCTCTCGCCTCCCTGCACATTGTACAGCCAGTTGATGCAATTGTGGGGCAGGAAATCGATGGGGGAGACAAGGTATCAAAGCAGGCGGCTTGAAGCTGGCCGACTTTTGTCCTTCAGCGCCGAGCTTGCCAATCACCAAAGGCAACATGACCGGCACTTCATTCTGGAACATCCAGATGGCGCCAGTTCCTGGGAAGAAGATTGTCTGGCTGCACTTAGCACCCAGCCAGGAGTTTTCCTTTCCCGTTTCGATCAGTGCAGATTTGGGCTGCGTTGCCCGTACACCCAAGAACCTATCAGGAAAAGGACACGATTGGTCCACAACATCCCTGAAGTCGATGCTATCTTCAACAACCAGTTCTGTCTTTGTGAAGAGCCCCACCGACAGATCCAGGGTGCTGAGGGAGGCATCCAGATTTCATCGTTCTGTGAAACGTATCCTCCCCAAATGGTTGACGCCTTGCTTTCTGGCGTCCAGGCCGCAATTGGTGTACAGATTGTGGACTGAGGGTTTCATTGCACCTGGTCCGAAAGAAAAAATGATGCTTTTACCTTGCAGGACGCGTTTCAGAAGCTCCTAGCCAGGGCTAAATTCACAGGACGCCTTCCTTAAGAAGAGCTCCTTTTTGCAGGATGCCTTTGAGCTTCTTTTGTAAATATGCAGGATGCCGTCCTTAAGATGGCTCCTTGGATTTCTCACAGCAGCTGCATGTTGAGTGTCTCTCCAGCTTCTCTGGAAGTAAATGAATTTGTCTGGGATAATCCGAACACACATATGATAGACTGCTGGTCTGATGTTACATTTTTTCATGATGCCGGGACATTTGATGGGGATGAAAATTTCAAAATCAAAAACCACATGTTGATTTGTTGACCTATTTGGTACAACTTGGTCTGCTAATGCTATACTTGACAAGTCATAGTAAATACTCAGTGTCTGGCCTCCGGCGCTGGGTAATACAATCCAGTGCCTGGCTTCCGGCACTGGATTGTTATTAAGTGGATTGATGAACTAGCCAAATCCCATACTTCATTGCATTTGTTCATTTCAAAATATATAATTGATAAGTCATAGGATATACTCAGTGTCTGGCCTCCGGCACTGGGTAATACAATCCAGTGTCTGGCTTCCGGCACTGGCTACTACCTAACAAAATAATAAGTTAATGCTAAAAACATGTGTAAGTGTATGTTATTCATGGCGGGGTGCACTGGCCATACTGCTTCAAATATACTTTGCAACTGCTAAGAGAGGAAGCATCTTTTGCACCCAAATATATCTGGAAGTGGGCTTAGTAATACAAGCGCATTTGTCATTCGATTCTTTTGATTCATCAGAGCATGTCCGGTCCAAGAGACATTCAGCAGCTTCAGTGGCTCCAGCCAATTTCACTGAAGAAATATGAACCAAACTTTTCTTTCATTCATTTGTCTACTCTTCCTTTGCTTTGCCTGTGTCTGTTTGGGACCACCTGGCCGGAAAAGAGATTGCACTGCAACTTGGCATTTCTCAAAGCTACTTGGACCCAAAAAAAGACTCCGGTAAATTTTCTCGTCCAGACAAGTGTTTTAACTTCAAGTTTTTCCCAAGGAAATCTTCTAGCTGTCCTTTTTGCAAAGCGCTCTCATGGCACTATTCCATAAGTTGAAAGCAAAAATTGACCGCAGTCATCAATACTTCTTTAGCGGCAGCAGAAAGATATTTGCTGAGCGGTTCTCAGTCAATAGATTGGAGCGTCCAGAGGCTACCTTCAGGTGCCTTGCTGCAGCTTCATGGTTTGTAACAATAAAAATCAGTCTCTGCTGGATTGGAGCTTTGGGCCTGCTATAATAGGGAGTTTGTTTGATTTTTAATTAAGCACGCGAAGACGCGAAGATGGATAATTGCTGTGAAGTCGACTACGTTTTTTCCGTACCTGAGATCGCGGCATTTCTGACGAAATGCTGTGATCTCTAATTAAAAACGAGCTCCTGCTGTGAAGTCCACTACTTTTTTGTAGGTGACTTCGCGGTAAATGCTTGCAAGCAAATTGAGATCGCAGCATTTCTGACGAAATGCTGTGAAGTCGTATACGTTTTTTTTGTAGCTTACTTCGCGGCAAATTCTTGTTTAGCGCTATTTTAATCCCCCATAGAAAAAGTATTTCTCTGCGCTGGGGACCTCCATAGATTGTGAAGAATGTTCTGCTTGCCGTGGTAGTGCCAAATGATAGCCAGGGAGAGAAATAAATAGAACCTGTACTCTTCAAAACGTCCACCTCAAAAAGATTTTTTTCTTACAGTTGCATAAAAAGTTATGCAGAAGCTGATTCCAGTGATCCAGCTATGGAAAAAAAGATGCAGGTTTTCCCAATTTGGAAAAAAAAACACCAAAGAATTTGACATTAAAAATATGCCGAGAATTTCATACTGCACGCAATTAATAGCATGTGTTCCACTAAGTAGTGTTCTAATAACCGACCAAAACAAGGAAAAACAAAGTCAAGCGTGATTATATATATATATATCCCCTTCTAATGATTTCCCCAATTGTTTTCTTCCAGAGAAGCCATGCATGTGGCATGTGACAGTGAATGCAATGTTTTGCTCTCTGCTGAATTTTTTAGGGGGGGCTCATGACGAAACATGGCAGCAAGTTCAAAAGCAGCAAGTTCAAAAGTTCAAAACTGAGAAATAAATCACAAGTTCAAACGATGTTCAAATGTGACAGACACAGCTGCTTTAACTTCCTGCACCACTCGGGGCCATGGCGGGTGACCGCCGGGCGCTGCGCCACTTGGCAAATTCGTTGTTAGAGGTGTTGGAGCAGGATGAAAGGAATGCAGCCACGGCCTCTATAATGCAAGCTATGGCGGCACACCCCATGATGATGGGGCAGGGTGGGCTCCTGCCTGGAATGATGGCGCCTGGTGGAATGATGGCGCCACCGGCAGCAAGCGGAATGGGCTTGCCGTGGCATCCAGGAATGGTTTGGCATCCTGCAATGATGCGCCCTGTTGCTGGTGCGATTGCGCCACCTCCTCCCACTGGTCCTCGTGGGCCGGTGATCACTCCAATCATCGAGGAACCGCCAGACGATGCTGCTCCAACCACACCGTGTCCTGCCCCTCGTTTTCCCATTGCCACGCCTCCTATGGCTCCCCCAATGATGATGCCAAGACCTGAGCTCCTCATGAGACCGCCTGTCACTGTTGCAGAAACACCAGCTCCAAGGCCGCCTGTACCTAGCCCGCCTTCTGAGGCTGCTGCTGCGGCCATGCCTGCTGCGACAGAAGCCACCGAGCCAACCCCTGCTGCTGACGGTGCTGAACCCAAGGCCGCTGGACCAGGAGTGGAAGCATTGCGCCCCGGTGATGATTCGCCGGGTGTGACTAGCAAAGCCAGCAGCGCAGCTGCTAGCCGTCGGCCTCGGTCACCGAGTGGACCACCACCACCAAGGCCACCGAGCCGGCCACCTTCAAGGTCTTTGCCTGCTCCTGTGGATCCGATTCGAGTGGCCCGGTACAGGGAGCGCCGTTCTAGCGGCGGGTCCATGGGAAGCCCTTCTGCGGGCAGTAGCTGGTCAACGGTCAACCTTTATTTTTTTAAGACTTGATTTTTTCTTTGAGTGACTGCGTTTGGCCACATGCGAAGTAATGATATGGCATTAATGTATAAACCTGCCAATGACTTTGCGCCCAGGCCTGCATCCTGATCCTCGGGCGGCTCCTTCTTCTCCCTCCAGGTCCAGGTCCCGGAAAAAAAGACGACGAGGAAGCAAGGGCAAAAAGCGAAAGGAGTGGTATGCAGAACGTCACCCGGAAGGCGTGCGTCCAAAGCCGCCACCGCGTCGTGATGACGATGAAGATGGCCCCGGGGACTAAATTTAAGTCTTTGCTCCCATTTTATTTCTACTTCCTCCATCATAGTTGTCAACCTTTTTTCCCAGATTTTCCAGGGAGCACTTAATAACATTAATGCCAAGCTCAGGCCCTGGCCCTATGGGCGGCTCTGGCACTGGAATCGCTGCGTAAATCGCTGATGGCTGCTTCTTCCGATGTCTGTGAAAAGGAGCTGCGTGGCGTGACCAGCTTGTCTGCAGGATGCACTTTTGCTCCTTTCATTTTTTGCAGGATGCCTTGTGTGCTCCTAGAATCAAACATGTCAATCGCAGTTGCAGGATGCCTAAAAATTATGGCTCCTCATTTGCAGGATGCATCATTTGCTCCTCTGGTCTATCATTGTGCTTCTCCCCGCAATTATAGAATTAGATCAAATGAATTAGATCATACAATATAGTACACTGTTGAATGAACTCTTATTGACCATCAAGACATCATCCCATCATTCCATGAACGGGCCAGTTTTGGCTAATCACAGCCTTCACGTCCGATTTGCGATTTTGTTGCCTGCCATGAACGTCGAGGACGTCAAGAACGAGGTTCTCAAGGAAGAAGACATGGTCAAAAGCGAGGAAGGTAGTCAGGAAGACTTGGGATTGAAAACGGTCCAGCCGGGCCCACGCACAGCTGGCATCACGGACCGAAACTTGCTGAAGCAGACGTTGCTCGAGATCTTTGCCTCGAACTGTGAGAAGGCCGGTGGCCCTGTCCAGTTTTTGGAGCAGAGCCTGAATAGGGAGAGATTAGATGAGGTGCTTCTCAAGATGTGTCCCTGGATGGATTCCATCGACTACGTGCAGCCGTCCTTGCTTGGCAAGCGCGAGAAAGCCTTGGTCCACATTACCATGTTGTCGCATGAGGTTGCTGCAAGCACTAAGGGATATCCTTTTGGATCTGTGTGTTGCGAGCTGGCAGAAGAGTTTTTGGTCCATGGATTCTTGACCGAAGCGCAGCCATTGTTGCTGTGGACCACGCCCGCAGATCGCGAAGCAAGCCAGCAGAGCTTCAAGGTCCGCTATGTGAAGGGCATGGCACGATGTTCCACTTTGTTGCTGCTTTTGGCGATCATCGTGGAGGAGGATGTGGATTTGGCGGAAATGTTCCCTGATCTGTTCCACTCGATCCAAATGATTCATGTGCTTTTTGAATCTCATGCCGATTTGGCCTCAGTGGCGATTGCCAACGCACATGCTTCGAATCGAGGACGAATCCGGGCCCCCCATGACATCATGACTTGGGTGCGCAAGCTCAAGAAATTGGAGGCCGGTGGCAGCTACCAACCGTCAGAAGTGTTGGAGCGTTTCAACGCCAAGGCTACTGGGAAAGCTTCGGTGACTGGCAACAAGCGCATGGCGGCCCTGAACTTGCTCCAAGCCCCGTGTAAGACTGGCGTCACCAATATGTTGGATTTGCTGTCCAAAGTGGGATCCAAGCGGGTTTGGTGGAATGAGGATAGCTTTTGCAACAAGAAGCTCATGCCTGGTTTCGCCCCGCGAACTACGAAGCCTGATTGGCAAAATGTGCTCAATGTGACTGAGACATCCTTCAATGCCTGGGTAGATAGCCTGAACCAGCAGCAGCTGAACAAGAGTCCGGCAGCCAGAAGGCCACTTGACAAGAGCAGGCTGGAAGAGCACAGCGCACTGTCCGCATTTTGGTGCTGGGCAAAGGAGCAGGCTTTGGGTCACGCTCTGTCCAAGGAAGATTTGCAGCCGGTGCATACCAAGTTCCTGAATGGCGACATTGCCCTGCAGTTGGACCTTCAGAGCTTGCTTCATGAGCGCAAGAAGGCGATCTCTTTCTTGGATGTGAAGCTCGTTCAAATTAGATCTTTATTGCGTTTCTTTTGGCGCCAATCTTGTTTAGTTTGGTCAAATACCCGTCCAGCCCTTCAGGAAATGTCTTCGTGAGCTCAACCAAAAAAAGGTCACCTGCACGGACCTTGCACTGGTCGGGCAAGCAAAGTCGGAAATTGAAGCCGGAAAGTTCGAAGCAATGGAATTTCAGCTGCTGAGGGAGAAATTGAAGAATGACATTGCCGCCACGCAGATGTACAGAAGCAAGTTGGAATGTCATGAAACGTTGCTGTACCATGCGAAGGTGGAACACACCCGCAAAAGGAGGCTGCAAGCCTTGGATGCTGTGGAAGAACTGTTCAAAGGTGCTGTGGCCAAGTTTTCCTTCACTTCCACAGTGGAGCATGCTTTGAATGGTCTTCTCCAGCTGAAGAAGGAGTACAGGGTGGATCGCCTGCCGATCCTTTTGATGGTGAACTGGGCCAGCCCGTCCACAATCAGGGATGAGCAGATGCAACTTCAGGTGCAAGTCTTGCAGCAGATCCTGGGTCAAGAGGATTTCGAACCAATGGGCCTGGTTGTCATGCCGGTATGGGAAAGAGCCAAGGGATCTTTGTACAAGAGTGAAACTTTGCTCCTGAAGTCCTTGTCTGAGAAAGAAATCAACATGGATGAGAAAGCCAGCCTGTCCTTTGAGGACGTGTTGTCTTTCAAGAACCTTTTCCTGGGTTTTCATATCTTCATGTTTACCATAAATCATTTATATAATATAAAACTTGTTAGGCCTTTTTTTGGGGGGTAGGTGGGCTATCACTGAAACATCAGGAGCGCGCAGATCCACGAGACCGCCGGCCCTTGGAATATCCTTTGCGGCTGGCATTCCCTATGAGAACTTCCTCAGCCCAGCAGGCCTCCCCTTGGCAACGCTGCAGCCTATTTCAAAACAATCGTACCAGCAGCAGGGCCAAAATGATGTTGACCAAAGACATGCGCCTTCCTGAGTCTGAGGAGGACCTTCCCAGTACTGATTTGGAGCAGCGAGTGAGCATGGCGGAAAGATATTCCCAATTGGGAGAGTCGGCTGCTGGAGCCCTCTTGGCTTCCACTCTTGGAAGCTTACCTGCAGGCCATCCTTGCTGTGTTCTTTTGGATGCCAGCCCAAAGTCTGGCGAATTTGCCAGAACAGTGCTGAAATCCCCGGAGTCTTCGACTGCCTGGCATTATGTGGCGTTGGCTCCAGAGAATCAGCTTGATTGGGCGCAGCAGGACCTCAAAGATTTTGCCATGGAACTCTACCTCATGCGCAGCTTGAAAATCAAGGCCATGGAGCCTCTGCCTGAAACATTGGCGGCTGATGAGACTCCCCAGGTCTTGGTGCCAAAGCTTGCCATTGGCATCGTCGATGGCGTCAACCTGGTTTTGCCACCAGACCTTGTTGGCAAATGGGCTGCCAGCAGCTTCAAGGATGAATGGGCCCAAATGCAGGAAGACATGGAGAGTCAGCTTCCACCAAGACATGATCTCTCAAGCATGCCCAAAGCCAAACGTCAACGAGTGGATTCCGCGCCGCAGGCAGAAGGGCAGCCTGTGACAGTCAAAGCTATCAGTGGCCTGGACGCTACAAAGATGATGGTGCAGGCCAGTGGGGTTGGAAAGTTGAAGGGATTGACTTTCCAGCTCTACCCCAGCAATGTCCTGGTCCTGCTGAACCCGACAGCCAGTGATGTGGCCGTTACCGGTCACCTCACCAGCTGGCACAAGGGGCGCTGGTGGACCCCGAAAGAAGCAGGAGAAGGTTTTGATCCTGCCCTTGACCTTGTTTGGAAATTCACTTCCAGCAGTGACATTCTGATCCTGGATGGAATGAGCTTGACCCTGCACCAGGCACTGGAAGACATGAAGAAGACCAAGCCAGAAAAGGTTTTGCTCCGCTACCACATCCTGAAGGACAATCCGCAAGGCTGCCATGGACCTGGAGATTTTGACATCGAACTCAAGCACGAAGTTGGCTGGAGAGCTGAGAGAGCAACGGTGGAAGGCGATGCCAAAAAGCAAAACCCTGCCACTTTGGCAGCGCTCGTCCCTGCAGATGCCTGGGACCTCAATGCGGTTCAGATCCTGTGGACTTCAAGGTGGGCCAAGCAAGGCTTGACCGGTATCAAGCCAATGGTGTGGTTGAAGGGCAGCGTAGTGATTCCCCCGGAGCACTATGTCCAGCTGACCGTGTCCACTGAGTGAAAATCATGGCAGAACGGATGTTGAGAGCTGACCGTTGCTGCAGCTAGAAAGCCGCTGCGATTTTTCAAGTTAGGGAAACACGGCAGCGAAACATTTTCACTAGAATGTTGGGAGCCTGCTGTGCAAACGACCGCTGTCTGTAGCTTTGGGGTGCAGCTCAGAAATTGTAGCCCTGGTCCCCGGCCTCTGACCTCTGATTGCCTAGCCCAGGGAAAGAAACCGTGCAGCTTGCAAGCATTGACTGGGAGCAGGAAGATGCAGGAAGCTTTCTAGCTCCTTTGCAGGAAGCCTCTCATGGCTCCTTTGTAGTTGCAGGACGCTTTAACGCTCCTTCACATGTTTGTAAAGGGCATGCACAGATATTTTGAATGACCATCGGTCATGATCATGTTTCGGGTCGCCATAGATGCGTGGACACACAAGGGCTGGGAGATCATAATCCGAAAAGGTGTCTAAGTACATCTGTGTGAGTCTGACTGTTTCATTTGGTTGCAGGATGCCATACGGCTCCTTTAAACATCAAGCTGCTTGTTTCTGGAAGTCTGGCTCAGCTGCGCACTCTTGTTAAATTATTAAATATGGCTGGGTCAGGGAACAACCTTCCACGGACTCATGAAAGTCGGATGGGCCACTTGTCTCATTTGGATTTTTTCTTGTGCGTGCTTGTGGTTAGCTGGCCATTTTTTCTTTCATTACACATGCTTGGAAGTTTTCGCCTGCAGATTCAGGAATGCCATGGCCAGCTGGTGTCCCTGACACTTCAAAGTACCAGTACAAAGTGGAGTCGCAATTTCTTGTTGAGTCCGACTGGCACAGGATCGATGACACCGATGATCCTCGACCGGAAGCTGTGCTGATTTGGCTAGCCAACAACGAGGTCTACCTGTGTGGACGCAAAGACATCCTCTATGGCGACAGTGACATCTACTATGTGAAGAAACACTCGATCTACATGGCTGATGGCCATTGGGCAGCTTGCATCGAAGCGTATGGTGTCTGGGAATGTGAAGATGTGGTCATTCATTTCCAGCTTGTGGATGATGGCCAAGCGCAGTGAAAGGTAGCTGCTGTGGGAGCAAACAATGTGCTTCACGTATCATATTTTAGTTTTGGAATCTTCTCTGGGACCCAGACTCGGTTGTCCAGCTGGTTGGAAAAGCAGCATCCTAAAATTCTCCTTGGTTCAGCTCATGGTCAGTCACCACGCGTTTGCCTCATTGGTCAGTACTGTCGCAGACTATGATGAATTAGTGTGTTGCGGCTCCAGCTTTCAGTAGTCAAACGCATCGATTGAAAGATTTTTTGTTGCACAGTGAGCTCCGCTACCAAATATATAGATATACATGATTTCTTCCAATCATGAACTCAATAAGACATCCTTCAAACAATTAGGTCATGTCCATTGCAAGAGCAAGGTTGCATTCTGATGATCACCGTTTCTTCTTGCCTGATGTGGCGGAGGCACAGGACGCCTTGGCTCCTTTTATTCAGGATGCCTTGGCTCCTTCGGAATTTCTGAGAGCGATTGCCTTCATTAATTCGATTTCAGCCAGCGCAAGTTTGAGATTGCTACCTATACGGATAAATTTGAAATCTATGTTCCCAACAGCTGCGTAGAAAATTTCCAAAAGATTAATGAAAGGATTTAAGCTCGAGGTCCTTGTCCTGGTCCAAGTTTTCACTAGATATCAATTTTTGCTTTGAAATTGTGCATCTCTCCGTTGATTTTGAACATTTTGCACATCTCAAAAACATGATGATTTCTTGCCACACAGCTTTTTATAAAACCCAGTAACCCTGCTCGAAAAACCGAATGCACTGCACTTCCCTTATGAAGGCTGCGACAGTGATTTGTCAGCAGATTTTCTCCATTTTGGCGCTAGTGATTTTCCTTCTAAAAATCCTTTTAAAAAGTGCTTCAAAATCGTCTTTTTTTCGCTCTGGCGTCGAGATCCGGTTTTGGAGCTGCAATTTTCGACGCCGTTGCGCGTAGTTCTATTGTGCTTTGCAACTCAGTCTCTGCAGATCGCATTGTAATGGCTGCGTCAAGGTTGCTTCTTGCCACGGCTGCATGCGTAATACTATTGTCTTTTGCAGCTGGACTTCGTAAATCGTATTGGAGTGGCTGCATGAAGGCTGCGACATTGATTTGTCAGCAGATTTTCTCCATTTTGGCGCCAATGATTTTCTTTTTAAAAATTCTTTTAAAAAGTGCTTCAAAATCGTCTTTTTTTCGCTCTGGCGTCGAGATCCATCCGGTTTTGGAGCTACAATTTCCGACGCCGTTGTGCGTAGTTCTATTGTGTTTTGCAACTCAGTCTCTGCAGATCGCATTGTAATGGCTGCGTCAAGGTTGCTTGGTGCCGCGGCTGCATGCGCAATACTATTGTCTTTTGCAACTGGACTTCGTAAATCGTATTGGAGTAGGTGCATCAAGGGTTCGACAGTGATTAGTAGTAGTGCTGGGAATTGATTAATGAAAGCTTAATAGATGACATATGAGAAGGGACGAAATGAGAAGAGATGAGCTGGGATAAGGTGAGAAGAGCTCAGATGAGATGAACTGTGGAGTGTGAAGAGTGTAGTGTGAAATGTGGGGCGTGAAGAGTGCAGTGTGAAGTGTGAAGTGTGAAGTTTGGAGTGTGAAGGAAGCAGTGAGAAGTGAGAAGTGTGAAGTGTGGACTGTGAAGTGTGGAGTGTGAAGTTTGGAGTGCAAAGGGTGCAGTGTGAAGTGTGGAGTGTGAAGAGTGCAGTGTGAAGTGTACAGTGTGAAGGAAGCAGTGGGAAGTGAGAAGTGTGAAGTGTGGAGTGTGAAGTGTGAGTGAAGTGTGGAGTGTGAAGTGCGAAGTGTGAAGTGTGAGGTTTGCAGTGTGAAGGCAGCAGTGAGAAGTGAGAAGTGTGAAGTGTGGACTGTGAAGTGTGGAGTGTGAAGTGCGAAGTGAGAAGTGTGAAGTTTGGAGTGTGAAGGAAGCAGTGAGAAGTGTGAAG
>CAMXCT020000987.1:53951-190318 GCA_947184155.2 Cladocopium goreaui | reverse complement strand
AGCGCTCATGTTTGCTACCTTCTTGGCTTCTTCCCCACGCGGGGTCGTGTTGCCCTTTCGGTTGGGCGGAGGCGGCTTTGGACCGGATGGCTTGGCCTTGGGCTTCGCTTTCGGGGCAGGAGCTGCCTTCACGTCCTCCTTTTTAGGGGTTTTCTTTGGTTGAGGATTAGGATTACCCCCCCCTGAACCCTGGCTCTTAGGCGTGGCCTTAGCTTTGGGATTAGGGGTTGGTGCAGGGGCACCAGCGATTTTATCATCGGGGGGTTGTTGCGTGCCAGCATAGCCAGCAGCAGGCTTCAACTTCAGCTGCTTATCAAACTCGGCGCGATTACGCTTCTGCTGATCAAGTTGGATGGCGAGTTCAACCTTAGACCATAACCAGTCAGTGGTGCGACGATGGCTATCTAGTCGGGCTTCCCTAGCTTTAACAACTTTTGGGGCGATCACGGCATTGCGCTCTAGTTCGTCGATGAGATGGTTAAACAGCGTCTGTTGTCGCGGTAAATCCTCTAAGGGAATGGTAGACATCACGTAAATATACTTATCCCTAAAGGCCTCTAAGTCAGCTACCGTGTTACCAGCGACCCTAAGGGATAACAGATTCCGCTCGCCAAGCATGCCAATACGGTCACGCTCCAATTGGAAATGTTTGAATATTTTACGCAACATCGCGCGCCCGCAAGGCATTGCACCACTAGCTGCGCGCTCTGCTTCTACCATTTGCTGAAAAACAAGACCAAACCTACCGCGCTTACAGGTCTTTATGAGTCTGGAAGCGATCTCTCGATCGGTGCGGGGGTACCTAGGATCGGCTTGAAGAACAGCTTCATCAGTGGTTAGGCACTCTTGGGCCCATTGGTAAACTTCATTACCGGGGGTCTTTTGGAGTTTGCCTATTGACATCAACACCTGATTGATATATCCACGGGCTTGACCTGCGTTCTCTGGTGGATTCGGAAAAACCATGTCAACTAAGGATTTTATCCTAATGGTATCTTCTTCATCATCCGCGT
The DNA here is from genome assembly GCA_947184155.2 of Cladocopium goreaui. NCBI lineage: Eukaryota > Dinophyceae > Suessiales > Symbiodiniaceae > Cladocopium > Cladocopium goreaui. The sequence continues at coordinate 189,305 of CAMXCT020000987.1, read as the reverse complement.
AGTTAACAGCAGGTGGCTGTGGGGCTAAATAGGGTTGGTTCATGGTGAGATGCGGGCATTCGATCTCTTCATGGAGGTCACCACAAATCCTACATTCAGTAAGGACTAATGGGGCACGCACTGAGTGAAACTCACCAGAATCCGAGGAGGACTCTGAGCTACCTGAATCAACTGATCTATTAGCAGAACCAATATGGTGATAGGATGTGGTATTGTCAACGACTAAACCCTGTTGCGCCAACGGAAGTGGCGGCAACCCTGGCGGCAACACCTGCTGCGGTGGAGGTGCACGACCTATGGACCCAAAACGAGAGTTTGCACAGGGAGTGCCCGCAGCACTAGCATTGGTTGGACCTAAGCCCGGTGCGCTAGCAGCAGCGCCCTTTGGGGGCGTGCACGGAGGTGCTATCGGCAGGGGGGCAGGGGCAGTAAGCTGCTGAGATTGTTGTTGTTGCATCTGTTGAAGTTGCTGCTGTTGCGATTGCAATGCATTGGTCAATCTACTCACTTCAGCTAAAAGTTGATGGACTAAAGCTGATTCTGTTGGATTCGAACCACTTGCAACATTAGCGCTAGGTACCATGACATTTGTTGGCATGGACAAGTTGGCAACTGCCAACTCCGCAGGTTGGGGGTTCGCCATAACAGTCACGGGTGTGGCACCCGGAGGGTGAAAAGATTGAGGCATGGTCGGAACAACATTTGGTGCTACTTCATGGGATGATTTGCCAACAGAAACCCTGGGGGTGGCCCAAGTAGTTGCCTCTACAACCATTGGATTTGCAACCTCTTGCAGGGGAACTGGAGTATTTTGTGGGGAACCAAAAGGCCTAGCACGAACATCTGGTGTTTGAGCTGGAGCTGGAACATAACCCTCAAATAAATTGAAGTTTTCCATAGTTTGCTCATCTTCAGGAATTACCCTTTGACCTATATTCTCTCGGGGAAGATCCGCGAGAAAGTCCATGAGGGCAGAACCTGAAATGGGGGAAACTGGAACCGGGGATGCTACAGCCAAGTTGTTTTGGCGTCTGGCTTCTGCCAGCTCATGCTCCAGGAGAGCAATCCTAGTATCCCTTTCGGTTATTTCAACTTCCCGAGTGGCCAATTGTTGGTTACCCAAATTGATTTGTTGTTGAAGTGGTCTAACATTAGATTCCACAAATTGTTGGGCTTCCCGTTGCAGAACCGCTTGACTCTCTAAGACTTCCTGCTGAGCCTGCTGCCTAGCCCCAAAAACAAGTTGTTGGGCTTGTTGGGTGAGGTTATGCTCAAACAACTCCGAACCCCTGTCCCTCTCAGCCAGAGCGGCGTGAGCTTCCTCCTGGTTGTGCAGGATGGCTCGTGCTGCAGCGTCGCGCATTTCTGCAGCGACCTGACCAAAGTCGGATTGCTGCTGTGCGATGACTTGTCTAGCTTGGAAGGCTTCTAATTGGGATTGGATAGCAACATTACTAGCATGGTCTGCGATAGTGGCGGCATGGTGCGCTTGGGTTACAGCAGCACCCGCAAGGAAAGTGGCTTGGGATGCACTAAGGTCTACAGGATTATCTTCATCAGGACTATTGCTTGGGTTTGGACCATGGGGACCCCTTTGCCTAAATCTATTTTGTTGAGATGCTTCCACACTAGTATCAGATGACTCATCAACACACATGGCATCCCTAGTTGAAGGCAACTGGATTCTTCGTGGAACCAGGGAGGTAACAACCGCCGGGACCCTTGTTGCATTTGGATTAGAAGTTTCAGGGCTACTCCTTGACCTACTGTTAGATGAACTAGGATCAGAAGGGGGAGAAATGCCTGACATCTCGACCCAAACTCGGCTGAACTTTTGCGCTCAACTGCAACGATGTGATCCAACGCGAGCTTTGCTCAGCGTCCCAAGCAAAAGTGTGCAGTGATGGGACAAAAGACCAATGCAGCACAATACTACCTCAACCAACAAAGTCTTCGCAAGTTGGATATTAAGATAATAAAGTGCAGTTGAAATTAATTCAAGTTGAGTTGAAGTTCGGATGCAATACGGCTTCGCTAGCGGTAATGACCCTAGCTCTGACCGCAAAACAACACTGAACTAAAAACAAAAGGCAAAAGGCAATTGGACAATGGACACTTGGCAAACGACAAGGACAGACCGACGAACGTAGCGAGCAAGCTCAGCTACCTCGGCGTTGAAAGCCTATCGGATGCTGTAGAACCGCTGGACTTGTGCCAGGGTCTACCAAAGTGATTTATCGTCCTGGCCCCCAAAATTGGGGTAAAACTGATTGGTCCTAAGAGGAACTGGGCGGCGATTTTCCAGGATCTGGGCGACCCCTTCAAGACGTAGCCAGTCCTCTACCTCCGCAATCCAGCAGAGTTCCCTGTCTGAACGCCCCTCTGAGCGGATGGTTTTGATGCCGAGTTGCCTGCACTCGTTCAGGATGTCAGAACGGTCGTCGATGAGACAATGTGCCTGAAGAGCGGAGATGATCGAGGATTTGCCCTGCCTACCGCAAGGATAGCGTGCCAGGTGCACTTCTCGAAACGGCAATCCTTCCGCAATGAGCTGGCTAATCACGTGCTCAGCACCGGCCTTGGTGCTTTCAATCTTGGATTGGCCGGCGTATGAGACAATGTGGAACTCAATTTGGTTACCAGCAATCCTAGTCAATGACCGAAGCTTATCAACTAAGTGGGAAGACAATTCACCTACGGGGTTGAGAGCCTGGTCAATGGTATCGTGCCAGTCGATACAAACAACTACGTTGGATGTATTAACGTGGACTACCTTAGAGACTAAGTTGGGTTGGTGCTGGTAATGTCGCGGCACAGAGCCAGCGACCCCCTCAGGCCGATCTGGTGTTGGGTCAGGCAAAGGCCGCCCACGGACGTGGGGTGCAAGGCCAGAACCTGAGCTTTGCTCTTGCGTCTGCTGCTGTCCTTCGGGATCAAGTGGAGGAAGATCTCGGGACGGTTGACCAACAGGTCTTGGCCCCCCAATTCCTGGCGGAGGAGGTTTTACAGGCTTAAGACTAGCTGGATGGGGGGGAACAGGCCTATTAGGTCTTGGGGGAATTACCACAGGTGCCGCGGGTGCAGCAGGTGCCACAGGTGCAACGGGTGTCGCAGGCCCGATGTTCACAGGTGGATGTTTCCAAGGCAGATTCTTCTTTTTCTCTGGAGCTGGTGGCAACGGTTCAGGCCTTTGGGGCGTGTCGGGGACAGCAGCCCCCTTTGCACGGATTGGCACAGGAACGGAACTAGCTCTTTTGCGAGACTTAGATGAAATCTTATTGGAAATTGGTACTTCCCTTCCCCTTGGTCTAGCAGCAACTGCGGGCGCAGTTTCGGCTGAGGGTGCTCTTGACCTGGATCGCGCAACGGGAGAGCCGGCTGGCTCTGATACGGTCTCTGTCGCGACACGGGCTGTGTCAGCGACCCCAGTTCCAGCACCTTGCAAAGATTGCCTCCAGGGATAAGCTGAACTACTAGAACCGCTTAATGGGGGAACAGTCAAAGATGGTACTGTTGGGGCTGCAGGTGGTGGTGCAGCAGAAACTGGATCTTTTCTGGGCTGTGCCGGCTTATCACGTTGGATTCGGGAGGTTCTTATGTTAGGACGCTGTCTCTTTGGTGGAGACTCAATTGGACGGGCAGGGGTGCGCTCAGCGAAGCCAGCGTCGAATGGTTCTTGCTGGCCGACAAATGCCTGACCTGATGAAACAAACCTGGCGGTTCGAGTCTCAGCAGTTTCAGAGCCCTCAGATTCGGTACCGGGGTTATTGGTGTCAAGATTATAAACACTGTTGGGGTCTAAATTACTTGAACCAAGAACAGTACGATGGGATCTAAGTGCAGGATCACGCCACAACGAGTCGGGAAGCTCGTGTGGGTTGACCCCAAGCTCTGGTGCCACGGCGTGCGGCACGATGAACGGCAAAGTCTGCGGTGCGTACGCGATCGGAGGATCAGCGACCCTAGCCCAGGTGCCAGCGGAGTCAATTCTAATTTCGGGGTAACCGTGCACTTGAGGTCTTAAAGCAAGAGGTCTCCTAGAAACACCGGTTATGGTTCGGGCTCTATAAAGTTCTTGATTAAGTTCAATGCGTTCACGGGTTTCCCTTGGGACTAGATTGACAGGCAATGGCGGATTGGACCTAGTTCTTTTAGGCCTACGACGGCGCGTGGAAACCTCACGGCCGTGCTCTGTTGGTGCAAAGTCAGGGAATTCGGGTTCAGCTTCGGCCTCAACCTCAACTTCAACCACTTCGTCCTCCTCCAAAGCTTCCTCTTCCTCTTCCTCCTCCACCCACTGCTCCTCTTCAGGCGGTGGATCGTTGGGACCCTCCGGAGCAGCCTCTTCTCGCGCCTCTGCTGGCTGGGAACTGCGGGCAGCGAGCTCCTGTGCAGTTGGCGGCGGATGAGATGGTGGTGGTGGTAAAGGTGGTTGTTTATGAAGGGTCGGACTAGGGGGAATGTTATTAGGTGGAGGTGGCAAACTTTGAATTCTATCTGCAAGGGATGTGGCACTAGAATCAGGAGCTTTAGGCCTAGCTTTAGCTGGTGGCTTAGCAGGGCTAGCAGCTGGGACTGGTGCTACGTCGCGCCCAGAGGCAGCGACCCCTTGAGAATCTGACTTTGGGGCTTGTGGGACCGGATGGACAGAAACAGTAACCCTTGGACGCGGTGGCACTGCTGGCTCAGGTGGTCTTCGCAACGAAGGTTGCCAGTTCGGCGGTGGATGCCCAGGCTCTTTGGGTCCTTGCTGGACCGGAGTAGGTTCTGTGCCTCCACTTGCCGCGCCAGCAACGGGTGTTGCGGCAGCAGGCCTTACCACTTTTGGATGGGGTTGCTGCTGTGGGCCTATGTATCTATAATACCTATCCCACTCTTCTGGGCGTGGGTGCTCTGCCCCTAAGATGCGTTGATTGATGATCCTTTTTGGGGGTAGTTCACCAGAGTTTATCACTTGCTCAGCGTGTGATGTACCTCTACGCCTGTCCAAACCGTAGATGTGTGCCCACTCTTTGTATGGGATGAGGATTTGATAGGCCAAAGCTAAACACTGTGATGTTGGGAACTCCCCAACAAGTCTTGAATGAAGAGCTATCAACCAGCGAGTGCTTTCGTCGGCGTATTCGTAAGAAATCTTTCTTAACCAAAAGCCACCTACAATATCCCCTCCGGAGTTATGGTAAAGCCAATTTTGGTATGCCTCGAAGTCGTTCCACCAAGCTCGCTTTGCTTCTTGCCACCTGGTTGTGGCACCGCCCCTGCTGGATCGAACCCTTGGTCGGTGGGCTGTTGATGAACTAGCGGGGGAATGTCCTACTTGGATAGGATCGGCACCTGGGTCAACAAGATTAGGGCTAGTTGGTGGTGGGACTATTTGATCGGGGCAACTAGTGTTGGCTTCTGTCGCGACACCGGATGTGTCAGCGACCGCAGGCTCAGGCACGGATGCAGATGGTTCGGATGCAACGGATGCTTCTCCTACTGGACCCGCCTCGTCACCTAAACCCAGAAGATCGGCAGATTCAACCTGTTGTTGGTCTTCTTCAGCTGGATCTGCAAAATCTGTTGTGTCAATCTCGTCGGCTTGTTCCAAAAGAGTTGAAGAATCTTGTTGAGGATCTACTTCTTCTTCTTTTGCTCGATCAATGTCCGTGAAAGCAGCTTCCGCTGGGTTACCCAAATCAGAAGGTGGTTCCAAAAATGACTGATCTTGAAGCGAAGTGTCAACCCCAGTTTCCTCCGTCGCGACGGGATCGTCAACGACCTCTTCTGGCAAGCCAATTGCTGAGATTACCGCACTGATGCTCTCGGCCTCGTGGATCTCCTCCTTAACCTCTACCAGTGATCTGTGGGGATCTGTAGAGTCTGTCACAACGGAGTCGACACCAGAAGGCACGGGCGCTTGTACCTCAGACAGATCGGCCCAGCTTTGAGATGTCTCAGCTACCGGTTCAGCAGGCCACGGAGGGGACACCTCAACGCTTTCTGCTTCCCCAGCTGCCTCGACTCCCTCGGCTGGTGTTACCGTCGCGCTGGAATCAGCAGCGACCTGTTCCGAACTGCCTGTGGGCATGCAACAAAGAACAGTGAAGTGCGAAAAGAAGTTAGGGCCTAAGGCAGGTTTTACCGGATTAGGTTCCCCAACAAAAGCCTTACGGCTGATAACCAGTTAAACAGGGGGTCGAACCAGCCACCCAAAAGAAAAGGGGGAAACTAGTCCGGCAAACCCTGCACATGTGACAAGCACCTTTTGCTCACAAGGCACTTGAGCCATTGCGTCAGCAGCGTAATCTATTAATTATACCCCGGTAGTTGTTGGGATACTAAGACTACCTACTTCTAACTCTGGCTCTCTACCTATCTACTGCAATTAGATAGGAGGTGCTATTCTGTACATCTTTGATGGGAATAGCTACATTGGATTATTGGTTCTCATAGCTACGGCAGTGCTCTACACATGACCTACTACCTATGCTATACATAGTGGGGCTCAGGGGTCGGTATATTTCAACTATAATATCCTACACCTTCCTATATTACATTTAATTTTTTCATAGTAAAAACAAAATCAAACAAAATCCTCACTGGATGGGTAGGTCCCGCCTCGCTGGGGAGGCATTGTCGCAGGCATAGCCGCAGCCTTGGTTTCGAGTTGAATAGAAGTAGAATAGTCAACAAATCACTGTCATCAAATTGTATCCATTATCCACTTAGTAGCAAATTATGGGCTACTTGAGCATTCATGAATATATCCACCCAAAGTAGCAATGTTGTAACCATATAAATGTCAACTACTGTAGCACTAAATGTTGTTATGGTTAAACACATTTCTACTATAACATTGCTAGTATAAAAGTGTAACCATTTATTGATATAGCCATCCAATGTTGTAACCATAGTGCTACAGGATGGTGCCCCCCAGTTATAAGTTGGTTTATAAACCCCATTAACTATAGTTATATCTGCCATAAACCATAGTTATTGGAGTTATAGACCAACTTAGCTATCTAGGGGGCCCCACTTTGTAGTATAACTGTTAAACACTCCCATTGTATTGTCCCAGTCATTATGTGTTTTGTATCCCCTACATCTTGGTCTGACTGGGGGGTGTTTAAATGAAAAAACCACGGGGATGGTATTCAAACAATACAGACTGTGTATATATACATATATGTATATAGAAATCAATATATAAAAAATCGACAAATAAATAAATTCATAACTAAATATATAAAAAAAAGGTAAATAATGATATAAATGTATATATATATATATGTATGATTGACTTAAAACGTACAAAACACAGAAACCCTCCGGTCGTCAAACGTACAACTCACGGTCGCCGTTAACGAATCGTTCGGGGATTTCCCGGCAGCGTGCTCCGGTTGAATGATTTCCGGAGGGTAAAGGTTTCCTCAACACCTAGATGATCATCAACCACCCACATTATGGTGTTTTACTGGGATTCAATGGTGATTCAATGGCATTTAATGGCATTTAATGGGATATATGATGGTATAGCCTCTGGTAAACCAACAAAAAGCTATTGAACATGGCCAATGAAAGTTCGTTGATCTAAGAATCTATCCATAAAAATGGTAGTTTTCCCATAGTTATGTAACCGTTTACCAGAGGCTAACCATCATTTTTGTCAATGATATCTCCGTTCTGCTGAGTTTGTTGGAGAATGTTGGAGACCTTGCAGGCAAAACACGTCTGACCTGCATGCACCAGCGGCATCTCACCCGGTGGTAACCATAAATCTTCTGCCATTGGATGCTACTGAAACCTCAGTGGCAGGCTGAAGTTCTTAACCCAAGATCCAAGAGATTTGGATGGTACAAACCAGAGATTCATGAATTTAAGCTTCAACGCAAGCGTCTTATAGTGATCCGTAACAATTTTCTTGGAGCACAATCTTGCCTGGTTGGTGGTTGACCTACCCCTCTGAAAAGTGATGGAGTGAAAGTCAGTTGGGATGATGACATTCCCAACTGAATGGAAAGTCATAATCCATTCATGTTCCAAACCACCAACCAGATATCATAGAACATCTATACCATATATACCATCCATTAACCCACAATCATCAACCACCAGGTATATTATATATGGGAATATCATATATATACCATCTATACCATATATACCATCATTAATATGGGAATACCATATACCATATATATGGCATAACGGATATTCCCATCTTAATATGGTCGATACCCTCTGGTAAACATACAAAAAACTATGGAAAGATCCACCATGCTACTAATGGGAAAAATCCACTATTTCTACGGCCATTTTCAATAGTTTTTATCATATATCCCATTAAATCCCATTAAATTCCATTAAATCACCATTAGAACCGATTAAAACCCATTAAAATAGTTTTTTGTATGTTTACCAGGCCGGGTACTTCCTTTATGCCCCTCCAGACATGTCCCTGTTTTCGGCGGCGGTTTGGATCACTCAAAAACAACAATGATCACCTCGGCGCCGAAAAAGCCTCTGGTAAACTGTAACACAACAATGGGAACACCAGCATTTTTAATGGGAACACCAGCATTTTTTATGGGAAAACCAGCATTTTTAATGGGAAAACCACGATTTTTAATGGGCAAACCACGATTTTTAATGGGAAAACCAGCTTTTTTTTATGGGGAAATCCACTATAAATCGCCATTTTCAATAGCAAACTGTTAGTTTACCAGAAGGTAAACATACACAAAATGATGGAAAGATCCACCATGCTATTAATGGGTAAATCAACGAACTTTCAATGGCCATGTTGAAAATGGCTTTTTGTTGGTTTACCAGAGGGTATATCCCCTAGGATATGGTTGGATATGCACTATGACACCACTTACAGTCGGGGGGAATCAAGAAGGACATATTTTCACCCCGAAAATTTCCGGGGCATTACCCCTAGAAATCCACCATTTTTGGGGATATCTTAAGCATTAACACAATGTGAGGCCCCCAAGATAGCTAAGCTGATTTATAAGTTCAATAACTATTGTTTATGGCATTTGTAACTATAGTTATTGGGGCTTATAAACAAACTTATAACTGGGGGGCCCCACTTTGCATGGATTTGCTTAAGGAACCACCAAAAAATAAGTTACAACATATTCCTTATACTATGCATTCCCCAAGTATTGGATTTCCCATGGAGAAAATGATTTCCATCTTCAGCAAATCCAAGTAAACCATCATTTGTTCACCATCATTTTCCAGAAACCATAGCTATTGAAGCCATGGCCATAGAAATAGTGGATTTACCCATTGAACATGGTGGATCTTTCCAGTTCGCTATGTTAATCCAAGCATTTTCACCATCATGTTCTATTAGTTATATTATCTATGAGTTATTATCTATTAGGTATTACCATATTACCAATAATTAGGTGATGATAATAGTAATAACCAACCACAACTGATATCATCTAAATTAGATAATAATTAGATATCATCTAATACTACCAAATCAGGTTATCATAATGCTATTATGCTTTTCACCAATAATTAGTAGATATCACCATTACCTAGATAGTATTATCATTATCTAATGGATCACTAATACCTGTTATTATCTATTAGGTATTACTTAGATATTCCCTATGATTAGATTTTACCATTAGCTATTAGATCACCATTACCTAGATAGTGATTAGATATTACCTATTAGATAGGAAGTTTAGATATTACCATATCATTAAGATATAGCCAATTACTATTAGATATACTATTATTACAATTAGATATTACCATATTACCAATAATTAGATATCATCTAAGCACATCTGCCAGGTCCAGATCTGCCAGGTTTCTGAGGTATCTGCCGTCCTATTGGTGGAATCCTCCCGGGGAATTCCAGTTGTGGCGATGGAGTCATGGAGAAATTCCCCAAAAATCGCTGGATGGTGGAGATTTCCATGGGAAATTCATGGGAAATTCCCGAAGAAAATGGATGATTTCTACGGATTTCTATGGATTTCTATACGGCCCGAAATGCCTTCATCCAGCTATGGGGTAGCCCTATGACTAGCTGGATTTCCATGGGAAATTCCCAAGAAATCGATGATTTCTATGGGGGCCCTATGGCTGACTAAACCTCCATCTTTCAGATATCTTCCACCGACTTCCGGTTGAGATTGGTGAAGTCTCAGCTATGTGTGAATAAATCATCAACATCCATGGTGACTCTGGTGTTTGATAGACTATTCCAGATATTTTTTATAGATATCTTCTAGATATACGCCAGATATCTTCCAGATATATTCTAGACATTCATAGATAGCCTCTGGTAAACATACAAAAAACTATGGAACATCACCATTTTTCATGCGGCAATCCACTATTTCAATGGCAATTTTCAATAGTTTTTATCATATATCCCATTAAATCCCATTAAATTCTATTAAATCACCATTAAAACCGATGAAAACCCATCAAAATAGTTTTTTGTACCCTAGAAAATAGCTATTGAAAATGACCATAGAAATAGTGGATTTACCCATTGAAAATGGTGGATTTACCAGGCCGGGTATTTTCTACAGCTCCGTTAGTTTACTCAACCCAGTGCCACTCCGTGCCACGGCGCCACTCCGATCCGGTCATCCGCGCATCCAGAGGTGGCTCATGGCTAAGTTTACAGCTAAGTTGACCCACATAACTTGATTAACTATGGCTAAGTTGATGCACTTCTAACTTGGTGAATTCTTTGGTTTATATATATATATATAGTTGCTATGGTTTATAAATCAACTTATAGCTGGGGAATAGCATCTTGTAAGATCTAGAGAAATCACCTCAAGAGATAGAAACGTCATTCTTCAGTCTTGTTTTAGTAGGATTCTACCACTAATCTATTGATTGTGAAGTAAGTATCATCTATAGCTGGTTGGTGGTTTCAACCTACCCCTCTGAAAAATATTTTGTGGTAAGTATCATCTATAGACTTTACTTAAAACTGGTTGGTGGTTTCAACCTACCCCTCTGAAAAAAATGAGTTCGTCAGTTGGGATGATGAAATTCCCAACTGAATGGAAAAATAAAAACCATGTTCCAAACCACCAACCAGTTTTCTATATTTTTTGAGGTTACTTATAATCTCATGAAGGTTTTCAAGGTTTTTTTCATTTGCAACCTGTTCACATGTGCAGGGGATGTAGCCGTTACAAGACTTGGGGGTTTCCGACAAGTCCCCAGTCGTCACAAGGCTTTGAAGAGCCATGGCCGAAAAAGTTGGGTGATTCGGGATCCCCCCTATGACCTCAGGAAACCACCATATCTTTGTTTGAGAAGCACGGTGTCTGAAAGGGTCAGGTGGCCACATTTTCCATTGACCTACTTCAGGTTAGGCAGTTGAGTTCCTACTTCGAAATCGCGAGATGTTGACTTAGAACTTGGTGAATTCTATGGTTGAATGAGGGATATAACGAACTAGGATTCATATGGTGGTTTCCATGAATGGGGGTACCCCAATAGCTGGATGGTTTGTAATGAAAATCCTAGCAATGGATGATCTAGGGGTACCCCAATGACTCAGGAAACTTCCATATGCATTCAAAGGGTTTCTAGACCAACAAAACCTTTGGAGGGCCTCACTTTGACTTTTTTGGTGATCAAGTCAATATCCAACTGTCAATGTAGCAGCTGCGGGCTTGAAGAATGCACCCCGGTGGAGGGATTGTATTCGCAACTCGGGATGATTTGATATAAATATAGAACAATAAAGTCCCATTAAACTTTAACTGGTTGGTATATGCTGGTTTCTAATAGTTAAATGGGATAATAAAATATGATATATGGTTTCTTACAGATGATATAGGATATATATATACTGGTTGGTGGTTTCAACCTAATTACCCCTCTGAAAAATTATGGAGTTCGCTACTTGGGATGATGAACTTCCCAACTGAATGGAAAGTCATAATCCATTCATGTTGCAAACCACCAACCAGCCATTAAACTTTCAGAGATTTTCCCATTCAATGGGTCATGGATGATTTTTCCCGTAAAACTCCAACTAAACAAGGTGTTTTCCACTAGAAATCCCAGAGTGGTCTGATGAACAACACGACATCCACGGGCAGCGAATGTCAACCGCAGCTGGCATCGGATTTGATTGTTCGGTTTACCCAGAGAGACTCTGTCGCAAACTGCCATCAACCATCATACCCTCTGGTAAACATACAAAAAACTATGGAACATCACCATTTGCCATAGGTAAATCAACTATTTCGACTGGGCCATTTTCAATAGCTATCTATGTATGTTTACCAGGCCGGGTAAACCTATGCATTTAGGGATGGTTTTAAGAAAACCACCCATCAAAATGGGACTTGGGGATGGTTTATGGCTAGAAACTGCAGGTATATCCCAAGCTGGATGAACAAACTACGGTTGAAGCCTTCGATTTTGGCAGTGGTCGAAGTAACCTTGATTCCCTGGAAGAACAGCAATGAAAATCATGGCTAAACCCAATAAATGAGCCAATATACTGGGTAGTATAATCCCCTATAGTCTAAAGTCATCAACCAACAGGGGTTTTGAACACTGCTCATACATTTCTGAATATGAAATCCCCATGTTCTGTCATGGCTAAATCCTTTGTTTTCCAACTGGCTCCCCATTGAGGAACTCGCCGAATAGCCCCTAGCTCCATTCACCGCTCCCTCTGTTGGTCTTCGGACATGATTTCGTCCAGAAAGGCACTGACGTTGGGCATTGCGCAGATCTCGGATGAATGATGAAATGATGAAGATAACATCATTTGACGATCTTTAGATGATCATGATGATCAAGATATGAAGATTTCACATTCACGCATTTTTCCCGAGAGCGTCTGAGCGCAGGGTTCTTCCAATAGTGGGGGTCTGTATCTTATCTTCTCATCTTCACATCTTCTCATCTTCACATCTGTATCTCATCTTCTCATCTTCACATCTTCTCATCTTCACATCTGTTCATCTTCACATCTGCTCATCTTCACATCTGCTCATCTTCACATCTGCTCATCTTCACACCTGCTCATCTTCACATCTGCTCATCTTCACATCTGCTCATCTTCACATCTGCTCATCTTCACATCTTCTCTTCACATCTGCTCATCTTCACATCTGCTCATCTTCACATCTGCTCATCTTCACCACCACTCAACAACCCAACCCAAAAGTAACCCCTCACCGCCTCTGCTCTCCCCCTCTGCTCATCTTCACATCTGCTCATCTTCACATCTGCTCATCTTCACATCTTCTCTTCACATCTGCTCATCTTCACATCTGCTCATCTTCACATCTGCTCATCTTCACATCTGCTCATCTTCACATCTGCTCATCTTCACATCTGCTCATCTTCACACCTTCTCTCACATCTGCTCATCTTCACATCTGCTCATCTTCACACCTTCTCTCACATCTTCTCATCTTCACATCTGCTCATCTTCACATCTTCTCTCACATCTCTCTCACATCTTCTCTCACATCTGCTCATCTTCACATCTTCTCTCACATCTTCTCTTAGATATTCTCTCACATCTTCTCCCTTTTCCTTCCTCTCTCCGAAAAGCCACTCTCCTTCTTTTGTCTCTATCTCTCTTAAGGCCGAGGTGGTGGCCGCGGTCGGAGTCCGAAACGTCCAACCCTTTCGCACGAAATGGAGGGTCGAATCGGCAAAAAACTTGAAGGTAAAATTGCGATTTTAAGTGTGCTAAAAAAAGCAAACCCTTTCGCACGAAATGAGGGTCGATCGGCAAAAACTGAGGTAAAATTGCGATTTTACGTGTGCTAAAGCAACCCTTTCGCACGAAATGAGTGTCGATCGGCAAAAACTGAGGTAAAATTGCGATTTTACGTGTGCTAAAGCAACCCTTTCGCACGAAATGAGGGTCGATCGGCAAAAACTGAGGTAAAATTGCGATTTGACTTGTGCTGGAGTAACCCTTTCGCACGAAATGATGGTCGATCGGCAAAAACTGAGGTAAAATTGCGATTTGACTTGTCCTGGAGCAACCCTTTCGCACGAAATGAGGGTCGATCGGCAAAAACTGAGGTAAAACTGCGATTTTACTTGTCCTGGAGCAACCCTTTCGCACGAAATGAGGATCGATCGGCAAAAACTGAGGTAAAACTGCGAGTTTACTTGTGCCGTTCTTGTCTGTGTGTAAAAGCGCCTGTGTGTAAAAAGCGTCTGTGTGTAAAAGTCTCTGTGTGTAAAAGCGTCTGTGTGTCAAAGCGTCTGTGTGTCAAAGTGTCTGTGTGTAAAAGCGTCTGTGTGTAAAAGCGTCTGTGTGTAAAAGTCTCTGTGTGTAAACGCCTCTGTGTGTAAAAGCCTCTGTGTGTCAAAGTGTCTGTGTGTAAAAGCGTCTGTGTGTAAAAGTGTTTGTGTGTAAAAGTGTTTGTGTTCAAGTGTTTCTGTGTAAAAGCCTCTGTGTGTAAATGTGTTTGTGTGAAAGCGTTTGCGTGTAAAAAGCGTCTGTGTGTAGAGGTTGTCTGTGTGTAAAAGCGTCTGTGTGTCAAAGCGTTTGTGTGTAAAAGCGTCTGTGTGTAAAAGTGTTTGTATGTAAAAGCTTCTGTGTGTAAAAGTGTTTGTGTAAAAGTGTTTGTGTAAAAGTGTTTGTGTAAAAGTGTTTGTGTAAAAGTGTTTGTGTAAAAGCCTCTGTGTGTACATGTGTTTGTGTGTGACAGCGTCTGTGTGTAAAAAGCGTCTGTGTGTAAAAAGCGTCTGTGTGTAAAAGCGTCTGTGTGTCAAAGGGTTTGTGTGTAAAAGCGTCTGTGCGTAAAAGTGTTTGTATGTAGAAGCTTCTGTGTGTAAAAGTGTTTGTGTTACAGTGTTTGTGTAAAAGCCTCTGTGTGTAAAAGCTTCTGTGTGTACAAGCGTCTGCGTGTAAAAGCGTCTGTGTGTAAAAGTGTTTGTATGTAAAAGTGTTTGTGTGTAAAAGTGTTTGTGTGTAAAAGTGCCTGTGTGTAAAAGCGTCTATGTGTAAAAGCTTCTGTGTGTCAAAGCGTTTGTGTGTAAAAGCAGCTCCTGTCTGTAAAAAGGTCTGTGTGTAAAAGTGTCTGTGTGTAAACATGTCTGTGTGTAAAAGTGTCCGTGTAAAAGCGTCTGTGTGTCAAAGCGTCTGTGTGTAAAAGCGTCTGTGTGTAAAAGCGTCTGTGTGTAAAAGTGTTTGTGTGTAAAAGTGTTTGTGTGTAAAAGCCTCTGTGTGTAAAAGCGTCTGTGTGTAAAAGCGTCTGCGTGTAAAAGCGTCTGTGTGTAAAAGAGTTTCTGTGTGAAAGTGTTTGTGTGTAAAAGTGCCTGTGTGTAAAAGCTTCTGTGTGTACAAGCATTTGTGTGTAAAAGCAACTCCTGTGTGTAAAAGGGTCTGTGTGTAAAAGTGTCTGTGTGTAAACGTATCTGTGTGTAAACGTGTCTGTGTAAAAGCTTCTGTATGTAAAAGCTTCTGTATGTAAAAGCTTTCTGTGTAAAAGTGTCTGTGTAAAAGCTACTGTGTGTAAAAGCTTCTCACTATTTGGTCTTGATACTCCTCTTCTCGACTGCCTATAACACATCTTTCATACATCGTTTCTAAAATTGCGTCTCCATACTAACAAGAGAAGACCCTGCTCCTCTACGCTCTCGGGCCATCCGTCGTCTAGTTTTTTAAACCCTCTGGTAATTGGTAATTTAACATAGCCATGGAAAATGGCCCATTTATAGATTGTTTACCAATTAAAAATTGTAATTTTCCATAGCTATGTTAAATAACAAGATGGTAACTTTTGTTCGTTTTGTTCGTTGGCAAAACCATGGCTTCAATGAACATTTTAACGGGCTTTCCGACCATCCTGAACTGGTCTTTTCGATCAGCATTCGATAGAAATCACTGGATGTCGCTTGAGTTGAGTCATCACTGGATGTCGCGACAGCATCCTGAGGAATTTTGTTGAACAAAACAGTTCTGAGTTCTGACTTCTATCTACTATCCAATGATGTTTTGTATCATAATAGTCTTGAGGATAAAACAGTCCTGAAGATATTTAATTACTCATAATATCCTCAATGCCTGTGAGCAAAAAAGAAGAAAAAACATGCTTTTCGCTGAACATCTTGGGCACATGGATCATCATCCATTCCGGCATGGCCAGATGGATGCGACGCACTCAATGGGTATCCCATCCAGGTTTGGGCAAAACGAGGTTGTATTTGGATGTACCCTCTGGTTATGTCAAAATAGCTATTGAAAATGGCCATTAATAGTTGATTTTCCCATTAAAAATGGTGATTTTCCATAGCTACGTTAAATTACCAAAGGGTATTTGGTTGCTATTCATTCTACATACATTGCCCATTCTAAGTGATCATTTCGACTCCCAGCAACCATTGAGAAAATCGGCCACAACGTGGCCGACACAGTAACTGGGGGGCACCACAAAAAGTAGCCATAGATTTATAGATTTCCCCTGAAAAGGAAAAGCTGGATGACTCCACTGGCACAGCCCATGACTCGGATGTTCCCTTGGAAAAATCAAAGAACCCTTAAACACAGCAAGGATTTTCAATGGGGGAATTGATGGGAACTAAAAAAAACCGGTATGCTCCATGATTCTCATGATTCCCGTGGAGTGGATGATCTTTTTCCGTTGCATTTTCGTGCACCCAACGTCGTCCGGTCGATTTCTTTTTTTTCCAGCTGTCAGGTACACAGTGAAACCAGATGGCACGGTGGAAGGCGCCCAGTGAAATGTTTCTTGGTTGATCCCCGAAGTGTTTTCATACCATCATAAATCCAATCAAATTTGCCTGGTGACTTCAACCTCAACTGGTTGGTGGTATACCTACCCCTCTGAAAAATATGAAAGTCAGTTGGGATGATTATTCCCAACTGAATGGAAAGTCATAAAATTCCATGGTTCCAAACCACCAACCAGGTAGGGTTAATCCACTTATAGCTGGGGTGAAACCATGATGAAGCCGACGAAACCACGATAAAACTTGGGCGCCCTGGTGCCAAACTTCACCATCTCGCACGAAGCGCTGGCAGCGAAATCGTCCTGCACTCCCCAGTGGGCCAAAAAGAAAGGCGACTGAGCCCTGTCCGCATCCCCACTTTTGGCAAAAGATGTGTAACAACAAAGGCCTGGTGTTTCGGTTTTGGGCGATCTTTTAGATTGTTACGGAGTCATATGGATGTTTCGTAAAATAGGGGTACCCCTAGTGATCATATATTTCTAGCTTGGATTTTCCATGAAATAAACCATCCTGGATGCTCGCTTGGGATACCCTCTGGTAAACATACCAAACACTATGGAAAATCACCATGCTATCAATGGGTAAATCCACTATTTCTATGGCCATTTTCAGTAGCTTTTTGACATAACCAGAGGGTACCTCCGTGACTATGGAACCCCCGCCATATTTTCAACGCAACAGTCGTAGATCCCACCACGATCAATCCCCTTGGGCAAAAAAAACTCGAAATCAGCAGCTCAGCAGTAGATATATGTAGATATTCACCTAGAAAAATTGGGAAAAGATGGGAAAATGCTCTATATATAGGGAAATATGAATCATGATCTGAATAATGGTCTGAGATTCATGGTGAATCTAATGAAAAATTGGGAAAAGATGGGAGATAACAAGAATCTCGATTTTTTTGGGAGACGTGATATAATATCATATAATGGATTAATGGGACATTTCATGGGGATAAAAAATGAAGCATTAACCATTGAAATGGGGATGGGGATATATACTAGGATATTAATGGAATGCACAATCAACCATGTGATATTTGGGTGTGTCAGAAAATGGGCTATACCCCTCAAGTAGATATTTTAAAGTGGAACATGACGATCCACCACTCGATTTAGGGATATTTTATGATATTTTCAGACAAACCCTAACATCATCAAAGAAACGAACAAGAACTCAGCGTGCAATGGTGCAAACAATGCAGCACCTCAGGAATACTTACTGGGCTATGGTTATCCAAGGAATCTTCTGTGAACACAAAATGGGGAACTTTTCCACTTCAAGTGTTCTAAACTGACTCTTTGTTTTCATAGATGGAAAATAACCTTGAAGCACCTTGAAACACCATTCTTATAGACATCTGTGGACACGATTTTTTCGGTGTCAAGGAGCTCCATTGGTTTCTCTGCAACCTGCAAATTAGATGGTTTTGAACATCATTTCACATATCGTTTCCGCAAAAATATACATTAAAACAGCCATGACTTGAGTTTTTTCCCCAATTTTCAGATACAGTTCATCTTTGGCCTTGTGAGAGTCCAGTTGGATCGAACCCGGTCC
Source organism: Cladocopium goreaui (assembly GCA_947184155.2). Classification (NCBI taxonomy): domain Eukaryota; class Dinophyceae; order Suessiales; family Symbiodiniaceae; genus Cladocopium; species Cladocopium goreaui. Next base: position 171,008 of record CAMXCT020000987.1, on the reverse strand, counting down.
TTGTTTGGTGCAGGGCTTGAGCCCCCGCTGCACTTCAATTCCGACCCGGTTTCAAGCCGCCGATCCTGGAAGATTTTTGGGACACATTTGCCAATGCGTCACCATGCAATGCGTCACTGATAATGTCAACCCTGGATTAATAAACCCCGTTTACGCCTGTTTAATTGGGAGGTACCATAAAAAAGTATCAGTTTTTTATTATTGTTGGAGGAGTACCCCCTAATTGTCATAAACCATGGTTTAGTCTCATCCGGGGTTAACATTAGCAATTTATCATAAATTATCCACAGAACACAATCCACTGACCGATTCGCAGGTGTGACATCTCGTAAGAATTCCCGTTTGCTGTGAAGATCGACATCAACAAGAGGTACAATGTGAGGCCCCCGTTCGATATCTAAGTTGGTGAACATAACTCCAATAACTATGGTTTATGGGACTTATAACTATAGTTACTGGGGCTTTTGTTAACCAACTAACATCACTGGGGGGCCTCACATTGTATATTTCAGAGATTTTCACACCACAGCAATCCGTCAAAACGCGAGGTCCCATTCGAGCCCCTTTTTCTCATCGGCGATCTTCGGAAGCAGCTCCTCCCCAGCCTGCTTCGGCAGATCGCCGGGCAGAAACCACACTTTTTTTGCGAAAAAACGTGAAACACTGTGGAATTTTCCAAGTTGACAAGTCAATCCAGTGATCTCCGAAAATCTTGGAAGTTCTGCTGGGAACCATTCCTCCGAATCCACCATTAATGGGTCGGGTCAGAGCCGACATCCGGAGAACTTTCATCGAGTTCTCAGGTGGCAGAGGCTGTCTTCAACCATCGTCTCTTCGGTTCTCGATCTTTTCACCGTGGAAGCGCTTGGAAACTGCATGGCATGGCCGTTCTTCACTGAAGAACGGCCAGGCTGTGCAACTCCTGTGCAGCTCCTGTTTCCAGCCGGGGAGAAAAAAACTAAGCGGTGGAACGGGCAGAAAAGCTGCACACTTGAGTTGTAGTCAACAAAACAAGGACATGAAGCCTTCGGTGGAATTTCCCAAGTCCACCTTGATTTCCAATGAGGCCAGAAAAGAGGTGTGACAAAAACATGCGATTTCCTAAGTCCTGTGGTGTACGATTTTCATAAAAACAACAGTAAACACCATTTTCCAAAAGGGGAAAACTCGAAAACAGTCTGCCTTTGACACCTCGGAATCGCGGGGCCTTCACCAGAGCCGCTATCCTACTGGGGTAGAATAATTCCTGGCTAGTTTGCCACCAAGAAAAAAACGTCGGCGCTATACCACCATTTTCTATGGTTAAATCCTAATCGAACATAGTTACACTTGTTTTGGGGGAGAAACATCCATCAACATATAGCTATTGTAGATTAAATTCCTAAACCTATGATTTTTTAACCATCATTAACGATCATCAGAAATTATTAACACATATTAACCATCATTAAGCAATCATCAACCATTTTCCTAGTTAAATCACAATTTTCTCGTGAACATTCCCAACTTATGGCTTAAAAACATCATTCATATTGACAGAAAAATCAATGAGTTGTCAACCATGATTAACAACGATTGAGCATTATGAAACATCATTCTGGTTGGTGGTAACCTGGTATACCTACCCCTCTGAAAAATATGAAAGTCAGTTGGGATTATTATTCCCAACTGAATGGAAAGTCATAATCAATTCAGGTTCCAAACCACCAACCAGCCATTAAACTTTCAGAGATTTTCCCATTCAATGGATCATGAACGATGATTTTGCCAGTAAACCTCCAACTAAACAAGGTGTTTTCCAATAGAAATATATGGAAAGCCATGAATTTCATAGTTCCAGTCACCACCAACCAGCTAGCTACTTCAGATGATTCTTGGATGTATCGAAATATATTCCATTAAATCCCATTGAATCCCATTAAAACCCCCATTTTTCATGGGTAAATTGTCAATTTTTTCGTGGAAAATCACCAGCGCCCCATCCTGGATGCTCCGCAGGCTGCAGGCCGAGTTGTAGAGGAACGCACGGGCCGTGCAGGCCATGTGCAGGCCATGCCGCCCCTGTGGTCACCGTGGTTTTTTTGATGTGTTTTTTTATAGTAACACTAGAATAGCATAATGATAACCACATAGTTGTGGTTATTATGGTCAGTGTTGTTTTGTAAGCAACATTATAATTATTGTAATGGCTATATATATATAGTACAAACATTTTTATATAAAACATGTGTAAGAAGTATGTTTTACCATTGTTGTACAACCATACTTAATCATTTGTTAATCATTTGTTAATCATTATGGCTAAACTATGGTCAACATGTGGTTAACATCTGTTTAACGTATAACAATGGTGTTCAGCAACAACCCTAAACCCCAAACATCCAGACGCTGGGACATGGGGCGTGCAATGGCACCAAAAAGCACCTGCAGTGCCAGAAATTCGGAGCCAGGGACCTTGACCCCTGACTGCTGACTTTTTTTTGGCTCATCATTTCCCAAGATTTTCCGCCATTCATTTTATTTTCCCCTATGATTTTCCCCTCTCATTTTCCTTATCATTTTGTTTTCCCATTCTTAATATGGTGATATAAGTGATAGTGATATCAGGAACCGATTTATTGGAGTTACCTACCATATATAAGGCCTATGTAAGGGAATATCCCCATATGGTTACGGTACCTCCACTATATGGATTCTGACAGTTAGCTACAACTTATTTAACTATAACTGCCCTAATCCAAAAGTGTAGTTATACTACATTAGTATACATGAGTAAACGACATTATATAATCCACTAATGTCCACTACAATTTATTTAACTAACCGTCACATAGTCCACTGCAACTTCTTCAGTTGGGTTATAAAACTGCTTAGAAACCATATAACTTATCCTGTGCCCATATTGGTTATCCCGTATAATATAACTGCTATGTAACTTCCATAGTTATGTCAAATTACCATAGAGAAAAAACCACCAAATAAGCGATAGCGTTTTTGGAGTCATAAACCTATGGCATTGGTGAGATATAGCCACTATTCAATGGATTGATTTGAGGGAAAATCTTCACCGGAAAGCAGGGATTCTCCCATAAATGGTGGGGCTTTCCGATCCATTGAACTATATGTCCCACATTCTACCATTGCCAATCAGCCAGATACCTGCAAGAAATGACAAAATCTTAGCTGGTGAAAGTAGATATTCCTATTGAAATCGCAAAAGATTAAAGCATTACCCTCTGGTAAACTAACATAACTATGGAAAATCACCATTTTTAATGGGAAAACTCACTATAAATGGCCATTTTCAATAGCTATTTTGACATAACCAGAGGGTAGTTTCTAGCCATCCAGTTGGTTGACCTAGATACCACCATGTTCAATGACTCAACGCCAGGAGTTCCGGCCTGCCAGGCTCCACATCACATGGGTGGACATGGAGACACCTCGCGGCTCAACGTTGAAGAAATGATGGTCACATGGGGATATGATGAGGCTATAGCATGGGAATATGGTTATAATATGACTTATAATATGACTTATAATATGGTTGTAGTCAGGTTCAATATGGCTATGGTGATGGACAAATCATGGGTATGAAAAGATGATTGATTGAAGAGATATGGATGTGGGTCAAAATGGAAGACCATTCATGGGACCGCAGATGTGAATGTCTAGTTTAGTATTAACCATCCAAGCAAATTGGGGTACCTAATTTTGACCCACATCCATATGACTTATAATATGAATTCATATGGTTGTAGTCGGGTTTAGTATGGTTATGGCTATGGTGATGGACAAATCATGGGTATGATATGGGTGTAAAGTAGGGTAGAACATACTTGGGGGTGCAGTTGAGGTTACTTTCATGTGTATCACCATGGTATTATAACCCGCATTTTGGGATATAGCATCTCTATGGTGAAATATATCCACTCATAACTGGAACTGCACTTCCAAGTAATTAGGGTTATGAATTAATAAGGTTACACTGGGGATTAATATGCTTGTGGATAAATCATAGGTATCATATTCCTATAAACTAGGGATATGGATTAATTAATAGTTATAATATGGATATGGGGAAAACATGGAAAAAACAACACAGAGCTGCTAGAAAAACCCGACTTTACAGCGCTCCGCTGCTCCATGATGATAAATGTAAAACATGGTCAAAACATTGTTTTTTTTTCTGGCTTCTCATCCAAAACCTTCGGATTCCGAACATCATGGGTATCAAAAACAGCCCCTACAATGTGAGGCCCCCAAGATATCTAAGTTGGTTTATAAACCCCAATAACTAGTTCGTTATAAGTAGCATAAACCATAGTTATTGGAGTTAAAAACCAACTTAGCTATCTAGGGGGCCCCACTTTGTATGATCATGGGAGGGTCATTTCCATGGGAAAACACAAGTAACTTCACCATGGCACATAATGTCAACCCTGGATGAGACGTCTCACCATGGTTTATGACAATTAGGGGGGTATTCGACCAATAGCCATTTCATCCAATACTTTTTTGGTATCCCCCCAATTAAACAGCCGTTTGGGGTTTATTAATCCAGGGTTGACATTATGTTAAAGGAGATCCTACTTGCATGATAAGAACCCATGGCTTACAGAATTTCCCTTGAAGAAAAATAACACATGGCAATTGCCAATAGGACAATTAGCTTCAAACTCGGCTCATAGATTTGTTTTGGCCCCGCATCACCTCTATTCTGATTATTGATAGTTTCTTTCAATCATTTGTTGATATTGATTGACTACACCTTCCTATATTCACATATTTCATATATTTCATGGCTGACTTGAACTGTTTTATTTTTTTTAACGTCATGAACATGTCATGAACATCACCACCCGCTAGCGCTTGATTCTAGCCATCACCAGCTTCAGGGGAACAAAACTGAGAATGGTTCACCATTGATTCATGCTTTACATATTACACATATTATATATTGAATGGTTAAAACATATATATATATATATATTGAACATTATTACATATATGAAAAATGATTCATTATATATTCAACATTCCATTGTATGGTCCCAGGTATGTGTAAACGTTCTATTAAACCTTGGTTTGGATGGTTTACTAAGCAGCCTTTTGTGGCCCGAAAAAACTGAAGGACTCCACCACATTTGGTGAGGTCAACCCATTTTGTTTAGCTGGAAGACTTGCCCTAGCCCCCTGATGAGTACAAGTGAGGCCCGTTTGTGTTCATGAAATCGCTAAGTTGACCCACACAGCTTGGTAAATTCGATGGTCTCACCTTGTGCTGGCCTTACACTAAGCCAACTTTTGTACACATATCATGGGATAATCATGGGATAAATATGTTTCGCTCTCCCAAAAATGGTGGCCCCCCAGTCCTCATCCAATCGTGGATGACCATGACTTGTGACTTGAGGATCCCCCATATCAATGGTAATTTCAGGATCCTAAAATGGAGGTACGTTAGTACCATATGTTTGGCCAACTTTTTCTGGGGATATTCCCTGAAATTTAGGCCTTTTTTAAATAGGCCTTTTTTCTATGGTAGGTACCTCCAATCAATCGGTTCCTGTTGCATGACCATTGACTGTATGATATTGTGAAAAATATTAGTCAGTTGGTTCCTGTTGCATGATCATTGACTATATGATATTATTATATCACTATCAGTTGGGATGATGACATGATGACATTCCCAACTCAATGGTTTAAAAAACATGTTCCAAACCACCAAGCAGTAGCTGGTTGGTGGTTTCAACCCCTCTGAAAAATATTAGTCAATGGGAAGGATTATCCCATATATTATGGAAAATAAAAATGTTTGAAACCACCAACCAGGTAGTATTGAAAGCCTTGTTGTGACTTGAGGATCCCCCACAGGAGAGCCCCATATCATCCATCTCCATCAGATCTTCAGCCGCACCTGTTCATCTTCAGGAGGACTCTCAGGGCCTGGTGACCGAAGTAGCCAGGAAGGTGAGGATTTTTTCATGATTTAACATGATTTCATCATGAATGGCGCCCTAAAATGGCAAGCCAATAGTTAAATGGGATAATAATATATGATATATGGTTTCTTATAGATGATATAGGATATATATATATATATATGTATATATATACTGGTTGGTGGTATGACAGCTATGGAAAATGTAGCATTTATAGATGATTTACCTATAAAAAACTGATTTTCCAGTTCGCAAACTGTTAGTTTACCGGAGAGTAACTGTTCATATAATGTCATCTGGTTGGTGTTTGACCTATCCCTCTGAAAAATATGAGTTCGTCAATGGGAAGGACGACATGCCATATATGAAATGGAAAATAAACAATCATGTTTGAAATCACCAACCAGCTATAGAAAATTCACCCACATCCTACCTCCCATATAATATAATATGGAAAATAATCCAGTCATGTTTGAAACCACCAACCAGGATTTCATCATTGAATCGGGCGGTATCGGACATTGGATGGTGGCGATATCTCACCCATATATCAGTTCGGTTTATGAGTCATCGAAAATGCTGCTATACCCTCTGGGAATTTGACATAACTATGGAAATTCGTCATTTTCAATGGGTACCCTCTGGTAAACATACAAAAAACTATGGAAGATCCACCATTTTTAATGGGAAAACTCACTGTTAATGTCAATTTTCAATAGCTAATTGTTAGTTTACCAGAGGGTAAATCTTCTATCCATGGGCCCCAAGGGCCATCTTCCACGGTTGTTGAATCACCGGAAGTTTTTTGTGCTACGATGGGTCCAGCTGGTGCCACCGAGCTGATTGAAATATGTGGGAGATACTGATGAGTTGCCAAAAATATTTCGACAAATATTTCCATCAATCGGGTGACTTACCATAATTTATATATGGTTATAACATGTTATAAATGGGCTTATCATGATTAGTCAATATGTAATTTACCAGTTATATACCAGCTATAAGTCGATATATGTTATACCCTCTGGTAATTTAACAGTTTGCTATTGAAAATGGCCCATTTAGTTCGTTGATTTACCTATGATTTTCCAATGTTATGTTAGTTTACCAGGCCGGGTATATTTCAACAAATACTGATAGTTGCCATTAATCCATATGATCAGGCTCCTTTTATGCCCCCATATTTCACGGGGACCTGTGGGTCAGAATCCCTCTTTTTTATGGCATCCTTATGGCCAATAGTGCAGTTGAGGATAGATCTGGATGAATTATCATATTTCACTCGTCTGAATTCATTGTCAAATTGTGGGAGAATTTCCTTTATAAACTATCAAACCATAGTGAGGTCGCGATGCTATCGGTGGTGTTTTCATTTGCCCAGATGCAGGGTTTTGGAGGTCATCATCCCAATTTTCGTTGCCCTTCAAGAAGCTAAACTGCTACAGGATGAGGAAAACCAGTGATGTGAATGTTAGTTTATAAACCCCATTAACATCCATGAAAACCAGTTCGTTATATCTACCATTAAAACCATAGAATTCATTCAACCACTTCTATTTCTTCGGCAACTGAACGCTACAACGCTCGCTATCGCTGGGCCTCTGATGATCTCGTGTTGCCGCAGGCTTTCCTTGATGTCGATGTCGCAAAGCTCAAACTCCTGGGCTGGGGAGAATCTCGCTGTGAGAATCTCAATGGACATCATGGCTGTTGGCTGAAAAAACACCCAACATGGGAATATCATGGGGAAAAAATCTGTGATAACTAGCTTTAATATGGTTTAACATGGATAATAATGGGATAATAATGGGATAACAATACTGGTTGGTGGTTTCAACCTACCCCTCTGAAAAATATGAAAGTCAGTTGGGATGATGACATTCCCAATATATGGAAAAATGTTCCAAACCACCAACCAGCTAGCTACTTCAGATGATTCTTGGGTGTATCGAAAATACCGTGATAGCTATAGAAAACACCTTGAGACAATGATGATCAAGCGTCAATTTTTTTGGGGCACCCCAGCTTTCCGACAAAGCCATTGTCCAAACGGACACTTCAAGAAATTTAGGGATTCAACGCGGCCACCTGGCTATGACCCATTGACAAACGCCCCGAGCAACCAGCCAAGGAATATGAAAGTCTGAGAGATCCGGGAATTGGGGGATTCATTTCCTCTAAAAAACTCTGGCATCAGTTTTCCGAGGAAACACACTCGATGAACTGTATGCCTAAACTTATGGTTCTTGCGAATCCCTAATTTGTAGAGGAACTTCCCATCAAAAGCTACCTGGTTGGTGAAATTCCCAAGAAAGATTGACCAATTCCCACTATGATAAACCATGTCATTTAGAACACCCCCCCCAAAAAAAACCATATGTCCCACGCCCCATGATGAGTGACATCGGTGACGAATCCCGATTTTTGGTTTCTTAAAACCACATTCTTGTTGAATGGGCTATTTACCCATTAATGGTGTTTTAATGGGATATATGATGGTGATTCAATGGCATTTAATGGGATTTAATGGGATATATGATGGCTTACCCTCTGGTCATTTAACATAGACGATACCCCATTTAGTTCGTTGATTTACCTATTGAAAATGGTGATTTTCTACAGCTATGTAAATTTACCAGAGGGTAAATCACCTTGGAATGCCCCATTTCGAGCAAAATCCCCAGGAGCCTCCAAGTCCTCCTCAATGGCTTGTGGGGGAACCTCCAACACCTGACTCAGCTCAAAACCCACGGCTTTTGGGTACTGTTCATTGGTAAATTATCATATTTAACTAACCTAAAACTGGTTGGTCACCTACCCTCTGAAAAATATGAGTTCGTCAGTTGGGATGATTATTACCAACTGAATGGAAAAAGAAAAATGTTCCAAACCACCAACCAGTTATCATATTTCACTAACCTAAGATTAAGGCTTTGTTTTGGATGATATTGGGAGATTTTTCCCTTACTTACCATCCTTCCAGCGAGATCGCAAGGTCCTTCAAATTTGCCGAGTGTTCATGGCAGAAATTTTCAGGCTTTGAACCTTCTGAACCACGATCAAGATACATACTGTGGATGGTTGCGAAATCCTAAAAACCAGTTGATAGGTGGTTAATCCCATTATTTCTAGGGTTTCAACCATCCAAGGTGGTGCAGGATTTCGCAACCATCCACCGTATCACAGGCAAATCAATAATGCGTGGCCTTTTTTTTGTCTTTTCGCCACTGGACACCCTTGAGGTTCCAGCACGGCCCTTGACGAAGCTACATCAAGGCTGCTCAGCTTACAAACATCCGCGGTTTCAAAATATCATATGGCAGGGGATAACTATATATATAGTGCCTACTATATAGGAACTATATATATATATATTTATAGTAACTTAACAGACTTATTATTGTGTTTTCTAATAGTTTCTAACCATTATATGGGAGTACCAGTTTCATTCAACAGAAACTCATTGCTGTGTGAGTACCCCTAAGCAAAGTTTATGAACCCAGGCTTGACATTAGAGATGAGGATAGACAATTTCTACTTTTTTTTTGTTTCATGCTTGGATTAAAACATAGCGCAACATGTGGGATATGATCGGAAATCACTTTGCCATGAACTGATGAACGGTTTGGCCATGGTTCACATAGCGATGTTGATCATCCTTCCCAATCCTATCGTAGATGGTGTATCATCATCATCCATTAATATCCATTGATGGTTTATTAATCCCCATTAACTATAGTTATGTATCATAAACCATAGTTACTGGACTATAGGTCATTAATAAACCATTAATTACCATTAATAACCATTAATAACCATCATCATCATCATCATCATCATCATCATCATCATCATCATCGAAACCCAACCATGCACCACCAAAGCAGCTTAGAATGGGAGTGCGCCATTACTTGGAATGCGACAAAACTGCAGGCCTTGACATAGCTTTCGGACATCGAAGAATCATTTGGACACAGTGCGGAGCACGACAGCAATGAACATTGGAGTTGGGGCAGCACCGATTTTCTTTTTTTCACCAAATTCATGGCATCTTTTCCCCAGCGAAAAACATGTTTCAGGTTCCAAGTTTTTGGATCTGAGTACAGCTCCGGCACAGGAACTTGTGGGCAGTTGCAGTGAACTAAGTGGATCGATTTCACTATATTTAGGGGGCTATCCCAAGCTCTGGGTTTATTCTTACTTGTGCTAAACGTAGGGAATGAGGGAATGATCCACAATAACTCTGAATAATAATCCCAGCAACCCCCAGCAACCCATCCATTCCCTACGTTTGGCACCAGTAAGTTTTGCACCCATGGTACAGAAAAGCAGAAAATCAACTGCACCCAAGTATGGTTTCTGACCCATCCCGTTTCGTGGGAATCCACACATCTTTTTTTATCGGAAAATCCCGAAAATGGATGGATTGTTCCCATCCCCTAAGAACTGGATGCATCACCCAACTGAATTAGTTATAGTTGATTACCCTCTGGTTATTTAACGTAGCCATGGAAAATCATCATTTTCAATAGGTAAATGATCATAAATCATCTATAAACGGGCCATTTTCCATAGCTATGTTAAATAACCAGAGGGTACATCCCATAAAAAAAATCATTTATACCATAAAAAATCCAAATTCTTACTGGTATGTTGGTAAAACAATGCCATTTGCACCATCCCCAATTTCAGCATTTTTATAGGTGGTATGTTTACTATTCCCAGTCATGGATGGTTTATGACATTGTTTCAACCACATTATAGTAATATCTCGTAGCTGGTAATATGGTAATATAGTATCCAACCGGTCAGATTATGGTAGTCAACATATTGTAGTTTGAAATCAACCAACCTTATATCATGCATATAATTTATGGACATGATGGGGATACAATGGGGATAAGTATAATGACTATAATTGACCATTGACATTGATGATAGTCGTTCTACCCTCTGGTAAACTGTTACATAACTATGGAACATCACCATGCTATCAATTGGAAAATCCACGAACTTTCTATGGTCATTTTCAATAGCTTTTTGTTTGTTTACCAGAGGCTATACCATCATATATCCCATTAAAACCCATTAAATCCCATTAAATCCCATTAAATCCCATTAAATCACCATTAAAACCGATTAAAACACCACTATAAATGGTCATTTTCCAGTTCGCTTTTTCTATGTTTACCAGGCCGGGTACTATCCAACTAGCTTGACGGCGCAGCAACTCCAGCTTTGTACACCTCACGTGAGAAGCGTCAGAAACGCGTCAGCCATGGACGGCGATTCCTGAGATTTCGACATCGTTTCGGATGGAAATCATGGGGGATTTTCTCTGGTTTTTATAGAAAAAGCGAACTGGAAAATGGCTATAGAAATAGTGGATTTAGCCATTAAATCATTGTTATTGTTATTATTCAATCATTAACCAACTATAGTTATTTAATACCCTCTGGTATAGCTATATTTTATATACCTATGGTTGATATGGTTGATATGGTGAACTATGTACCCAAAAAAGAGGCTTTTGAAGCTGAACACGGCCGTCCTCAAGGCGCCAACTTGGTGAATTTCATGTTTTTTTTTGGGAGATACCCTCTGGTAAACTAACAGTTTGCTATTGAAAATGGCCCATTGAAATAGTGGATTTATCCATTAAAATATGGTGATTTTCCATAGTTATGTTAGTTTACCAGAGTGTATCCATATCAAAACCATTAAATTAGAAAACATACTAAACCTCCAATATTCCATGAATATTCCATCAATAGTCCATGATCTACAAAAAATCTGGTTTAGTATGGCCTAAACCACAATATCCATATTAAACATCAGTATCCCATGATTATCCCATGAATATCCACTTAACCTCCAATATTCCATGAATATCCCATGAATAGTCCATGAGCTGCAAACTGTGGACCTCTGGTATTTTAACTAACAGTTTGCTGCTCTAAACATCGATGAACATGGTGATTTTCCATCCTGATCATTTACCAAAGAGTACCCGGCCTGGTAAACATAGAAAAAGCGAACTGGAAAATGACCATTTATAGTGCTGTTTTAATCGGTTTTAATGGTGATTTAATGAGATTTAATGGGATTTAATGGGTTTTAATGGGAGACACCCTCTGGTAAACTAACAGTTTGCTATTGAAAATGGCCATAGAAATAGTGAGTTTTCCCATTAACGATGGTGATTTTCCATAGTTTTTTGTATGTTTACCAAAGGGTATCTGACATTTGACCATTCGCCTGAACATACCAAGACCGCCCTTGGAGGGATTTGGATGAGAACACCTTCTCTTTTCCTGGGCTTTCTTAAGAAACAAACCTGGTGATTGTACAACAAAGCCCTGGGTATTAAGTATCCAAAATATTTCGGGCTTTGCACTGTGTAAATCTTGAACCAGGAATTCTATCCTCATCATTTCTGTGGCTTAAATCATGTAAAACATCACGTTTAGTTTGAGGGTTAAATCACCCATTCTCTGATATCATCATGATTCTGGATGAAAAACTTACTGGTGCTAAACGCAGGGAATGAGGGAATGATCCACTGGCGAACTATCAATAATCATCCCAGCAACCCCCAGCAACCCATCCATTCCCTACGTTTAGCACCAGTAAGAAAAAACCATGGTTATTGAAAATCGCCATGCTATTAATGGGTAAATCAATTATTTCGACTGGGCCATGGCTTCAAAATAGCTATGTAACAAATTACCAGAGAGTACATCTAAAATCTGTTTCTGTGCTCCATGTAATGGTATACTTAGTTGTATTTTGGGGTGATTTGAAATGAAACCATTGCACCAGCTCACATATGGTTGAGTAAATGGCCATTTTTAATGAAATCACCATGCTATTAATGGGTAAATCAACTATGGCCATTTTCAATGACACGATTATTGATGGGAAATTGTCACCTGGTTGGTGGATTCAACACCTCTGAAAAATGATGGAGTTCGTCAGTTGGGGTTACTCCCAATATATGGAAAGTCATAAAATTCATGTTCCAAACCACCAACCATCTAGCTACTTCAGATGATTCTTGGGTGTATCGAAAATACCGTGATAGCTATAGAAAACACCTTGAGACAATGATGATCAAGCGTCAATTTTTTTCCCAGATCTCGCTTGAATCCCACATTTCCATGATATGTTCGGTCGCTGAAATAAGGGTGCAATGTGGGGCCCCCGTTAGATGTCTAAGTTGGTGTATAACTCCAATGTCACTATGGTTTATGGTACTTATAACGAACTAGTTATTGGGGCTTTTGTTAACCAACTTATAACGTTTGGGGGCCCCACATTGTGGAAACCCCAACATTTTTCCATCCAGAGGGCTGGTGCGCGTGGGCTGAAAGTGCGTGGAGTCTCCCACTTGGCCCATTCCCTGGAACGGTGGTGGATTTCGGGAGCTTTCTACATAGATAACACCATATTATACAATAATATTCATAAATATTATAAATATCATATATCATAAATCATATATCATATATCATATTGGATATATATATATAATATTATGTATATATATATATATATACACATACACGCCTTGGGAATGTGGTTTCCCAAAACAGTTCTTCTGATCTCCTACTTTGGGATTCAAATCATTGGAAGAAACAAGGCCAGAATCCCTGTACTTTCAGACCAGATATGCTCATCGCACGGCATCATGTCTAGGTTCAACTTGTAGAAAGTCGTGCTTCTGATATATGGGTTTGTCTGAAAATAGGGTATATTCCCAAACACATAGCCATTTAATAGGGATAATGATCATTAACCATTGGGTTTAGGGGTACACTATTTTCAGACACACCCATATGTTCATGTCCAAGCCCTAGCTAGCCCGGACAAAACCAACTCAATTTGCTGGCTTAGTCGTTTCCCCCATGAAAATATCAATCCACTAAAACACTCATCGATCACCTGGGTACTAGGTAAAACCTCACATCTTAACATCAGTTTTTATAGCCAGGTTGTGATTTTTTCCATCATTTTTCCCATCATGTCTGGATGATAACTCGCTCTACTGGACGATCACTCCATGGATCACTGGAAGTTCCCGAAGTTACAGGATTGGTGGGGTGAACTACCGTCTTCGCCATGGTTCTGCAGCATTTTTCAGGGCAAAACACACACACCATTCATCACAGTAGCTTTTTTTATCCTCCAAGGATGTGGAAATGGGAGCTAGTTCAAAAAAGGGGTGTAGCTAGTTTGAGGATAACAAATGTGGAGTCAGTAACATTTTTATCCTCCAATGGTGTAGCTAGTTTGAACAAATATGGGGGCTTTCCAAAGTCATCGCTAGCCCTCGGAATTCAACGACCATTTTAGTATTGAAACCCATGGTGACTTGGCTGATGGACCAATGTGCAAATCTGCCAGGCTCGCGGCATTTGCGCCGGTACCCTCAGGTCCGTCAGATCCTCATTTTGGGATTTGTTACATGTCCAATGAACTCCCTGTTGAACATTCTAGCTTCAGTATCATTTTCCCATATTTTCCATATCTATGTATATGTATATATAATATTTTATATATCTGATATACTATAATAAATACTGGTTGGTGGTTCGGACCCCTCTGAAAAATGATGGAGTTCGTCAGTTGGGATGATTATCCCATATATGAAATGGAAAGTCATAAAACTCCATGGTTCCAGTCACCACCAACCAGCGACGGATTTCGTTCTCGAATTTCCCAGCCACGTTTCGGCTAACCGGAATGCTAAACCTCACCAAGCCGTTTGCTTGACCAATTCCCACTATGATTCCAACCAGAAATATATATATGTATATATATATATATATACCCTCTGGTAATTTAACATAGCTATTGAAAATCACCATTTGTCATAGGTAAATCAACTATTTCTATGGCAATTTTCAATAGTTATGTTTGTTTACCAGTTTTCATAGATGAAATGGAACGTCATAAAAATCATGTTCCAAACCACCAACCAGAAATATATATACAGTATATATATATATTTAATAATGGTTTTCCCATGAAAAGCTCCATTCTTCATGAGATTTCCCAGCGTTCCCAGAAGATGCCCTCGAAGAATCGATCTGGGAGTCATCGGGGTTGGAAGATGAGTGAAACCACTAAAAATGGGTGAAAATCTCAGGGTCGACAAGTTAATTTACCAGAGGGAAATATTTTATATATCCGATATAAGATATGATATATATATATATTATACAAAAAACACCAGAATTTCCCCATCGAGATTCCCACTTTTAAAGGTCCCCTACTAAACAAATCACCGTTTCACCCGCCTTGCTGGGCATATTCAGCACGTAGCGTCGGTGCTCGACTTCGGCCACCGGATGCACCGAGAGCATCTCCTAGCCGCTGGCGGCGAGGGATCACCGCCCGTCATGGGCTTATGAGATATCTACAGTCAATGGATGTTAATGGTGGTTCTAAACAAACCAAAACCAACAAAAAGCATAGTTGATGAATGTTAATGATGGATACACACAAAAAAAACTAGTCAATGTTAATGATATGATAACTATAGGTAAGTCAATGGATGATATATCTATAGTCCAGTAACTATGGTCTATGATACATGTAACTATAGTTAATGGGGATTAATAAACCATCAATGGATATTAATGGATATTAGTGGATGCTAATGGTTGTTAACGTTAATAGATGATATATCTACAGTTAATGGATGTTTTCTAAACCAACGAAAACCAACAAAAGCCAACAACAACCATAGTTGATGAATGTTAATGATGGATACATATACGGTAACTACATTTAAATATACGGACTTTTAAATATACAGACAGGTATTTTAGACTACCTCCGGGAAGGTTCTCCTTGGCCCGCCCAGCCCTTTAAACATACGGAATCCAATTCATTGAAAGATCCGGCAACTACATTTAAATATACGAACTGGTATTTCATACTACCCCCGGGGCCTCGCGGTCTGGCCCGCCCTCCACATATTAAAATGTCGTTACCCTATAATTTGGGCCACCCTAAATAGCGTTCAGTTGGTGCAAATAAGTCCAGTAACTATGGTTTATGCTACATGTAACTATAGTTAATGGGGATTAATAAACAATCTTATAACTGGTGGGTTAATAAACCATCAATGGATATTAATGGATGTTCATGGATGTTCATGTTAATGGATGATATATCGAATCTATAGTCAATGTTAATGGATGTTAATGATAGTCAATGGATGTTCATGGATGATAGATCTACAGTCAATGGATGTTCATGGCGGTTCTAAACAAACCAAAACCAACAAAAAACACAGTTAATGGATGTTAATGGATGTTGTATAGGTTGGGGCCCTCGTTTACGATAGCTAAGCTGGTGCAAATAACCCCAATTTCACTATGGTTAAATCGTTAATTAATGGAGGCTTCACTGGCTTTTCATAGTGAATAATGAAGGGATGCATACAATGTGGGGCCCCCTAGTGATGTTAGTTGGTTAACAAAAGCCCCAATAACTGTAGTTATTTGCGTACCATAAACCAGCCTGTGACATTGGAGTTATGTGGCCCCCAACTTAGCTATCAAACGGGGGCTCCACTTTGTAGGAATATCAACCATCAATTTCAATGGGATTTTGGACTAAGAACTAGAACTCGGAAAAAGCCACGGATTTCATGGGAATAATCTAGGGATATTTTATGATAGGCAAAAAGATTGGGAACACAACTTGGATCTACACCATTCCATTTTTTTAATACCGTTCCATTTTGAGGTATTTTATGGTATTTTATGGTATTTTATGGTATTTTATGGTATTTTATAGTATTTCCTTATGAAGTTCTGGATTAGCCCATCTTCGCTCAAACTAACATTTTCAAGAAACCCATGGCTGTCCCCATGGTTTTTCAATTCGCCAAAGTTTGGGAATGAACATGACTTAATCATCAAACATGGGATTGAACTTCTTACAGTAGCCTGTATAGTATTTTCAAACATGGCAATGGAAGATCCTCTATAAAATCAATGGTTTTTATGGAACACATCTCTATAAATGGGGTATTTTCGAAAAAGTCACCTTTGACACCAGAGGGTAGCTCCCTGGTTGCTGGAAGCAGGGATCGCTTCCCAAATATGATGGTCACTTTGGAAGGCCATTCCGACATGATGGAACCAGTGACATCCCAACTAGTTATAAGTTGGTTTATAAGCCCCAGTAACTATAGTTATGTGCGTACCATAAACCATAGTGACTTGGAGTTATGTTCACCAACTTAGATATCGAACGGGGGCCTCACATTGTAGGTATTTCATGCTGGTTGGTGGTGCACCATCTTGAAAAATGATGGAGTGAAAGTCAATGGGAAGGTTGACATCCCATATATGAAACGGAAAATAAAATTCATGTTCCAAACCACCAACCAGCTAGGTATTTCATGGGTGCATTCACCAAATATGTTGGATTTTACTAAACGTTAATCCAGAAACCGCGTGAGGATTCACTTGATCAAAAGGCAACACGATGGGCAGACTTGTAGCAAAGCCCCTTGTGGAAATGATTAGGAACAGCACGTCTCCGCTCATGGACGCGCTAATTCACCACAGGCTCCCGCTCAACAGGTACTGTGTCGGGCTGCAGTTCTCCTAACTCACAGGGTTTTGGGCTCCTCTTCGTCTTCCTCATCGTCATCTTCCGGCATGATGTTCTGAGCAGCACGCCTTCATGGCTTCAAAAATGGCTACTTCAGCCAGGGTACAGCAATGGAATTTCATGGAACATCATCATCTGGTTGGTGGTATACCTACCCCTCTGAAAAATAATTCAGTTGGGGTGATTATTCCTAATATATGGAAAAACATGTTCCAAACCACCAACCAGTCATTTGTAATAGGGACAAAAATAAAAACATAAACCATCGAAGCAACCGGGGCCATAGCTTAACCATAGCAAACTGTCAGAAATGACCGTGAAGTTCCCCCCCGTGACTTTTTCGTGGTGTTGATCTTGAATCCGACGAACGTCAATGGCTTTTGGGAAATGATGGACAAAGCTGACCCATGGTTGGATGAGCGACTATTGTTGGCGAACTACCCGGCCTGGTAATGACTAACAGTTTGCGAAGTGGAAAATCACCAGGTTTAATTGGTAAATCAACTATTTCTATGGCCATGGCTTCAATAGCTTTTTGTATGTTTACCAGGTTTAATTGATGAATCAACTATTTCGACTGGGCCATAGAAATAGTTGATGTATCCATGAAACATGATGATTTTCTATGTCGCTTTTTGTATGTAAAAACCAGGCCGGGTAGATACCAGTCGATGGAGCCCCAGAAAAATCCCCAGACGGTGTCAAACGTGGTGCAGGCTGGAAGAGCCCCCATTTGACTGTCGCATCATGGGATGTAGATATCAAGGGGGGCAAATGTCCCATGATGATATCAATTTCATTCATGTTACCCTCTGGTTATGTCAAAATAGCTATTGAACATTGCCATTGATTTAGCCATTAAAAATTGTGATTTTCCATAGTTATGTTAGTTTACCAGAGGGTATGCTTTTCCCATGATGTCCCATGATGATATCATCATAATGTCCTATGATATTCTTCATCTATTATGATGATATCAAGGGGACATCATGGGATGCAGACCCGACAACAATCAATATCATCCCCATGTTACAGTAATACAGTAAAGTCATCATGTATTCTTGTCCCAAACGTGGATGATTATTGTTGGGGATATATTACCCAACAATAGTCTGGGACCTGGGACTACAGTACTATCATTCAATGGGAGATCTCCAGGGTCCAATTTATGGAGGTACTGTACCATATAAGGCCATATTTTGCGGGGATATTCCCTTAGATAGGCCTTATATAGGCCTTATAGATGGTAGGTACCTCCAATAAATCGGTTCCTGTTGCATGGCCGTTGAATCATCCCCTATGTTACACATCCCATCCATCCCATTAGATCCGCGTAGTCTGCAACTTCTTACATCCCATTACCCTCTGGTAAACGTTAACGGAACTACGGAAAATCACCATTTTGAACAGGTCAATCAACGAACTCAATGGGCCATTTTCAATAGCAAACTGTTAAATTACCAGAGGGTAGATTCCCATTATTTTCCCACAATATTAAAAATATGATGTCCGCAAACATCCACAGACCTCAGCAGTATAAGAAGTTGTTGAGATATACCAACGTTATACCCATATTTCCCATCAAAAAAAACCATAAAGGATCCAAAAATGGGTATAATCCATGATCTATAATGATTCTTGGGACATAAAGAAACCCATGATCTATAATGATTATCCCAGAACATGTCCATGACATCTCATCATTGAATCCTATGATATGCATCTCAAACATCCATATTGAATAAACAAAACCCAATGACATTCCCACGATATTCCTATGATATTCTATACAAATCCATAACTGGTTGGTGGTTGAGCCCTACCCCTCTGAAAAATATGAAAGTCAGTTGGGATTATGACATTCCCAATATATGGAAAAATAAAACATGTTCCAAACCACCAACCAGATAAAGTTTTCCATTTCTAGTTGGTAACTCCATGATATTCCCTATGAAATTTCCCATCATTATTCATTGTCCCATCATATTCTGAAACATCGTATTTCCATCATATCCCATCATATTCTCCATATCAAAGCCCATCACATCCAAAATTCCATATGATACCCATATATGAAGATGGAATTCCTGATGGATATTCTCCATCATTGGATATAAACCCATCATATCCCATTTCATATGGAATATCAAAAAAAATCCATCAGATTCCATATGAAAACAACCCAACCCCCCAGTCGGATCCCATCGGTCGACCCAAGGAGTTCCAGGATCGATCGGAAGTCGTGACCTGGGAAAGAAAACTGCGGTTTGGGGAAAACACATGGCAGTGTGTCAAAACCTTGTACCCCTGTAGTTCACATCAAAATAGCTGGTAAATGGATGTTCATTCCCCTAAAAATGGTATTAATAGGTATTGATCCATACCCACATGGGAAAATCTGCATGCAAACGACAGAGATTTTCATGGGATGCAATGGTAATAACTATGGTAACTATGGATGGAGTTATATACTGGTTGGTGGTATACCTACCCCTCTGAAAAATGATGAAGTGAAAGTCAGTTGGGATTATGAAATTCCCAATATATGGAAAACATAAAATTCATGTTCCAAACCACCAACCAGATAAAGATGTGAAAACATATGCGAAATGCGGGGAACATCTTGGAAAATCATCATGAAGCTAAGGCCCTATGGTAATTTCAAATCGCGAAGTTGACGCACTTCTAACATGGTTGATTAGGTGGATACACCGAACTAGTATTCAGGGGGTTTATCAAGCATTGAGAAAGCAAAACATAATCTTCAGCAAATCCAATAGCTATGGAAAAAATAATTTGATAAAGTGGTCATTTTCAACAGCTATGTTGGGGGGTACCACCCAATTATCCTATTCTTCTCCCACTGAGCTCCGTCAGCTTGATATCCCTGATCTCTATCCCACATCGCCAATAGCAAACTATGATCCTATGATGATCCATTATCCCACTTTTTTAGATCTCCAGTATACTAGAACTTTTGAAGAAACTATCCAATTTTTGGTGAACATACACCGACTTTTCCCTTTTTTGGATATTTTCACCAAATGAATGAGAAAATGCTTTTATTAGAGATTTTTGGATATTTTTGGATGATTTCATAATAGATCATCCATAATAGATCATCCATAATAGATTTTCATATTTTTGAATGATGAATTAGATTTCATAATAGAGAATCAGCTTTTTTCTCTCCCAGCACCCAGCTATTCTCGTAACGACCACTCTCCAATCTTTGATGGTTCAATCCCCACATTTTCGGTTTGCCCAAACCCACTAGCTGTTGGGTTTACCCTGTGGTAAACATACAAAAAGCTATTGAAAATGGTGTTTTAATGGGATTCAATGGTGATTCAATGGGATTTCATGGGATATATGATGCTATACCCTCTGGTAATGACATTCACAGTTTGCGAACTTGAACATGGTGATTTAGAAATCGTGGATTTACCTGTTCAACAATGGTGGATCTTTCCATCGTTTTATGTGAGAGTTTACCAGGCCGGGTAGTTGCACCAAGCGGCCCTTGTGATTTACCTCCAGCAAAACTCCCCATCTGGCCCATCTCCAGCAAAATCATCGACATATGACATATGAAACATATCAATATCAACAGTCAAGTATAGTCATACTTATCCCCATTGTATCCCCATCATATCCATAAATTCTAAAAATATATATATTTATTATATATATATTTATTTATTATATATACATATCATCCTATACTTAACCATATCTATTATCATATGGTGATATAAGTGATGGTGATATATAGAAATATCATATAGTCATATGAGCCATAAAACATACCCCTATCCCATCTCATGAAATACTAGTTGGTATACGTTTGTTGGTTGAAAACGGTTTCCCAATCCTATGGGGGCCATCGTAATCCCCAATAAACCAGGGTATTTTGTTCATGGCTCATATAGTCCATACTTGTTATATTGATATGGATATTTAGGTGGATCAACCTCTCATTAAATCATCAACCATGTAGTATACACTCTGGTAATTTAACAGTTTGCTATTGAAAATGGTGATTTATAGTGGATTTACCCATTGAAAATTGTTGTTTATATATAGTTTTTTGTATGTTTACCGGAGGGCAACCAGATTTTCAGTTTTCCATTTCTAGTTGGTAACTAAAAATTTCCATCATATCCATCATATCCGTCGGATAGTCCATGATTTGAATCGCTATGGAGTCCACCTCCAGGTGATCCAAAGCCATCCGCTCCGCTCCGTTTCGCCAAAGGCACCGCAAGGTCCAAAGCACATCAGCACCGCCGGCAGCGGAATCAACGAGAAGATCACCGCGTAGATCGTCACCCCGCAGACCTCGGCGGTCTGTGAGGGAGTTCTCTTGGGAGTAGGATATGGGATATTATACATATATATATAGATATAGTGAATAAATATATATAGTATGTATAGTATATATATAGTGTAGAGATATATATATATATATAGTATATATAGTGTATATATATAATCTGTATATACATATATATATAGCATATATAGAACGTATCAATTAGTATATATACATCATAGTTCATAATATATATCTCCATATAATAAGATATAGTAATATACTATATACATACTATACGTACACACTATATCATATATATATATACATCCATAAGAAAACCTAATGGGTTTTAGAGTTTTGGTGTACACATAAATCTTATTATAAAAACATATATATTCATCGGTCTATATAACAATATATATATATATTGCAGGATGTACACATCATATATTTACATAATCTAACATACGATTGTAAATAAATCATGTGATCTATATAAGATGTAAACAAAATTAAATAAAATACGTAAACAAATGAATAGGTAAATAAATATATATATATCCATATCATTGGACATATTTTCTTAAGAACATTTTTAATATATAAAATGTATACAATCTATCTATTACATCTGATATCTGAGGGGGTTAAAACCAGATGATTTTCCCATGATTTCTAGGTACAAACATGGGAGATCCAGGTCACCGTGGGGTCAATGATTTTGAACCACCTGGTTGGTGCTTGAGCCCTACCCCTCTATATATCCCCGTAAAATGGTTGATAATATGGCTTTAATATGGATAATAATGGGATAATAATGGGATAATATACTGGTTGGTGGTATACCCCTCTGAAAAATGATGGAGTTCGTCAATGGGAAGGATGACATCCCATATATGAAATGGAAAATAAAAATCATGTTTGAAACCACCAACCAGACACCCATATCTGTGTTTGCTGTTGCCTTCTTTCATATTGTTTTTCACACAGAGCATCTCAATTTTGAATCGTCTTACACTATCCATAGCTCTGAGAATGGGTCAATCCTCAAGCGATTCATTTTGATTTGGGACAATCCATAGATCTTTCATTCACAAAGTCTCTCACAACAACCCAGGTCTCAAGGCGGGGTAAATGGTAGAGAAAAATTCACCATTTCCTCCCCTTGTGGCTACCATTCACCCTATAGGTTGGAGCCTGATTCATTGGCTTCGGGGCTTAAGCCACCAGCCCGATCTTTATTGAGTTTTCTTGCTTCCCAACAGCTTTGTGCCCATTTACGAGTTGCTTTACACAGATCTATCGTTCACCAGAAACCCCCAAAAATCACACTAAAAACCAACTTAGCCAACACACTCCACCCCTATCACCTTTAGGAACAGTCCATAAATCCCCACCTTTACAGGATGGGGCCCCCCAGTTATAAGTTGGTTTATAAACCATAACAAAACCCCCAGTAACTAGTTCGTTATATCTACCATAAACCATTGAATTCAACCACTTATGTTCACCAACTGAACGCGAGCTCGACTGGGGGCCCCACCCTTATGAACACTCCAAACAGCTCAATCCCGTCCCGTCCATTCCGAGCTTCAACAGCTCCCAGCTTGAAGAAGACATGCATCGTGCAGGGCAAGAGGAAACATGCAGAGCCAATGGTCGTCAAAGCAGATCCCACCTGGGGCGACATGGATTGGTTTTTTGGAGACGTGAACATTTTCTACATCGTGCCCGTAATCCAATGTCACAGGATGTTGTTTTTTGTTGGTGATATATCGAACCAGTTTTCATGGGATTATTGATTGTAATCCATTTATAACTGGATGATTTATAACCATCACCAAAAAACACTACCCTCTGGTAAACATACAAAAAAACTATGGAAATTGATCCTTCCATAGTTCGTTGATCTACCTATAAATGGTGATTGTCCAGTTCGCAAACTGTTAGTTTACCAGAGGGTACTTGTCATTGTCATATGAGTTTTATAAAAGGATATAACAACTAATAGACATTGATGTCAATGATCATCTATTAGATCTAACAACTATAGATATTGATGTCATAGATATTAAATATAGATATATTAATATTAGTTCATCAATATTAACGTTAATATGATGGTATCCCATGATCATGAACAAATGGGATGCAACGCTTTTTGAAAAATTATGGATCATCTTCGTTGCCTTCACCAACGCTGCCAATGACCACCAGGCTTTCGAAAAAATCTTTAGAACATGGCCATTGAACATGGCCATTTAGTTCCTTGATTTACCCATTAAAGATGGCGAATTTCCATAGCTATGTTAGTTTACCAGAGGGTATAGTTCCAAATATGATAAACCATAGCTGGTTGGTGGTGCAATAACCATCTTGAAAAATGATGGAGTGAAAGTCAATGGGAAGGATGACATCCCATATATGAAATGGAAAATAAAAGTCATGTTCCAAACCACCAACCAGTTAAGCATTTCGGGCTTCCGATCTCAACCTTATTTGCTCGCTCGAAGTGGAGGTTATGTCAAAGATATGCGCGATCGGGTCGAATTACAATGGCATTTACTCGTGAAACACCAACGATCACGGGAAAATTAATTGGTGAAACACGAACGATCCTGGGGAAATTTAATTGGTAGATTCAATTCCAAACATGGATTGATGACAATCCATGGCACATATACTGATAATAATTACGTTGGGAATATGACAGATGACCCCAGCATTGTTTTGGATTGACATAATATATAAGATAATATATCATACTCACATGGTACATGCTTTACTGGTTGGTGGTTTCAACCCCTCTGAAAAATATGAAAGTCAATTGGGATTATTATTCCCAACATATGGAAAGTCAAAAAAATCATGTTCCAAACCACCAACCAGCTATAGTTCCAAATATCAAAAACCATAGTCTGGTTGGTGGTGCAATAACCATCTTGAAAAATGATGGAGTTCGTCAATGGGAAGGATGACGTCCCATATGAAATGGAAAATAAAAAATGTTCCAAACCACCAACCAGCATAAACCATAGTTATCGGAGTTAGAAATCAACTTAGCTATAGTTATATCTACCATAAACCATTGCTAATTCAACCTTTCGCCATATCTCAACTGAAGGATATGGCGAAAGCAAAGGGGGCACCATATGGCACCATCCTGCGAATGTATATGACACATATGATAAATCATACATCATATCATACATAAAATCGCTAAAATAAATAATTGGATGTATTGGGACATCAAAATATATAAATCATATATATAAAATCGCTAAAATAATTTTTTTAAATATAATACATGAAAATCATATATAAATCATACATCATATCATACATATTGGGACTTTCCATAAAATAAACCATCCAGTTATGGGGGTTCCATCGTTTATGGAAACCTCCACCTTTTTCTGGGTTATCTCATCCCACTTTGTAAATAGGTTGTATCTCTGATTCTAAATGGGATAAGTAGGGTTAATCCACATATAATGTGAGGCCCCCCAGCTATAAGTTGGTTAACAAAAGCCCCAGTAACTATAGTTATAAATGCCATAAACCATAGTTATTGGACTTATAAATCAACTTAGATATCTTGGGGGCCTCACATTGTATAAACCACTGTGCCCATTCTTTCCCTTTCGCTCCCTACTGTGGTCCCCTACAATGGACCCCCCGATGCGTTCCAAGGCATATTTGGAGCGTTCAAAGCGTTCGGCACCTGGGGATACGAACGGGACATATCCAAAACCAAGCTCGCTTTTTGGTGATGTTTGTGGAAGATCTATGGGATCATCAGGGATCATCAAGGAATTATTGTTTCATTTACCCTCCAGTAAATTAACAGTTCGACCCTGCCAGTAGATAGGGGTTGGAAGACTAGTTTCCACTATAAATTGGTGATTTTCAGGGTCGAACTGTTAATTTACCAGAGGGTATGTTGCCATTTTTGACACTTAATTATGTAAAGCATGGGATCAATGAGGCATTTGACCAACAACCATGGAATATACATATATATATATACATGCCCTCTGGTAATGACTAACAGTTTGCTATTGAATAGATTGCCCATTTAGTTCGTTGATTTACCTATTATTTTAATGGTGATTTTCCACAGTTATCTCAGTTTACCAGAGGGTATGTATATTTATATATACCCTCTGGTTATTTAACATAGCCATGGAAAATGTCCCATTTGTAGATGATTTTCCCATTAAAACCTCCATTTATAAGGGATTTTCCATGGCTATGTTAAATAACCAGAGGGTATATATATATGTGATTCGGTGGAATTCATGGAAATATCATGTGGGAAATGTATCCGGGATAACATGATGACATGATGACGTGATGGTGATGACTGGGTCTCAAAGAACCGAGTACCTGCAGCATTTTTTAAGTCATGCACTGTGCGGCATAAGGGTGAATGAAGTATACTTAAACTTGATTTTCCCTCAAAACAACCCATTGATCATGACCTTCCTATAGATCTAATTATTTAGTACGTCATGCAAAGTTAGATTTTCCTACAGATTTAGCTTAATTTTCCCTAGATTTCCGATAGATTTTCATACTTTCCCTAGAAATTCCATTTTCCACCTGGGGAACTCATCGGAGGTTTCCTAAAATGATTGCGGATTTTTCATTGCAAGAAACCCCCATATTGTCATCATCAGTGTGATAGTCTGGGTAAATTTTCATTCAATCATCTGAAACCTATTTGGGCTATTTTGGGATGATTCCCCTTACTAACCTAGTTGGTGGTTTTAAGCATCTTGAAAAATATGAAAGTCAGTTGGGATGATTCTTCCCAATAATTGGATTCCCAATATATGGAAAAATAAGAAATGTTTGAAACCACCCAGCTAGAAATGGGCATTTCACATGGGAACATCATCTAAAAATACTGACCTTCCACTGGAAACCACCAACCAGTAACCTTTGATCCAATAGAGAACCTGAATTCCTGGCTGAGGGCCAAACTCCGGTTCTTCGAGAGGACCTTCTTGTTCTTCTCGGTGGTCGCCTGGCCAAAATAAAGCACCAAACAGGACAGTTTCTTTGTGCATCGTCACGATTTTGGTCGGATTTCACTTCTCTATCCTTTTGGGGGTTGCTATGGCCTATAATTCATTATATCTATATATATATATTATATAGTTGCAAACACACATTGACCTTGCTCCCATTTACCAGTCGCTTTGTTTCGGAGACATGATATGTCTGCCTCAAATTTGCGGGGAGTTCCGCTCCCCAAACATGGGCCCATCTCCCAACATCGATTCCTGTCGTGAAATCCTCGGTTTTCATGGGGACATCAATTCATGTCCTTTTGGGCAACATGTTTTGGGCAACATGTTGGTTAATGGTGATTAATGGTGATTAATGGTGGTTAATGGTGATTTATGGTGGTTAATGGTGATTAATGATGGTTGATGATGGTTGATGATTAATTATCTGGTTGGTGGTTGGTTTCTACCCCTCTGAAACATGATGGAGTGAAAGTCAGTTGGGATGATGATTCTTCCCAACTGAATGGAAAGTCATAATCCGTTCATGTTCCAAACCACCAACCATTGCCAAGCTTAGATACCCTGCAAAAAAATAAGTTCTTTGTTGGTGAAAGTAGATATTCCCATTGATACCAAAAGACTGGTTAGGATTAGTTTGTACCCATCTAAGATTGACCTAGCAACCAGTATTAATCATTATTAACCATGATTAACCCATTCAAAATGGTGATATCACCATTAAACCAACCATTTTACAAAAAGTATTCAGGTGTATATACCATCCATTAACCATCCAAAAAAACCCTGATATACATAACTATATACCTATATATAGCCTATATATACCACCAACATATACTTAGATGGGCCATGGAGTTAGTCAACTAGTCAGTAAATGGCTTATTTCATTGGGATTTTTTGGGGGTAAAGAAACCCCAGTTACTAACTAGTTTTCCCTAACTCCATGGCCCATCTAAGTATACCATATATAGCTATGATAGCCTGCTTGGGGGAACCTTCCAATCCCTCCAGGAGATCGGTAAAAACAGCCTTAGCGGCCGGGGCATCGGAGATCTTCATGCTCACACGCTTGGTGCCGCCAGGTTTGGCCACGGCACCTGCCCTCGGCTGCAAAAATGGTGCCTTTTTTTGGGGAGTTCACTACAGGATGGGGCCCCCAAGATAGCTAAGTTGCCTTATAAGTGGCTTTATGGTAGATATAACTATAGTTAATAGGGCTTATAATGGTTTATAAACCCAGTTATAACTGGGGGGCCCCAACCTGTAGAGATTTCTGGAAAATTTCACCAAGAATAGGAAGAGTCTTGGTATACCATCTATCATTGAGCTACTTTTTTACAGCATTTATCTATCATTTAGCTACTATTCTTGGTATACTATCATTTTTTTTAGGTCATCATTGAGCTATTTTCCTTGGAACTTTTTTCGGGCATCCATAGATTTCACCCCAGAGAACTTGAGGTGAATTTGAGCTAAGCAAGGGGATACAACCAAGAGTTGATAATGTTGGTATGATCATTTTGTAGCAACAACACTTGGAAAACCATGGGATTTCTATGGCATTTCTATGGCATTTCTAGTATTGAAATGCCGAAATCCAGGGAACCATAGACTTTGTGAACAGCTCTGACTCCGCAGTTGCTCCAACTGCTGGAGGATCAGAGATTATTTTGGGGATATACCATTCATTTTCAGGTACCCAAGCTCTATCTTAAGTGGAGAACATCCGAAACCATCAGTTTCTATTGGGATTCCGTCACACTCGAAACCATGTTTTTTTCTGAGGGGATCAACGGATAAACCATCCACCAACTGCTACAGTTGTTCGCCGTTTTTCGCAAACATCTTTCTTTTACTGACCTTTTTTCAACCCACCGGACCGAGAAAAGTTCAGGGCCGGACATGGACATACTCTTCCTGCGAGTTTCGACGACATATCTTCTCGTTGGATCCAGTTGGGAATCTACAGGAAACCGGAAACACAGAAACATTGGGATAAAAAATCTATGGTTATATATATATATAGTGATGACGATATTTAATATATAATCAAGAGACTGGGATAACAAAATATTGAAGATTTTTTTCTTAAACCAATCTCTCTCTCTCTATATATATAATTATATATACACCGTCTACATATATGTTAGAGAATGTCAGGAATATCTGCACTTTGAATAGTTCGATCGGATTGGAAGAGTGAAAGGGGCGGAAACCAACGAACTGGCGAACTGGCTCAAATACCAGCCCTAGCCTCAAAATAGCTGGGTAAATGGATGTTCATCCACTCAACTATGGTATAATGTGGTGGATCGAATCATAAAACCATCCCTGAAAAACCACATACGAGTACCTGAAATGATCCCAAATGCTAGGTTGATGGCATTGGGTTTCTGAAAAATTCATAAGTTTTGATGCCACAACTATCAATCACAAGTTTCAAATAGAGAGGATCCAGAAGGCCCCTAAAGAATGTCATGAATAACCTTCAGTGGCTTGAAACATCCAGATTTTATGGATGATTTTCCCACTAAAACCTCCAGTTTTTCCGATTTCCCAGCCACGTTTGAAACGACGCCCTTCCGAAACACATGGGGCGATTCTCGTGGGGATGCCATTTGCATTGACAGATTCACTTTGCAAATCCAAAAAAAACTTAGCTAAGCCATATCAGAAAATTGTTCGCTATACATCATATATCATATATTTCAGTTCCCATAAAATAGTTGGTTTTCTCCCAATAAAGCCCGTACCCTCTGGAAATTTAAGAGTTTGCTATGACAATCACCATGTTTAAGGTCAGTATCGCACTCAATAGGCCATGACTCATCAACAACAGCCAGTTTGGTATGATTCGTGGAATTACCCTCTGGTAAACATACAAAAAGCTATTGAACATGGTCATTTCTAGTGGATTTACCCATAAAAAATGGTGGATCTTTCCATGGTTATGTGAGTTTATTGGTGGAATGAAAACTCCCAAAAATCACATCATAACATCCACCCAAATCGGGTCACGACTCTCCATATAGCCTACCACTTTCATCTAAGTTTCAATGGATTGGATTAAGGGAAAATTTACAGGAAAGCCCCATACTTAATGGGAAAATCTATGGTTTCCTGTAAATTTTCCCTTAAACCAATCCATTGAAAGTTACATCAAAAAAAAATCACCATGGCTTTCCGGACTTTTTTCTCCACTTTTTGTGGAGGCGAAACTGAAAGTTCCACGACCATCCGGACATGTTTTTTTTTGGTTTTCATAAATGGAGGATACCCCAAGCTCGCTGGATGATTTATTTCATGGAAAAGCCCAGCCACAAATAGCTGGATGATGTTTCTAGGGGTACCCCCATCACTTGGGAAACCTCCATATGAATTAATCCATATCCCGAGTTTATAGACAGGTCATACCTATGATTTATCAATGGTTTATCCAAAGACATATTAATCCAGAATTTATAAACCATCAAAATTGGTTGGTGGTTTCAAGCCCTCTGAACAATATGAAAGTCAGTTGGGATTATTATTCTCAATATATGGAACAATAAAATTCATGTTCCAAACCACCAGACAAAACCTTTGGACAATTTTCGATTCCAGTTGTTCTCTATGAATAATGTCCTTTTGGTAAAAATAGGTTTGGGCCGGGAGCTGGTATACCATCTATCATCATTGACCTGTTAAAGGCGTAAACCTTCAACCCCTCTATGAGTCAACCAATGGGAAAAGGACATCTATAGATTTGATGATTTCTTTCCAATAACTATGGGATGGATTGCGTAGATGATAAGATTATCCCATGAAAAAATCCCATTGATTGATGTTTACTATCCACTGGGATCATGGGACAATCAGATTCCATATGAAAAAAATACCAAAAATACTACAGGGTGGGGCCCCCAAGATAGCTAAGTTGGTTTATAAGTGGTTTAACACAGGTTTATGGTAGATATAACTATAGTTAATGGGAGTTATACTGGTTTATAAACCAACTTATAACTGGGGGGTCCCATCCTGTATTGATTAACCATTGTAATGATGGGTATACATGTTTGAAACCACCAACTAGCAGTTGTTCTCTACTTCTCCACAAAACCCTGCGGTTCTTCCGGAATTTCTCCTGCCAATCCGCTGCGCCATGGTTTCGTTCTCCGGAACCTCTCACGATCGTTCAACCCCAAGGGTTGAACATGGCTTTCATACGGGTTTTATATGGGATTTTCATATGGCTTCAATATGGATTCATATGGCTTTAATATGGGTTTTATATGGTTTAATATGATTTAATATCGATAATAATGGGATAACTTGGATAACACTAGAATAATATCGTTCAACCATAGAAACATTGGGATTGAAACAGCAAAAACGATGAAAAAAATAGGGATATAATTGATATAATGTCAACGGGAATTTCAAGATCCCAAAATGGAGGTACTGTACCATATAAGGGCATATTTTCTAGAGATATTCCCTTACATAGGCCTTATATATGGATATATATGGTAGGTACCTCCAATTTAGCTTCCTGTTGCATGGCCATTGACAATGGGAAATAATGGAACGTTCATGGGATATTCATGGAGTATACTTTCACACCCTCCGGTGTCAACGTGGCAATCCTCTGTCATTGGAAAAACTTATTGGGAATATCATCTGTAAATGCTGGATTTTCCAGCAAATTTCGGAGGGTAAAATGGTGTAAGCTTCGTTTATGTAAGACTGGCCAAACTGGAAGCATATCTAAAAAACAAGATTTCCAGATATTTCCAAGTTTAGGATAGTTTAGCTATTCACTCAAGATATCAGATTCTTTTTTAAAGGACAACACAGGTATTCACTTTTTAAATGTGCAAAAAGATGTTTTCCAACGATGGATCCGCTGGTTTTTTCCTTGACCATGGCTGGGGATGTTGGCCAAGATCAGATGGAGGTTTCCCAAGTCATGGGGGTACCCCTACAAGGTGGTGCCCCATAGTTAGCTAAGTTGGTTAATATAACTCCAATAACTATGATTTATGGTAGATATATCTATACTTACTATGGCTATAAACCAACTTATAACTGGGGGGGCGCAACCTTGTAGTTATCATCCAGCTATTGGTTTGGGCTTTTCCATGAAATTTTTACCTATCATCTTTGGGGATAGCCCATAAAAATGGAAACCCCAAGCCCAAACATATGAAACTCCAAAACATCGATCTTCCACAACCAGACTTTGGGGAAAGATTTCGGCTTCGATCATCCGACGGGTTTTTTCTGCTACACCTGAAACGTCGGAAACGTCGTGATCTTTCGACCCGACCATGTCTGACACTTGAATGTCGCAGATGTTCTGAGCTTGCATATGGGTATGGGTCAAAATTAGGTACCCCAAAATTATGGATGGCTAATACTAAACTAGACTAACATCTGTGGTCCCCTAGGTCGTCCATTTTGACCCACATCCATATGTTTTCACCCCTTTTGGATGGTTTTTGCTGGTGACATTCATGATTTTCTGGCCATAAATCGCAATGTTTGATCATTAGATCCCAATTTCCGAAGTCTAAACATACTTTTTCATCATTCAATCACCATTCTTCTCGCTTCAAAGTTCCACCACCATTTTTTTTTTCATGCTGGATTTTCATATATATATATGCTCATATATTCTCATGGTTAAATCATACCTTTTTCCATCCCAACATCCGCAGAACGCAGTATACTCGTACCTCCTCTTCTTCGACTTCATCAATCTCCTCTACATCCGTGATATGACACGAATGGTACTTGTGCGACCTCAGGAGACGTGACAAATGGCGGCGAAAACTGTGCTTTTGCTCTGGGGATTTCAAGGGATAAGTGGATAGGTGGACATAGATGGATTCATATGATCAGTGGATCTGTGCATCAAACATTCGAACCATTGGAATTTCACAGAACATGAAGATATTGGAAAATGTGGATTCACCAAACATCTTGGTTGTTACATCTATGCACCAAACATTGGAATTTCAGCAAACATTGGAAGATGTGGATTCACCAAGTAATCAATGGCCATGCAACAGGAACCTAAATTGGAGGTACCTACCATATATAGGGCCTATATAAGGCCTATGTAAGGGAATATCCCTAGAAAATATGCCCTTATATAGTACTGTACCTCCATTTTGGGATCCTGAAACTTCCATTGAAGTAATGGGGATATCACATGGGATGTATTTCAATGGATAATCCACCAAAATAACCAACCATTCCCATCGCGCAGTTACATGGTAAATCTCAACTGACTCAAACCAACCAACATTTTCGGATGACTCAAAATCAACCAAAAAAACAAACACATTTCAATGGGAATTTCAGGATCCAATTTATGGAGGTACTGCACCATATTTTTGGCCATATTTTGGGGGTATATCCCCATATATAGCCCTAAAAAATAGGCCTTATAGATGGTAGGTACCTCCAAAAAATCGGTTCCTGGAATGGCCATTGAACATTCGCGGCGAAAAAAAATCACCTTCCCCTTCTAAGTTGAGCTTCCCGGCAGAATCATCATTTACCATCTGTTTATTCAAGAGTTGCTATGGAAGCCGCGGCAATTTAGTGCGATAATTTACTGCACTTCAAAGTGGTGCTTTTCCATAGCTATGCTAAATTACTAAGAGATAAGAGGCTATATTCAATGTTCTCTATATACTTGGGGGATAGATTAATGTCTATGACTCCACTAGCTAAGATTCATGGATGCTGAGGGCAGTATCATGGGATACAATCAGGTCCTTTTTGGTAAAAATAGCTTTGGGCCGGGAGCTGGTATACTGTACCATCATCAAACACACCTGTTGTTTTTCAGGGGTAAACCTGAAGAAACCTCTCTATTCATCAACCAATGGGAATTTGGGACATCTATGGATGAATGATGTTTTTTTCCCAATACCCTGCCTGGTAAACGTTTACATAGCTATGGAAAACCACCATTCTTAATGGGTAAATCGGTAAATCATCTATAAATCATGAATGATGTTTTTTTAGTCCAATAACTATGGGATTCCATAGATGATTTGATTTATCCCATGACAAAAATCCCATTGATGTGAACTTTATCCACCGGGATCATGGGACAATCATGGGACTCAGGGCTGGATGATCCTGGGATACTCAAAAGGCCGCTTCTTGAAGCGGCGTTGAGTATGGGATTTATAGTAACCCAATTGTGATTATATCCCAACTTATGGAGGCTTAGTTATTCCATATAGTTATATAATTTTATATACCTAACAGTTCTTCGATCCCATAGTTATACCTAAGAGTTGTACCCATCAAAGAGTCAGTAACAAAATATCACCAATCAGATGGGTATAAATACAATGTACATAACTATGGAAAATCACCATTTTCAATGGGTAAATCCACTATTTCTATGGTCAGTTGTACCCATCAGTTGAGTTTTGTTCACCTAACAGTTATACCCATCAGTTATTTACGATTATGAAATTCCCAACTGAATGGAAAGTCATAAAATTCCATGGTTCCAAGCCACCAATCAGATACCCATCAGTTTTTGTTCACCAAACACCACCTGAGTTGCCCCGGCAGATGCAAACAGTAGTCCACGGCAAAGCCCACGAAGACAATCAGCGAGAGAACTTCGATGGCGCCGATGGACCACTTCATGATCTAAGACGTTGGAGACGGCTGGGGCTTTCTCGGTGAATAAAAATAGATACTTTAAGCCATATCTGGTTGGTGGTATACCTACCTCTCTCAAAAATATGAGTTCGTCAGGTGGGATTATTATTCACAATATATGGAAAAATAAGGTGAATTATAGATACTTTAAGCCATATTTAAAACAAAAAAATACTTTGAAATACATATAAAAACCATAGTTAAGCCATGTTTCTGGGGTATGTCCTCAATTGGGATCTATGAACATATTCCAGTAGTCAAGGGCACTTTAAACCTTCTGGGTAAATTATAATAATTCACAAACCTGAATTGTTGGGCCGTAAAAGGGGATGATTCCCCTAAAATAAACCATGATTCCCAGTGAGGTCGCAGTGAGGTCGTGATGAAATTTACCCAGAACCTTCCATTTGGCGTGGGATTTAGTGATGGACAGCAGTAAATCCATTACACTTTTTGGTTGGTAAAACATCTGCCGAATTTTCGTCCTGAAAAACCGAAACGATGTTGAACATGTTTATTTCAAAGACCGCGGATAGTGTGTTTTTGGGCATCCCCATGAAATATCCTCTGGTAAACATACATAAAACCATGGGAAATCATTATTTTTAATGGGTAAATCCACTATAAATGGGCGATTTTCAATAGCTTTTTGTATGTTTACCAGAGGGTAAATCCCCATGAAATAATTCATCATCTATCAACCATGTCCACAGATCTTTGATAGTTAAGACCGCAAAAAAAAAACGATATAAAAATCGATTTATTCATGATTCAGTCCCATGAAAATACCATGAAACTGGATACTGATGGCAAGACAATTCATTCTTCAATAGCTAGCATGAAAATTTACCATCAACTCCCCCAAAACTCATCAATTGTTCTGTGAACTCCCGAAATTTCGCTGAATTCTTCTGGGTAAATTAACCAAAAAATCACTCACCTGAAAGTTTTTTGGCCATCTTGGGAGTCTGATTCCCTAGAAACATTCAGATTCAGCGAGCGAGGTAGTGTTCTGAGGTGATTCAACTGCCCAGCGGCAATGACCATGAAGAATAGCAGGCCAATGACGATGGTCATCACGATGGTCATCACGATGATGGCCAGGTGCGTGGAACGTGTGAAGACCAAGACGCCCAAGAAGACGCAGCCCAGAGAGATGCATAACGTGATCAACGTGGAATCCAAGATCACCTGAGCAAAACGGCTGAATTCACGAAGTGGTTATGACTCACATAGCCATGGTTATTAACGAAATGGCCCATAGAAATAGATGGTTTATGTTAAATAACCAGATGGTAATGGTATATGGTGATATAATGGTGTTATTTGTTACATAGCTGAATTAACGAACTGGTGATATAATGGTAGATATAACTTGATATAACTACAGTTTTCATGGGGTTTATACCTTATAAGTGGCTTAGCTACTTAACTATGCTTAATGGTAGATATAACGAACTGGTTTTCATGGATGTATTCAGTCGGGGTTTTCATCTAAACCAGTCGATCGGTCACAAAAAAAGTCAGATGTTTAATCAGATTCGATGGGATTTCATGGGGACTCATCTATGAAACATGTTACCCTCTGGTGAACTAA
Source organism: Cladocopium goreaui (assembly GCA_947184155.2). NCBI lineage: Eukaryota > Dinophyceae > Suessiales > Symbiodiniaceae > Cladocopium > Cladocopium goreaui. Next base: position 134,792 of record CAMXCT020000987.1, on the reverse strand, counting down.
CAGTTTGCTATGGAAAATGGCCCAGTCGAAATAGTGGATTTTCCCAGCTATAAAATGGTGATTTTCCATAGCAAACTGTTAAATTACCAGAGGGTATAACATGTTGATTTTTCATGGGATATTCGATGGTGATTCATCTGTGAACAACAGTGATTTTATCTGGGTAAAATTTAATATTTCACTAACCTGAATTGTTGGGCCATTTGGGGATCATTTCCCTTACTCACTATGATTATAGTGAGGGAGAACAGTGAGGTCGTGATGAAATTTACCCAGATTTAATGGGATTTCATGATGATTTTATGGGAAATGGAGTGTAACAGTGTAATGGGATGTCCTGGTGTTTTTTTCTCTCGGTGATTTAGATTAAAAAAATGATTTAACCATCAACAAAATCGGGATTTTGATTTAACCATGTGACCATAAACATTTTCAGGTGGAATTATCAATAGTCACATGGTTACCCTCTGGTAAACTAACATAGCTATGGAAAATCACCATGTTTGATGTGTAAATCAACTATAAATGGCAATTTTCAATAGCTATGTTAAATTACCAGAGGGTAAATCCCTATTGTGACAATCCTGGATTGGGTTTTGAATTTTAGATGGTTTATCCATGTGACATCAACAAATTCACCATCAAAAAGTCAGGATGGAAAAACCACTGAATTATGGAATATCCATGGATATGCTGGGACGGTTATCATAGCATCGGTTTTTCTGAAAATTCATGGGGATTCAAGCGATTCAACCATCTCAGTGAGTGAAAATCAAAGTGATAAAAATGGTTCGATTTTTCTAAAAATCAACCGTTGGGACCATATTGAAACACCTATATATATATATAAATATATGTATATAAGTAAATATATATAGGTAATTAAATATATATATATAAGTATTCAAGATGTTCCCAATGTTCATCAATATTTTCAAATGTCCCCAACGGTTTCACCAACGGTTTCACCAATGGTTTCATCAATCCTGTACATCTTGGGAACAGATGGTCAAAGTGGCGTCCTCAGATGGTTCTTGTCAGGACAAGTGCTTCATAACCAAACATGATGATTTAATTAATGGGAATTTTGGCTTTTTATATGGTTTACTATGGATTGATATGGCTAAAATAAAAGGATAATCATGTGATAACTGGGATAACAATAGATTTTTTTTTATCGTGAAAAACCCATGATGAAATCGTGGGGATGATAGGATAATGGCATATTTCGTCCATAGCCTCAGGTACTCAAAGATAGCAATGGGAAATCCGCAGTGACCACAATGAGTGGAGCGCCTGTAAATGCGAAAATCATCGAAGTTAATGGTCTAAATGATGGATTTTCCAGCAAACTGTGTTTACTACCAGAGAGTGCATGGGGTGAACATGGGTTTTACTTGGAATCTTTTGGCTTCAGATCCCAGCTTCATGACCAGGAAAGCGTTCAGAACGGTACTTTAATGACTTCATCCATATCGAACTGATTCCAACTGGAGCCACAAAATGGAATTTGTAGTCCCATAGTTATGTCATATTCTTAGCATATATTCGCATATATTCCCATTCATCCTCAATTCAACATCTAAGAACATGAATGTGACATAATTCAATCGGTCCGAAAAGTTATCCCGGCTTTTTCCATCCTTTTTCGCCATTTTGTAAAGGCTGGCTAAGCCCAGCCGAACAAACATCCGAAGCAATATGTTTCCTATTATACATATATCCCATTAAATCCCATTAAATGTCATTAAATCCCATTGAATCACCATCATATATCCCATTAAAACACCATTTTTCATATATTTCCCCATGGTTTTCCCCATGGTTTTCTTCATGGTTTTGGGATGTTTTGGGGCACACATTCCGCCGAAACCAGTCGAAACGGGTGGGTCACCTTCTCGGCTTCGCTCATACTCCACAGCCTCGAGGCGTGCCAGGCGCCCTTGATCGAGGCTTCCGCCTGACTGTTGAATTCCTGACGCGACGAGCGACGACACGACTGTGGGGTTGGACCTGGGTGTTTAAGATGGATTTTTCTCTGGTGTATATATGTATAATATATACGTATGTATGTATGTATGCATGCATGCATGTATGTTTCTTAAAATGGGGGGATCCCCAAGTCACCAGGGTTGTTTTAATACTTAGTCATGGTCATCCATGACGACAGGATGATTTGGAGCTACCCCATTAACAATAGGGTCAAGTTATATGGGACTATAATTTGCAGATAGAATCTACTAATTTACCATAATTTTATTTGAAATGACGGTTCTAACCAACAAACATGTGGGATGGCTGCTTTTTTGATGGCTGCTTTTTTGATGCTTTACTAACAATGATCGAGGATATAATCTACTCATAAATGCGCTATAAATGTGCCAAACGAGGCTATCTAAAAACTACACCTTTGATAGGAGTGGCGTTGTCCGTCTATAAATGGAGGTTTACCGGCTTTTTAATGCCTTTCTGTTGCCAACAGCAAGTTGTAAATGGAACAATAAACAGTTATCTATCCATCAAGATTTGGCAGCAATAAATCTGAGTAAATTATATTATTTCACTAAGCTGAATGGCTATAAAAGGGGATGATTCCCCTGTACTTACTAACCATGATTCCAGGGTTCGGGAGAACAGTGAGGTCGCTACAATTTACCCAATGAAGGTCTAAAGTCTAAAGTAATAGATGACATACAAAACTATGGAGTTTTAACCCAGAAAGATCTGGAACTGTTGGTGAATGGAAGAATATGGGGGTTTCATAAGACAACATTGTAACATTGTAACATTCGAGGTTTCAGGTTGGCCCAATAGAACTGCCATAGCTGCTACAGGCCTAGTTGTTTGGGGATCAAACATTTTGCCAACTCAATTTTACAGTATCTGGTTGGTGGTTTTAACCATCTTGAAAAATATATGATCGTCAATGGGAAGGATGACATCCCATATATGAAATGGAAAATAAAACATGTTTGAAACCACCAACCAGGTATATGGATGGTTCACCAGAGTGCAACCCTAGATGTTCATATTCATATTTTTCATCCCTTTCGCTTCCTTTTTGAATGATCCTGCATCGACATCTGACGAGTGGAATCTATTGCGTTATCCCCCTTTTGGAATTTGCTCTCTGTCAATGGGAATTTCAGGATCCTGAAATGGAGGTACTGTACCATATAAGACCACATTTTGTGGGGATATTCCCTTACATAGACCTTATATAGGCCTTATATATGGTAGGTACCTCCAATTTAGGTTCCTGAAATTGCCATTCACTTTGTCAACTGCAATGATTGAATTCTGACTGAATTGCGGTACCTGAAAATAGCTGTTATCATACAGCCATGGGGATGATTCCCAATATATAAACCATCATTCGACGGTTTATACGGCGCAGTCGTCAACCCAAAGCACTCAAAACTCCACCGATTTTCAATCAATTCCCCAATCAGGTTGACGGGAACCTGACAATAATGTTTTTTTGGTAAAAATAGAGAGGGGCCGGTTTGGTATACCATCTATCATCATTTACCTGTTGTTAAAGGGGTAAACAAACCCCTCTATTAATCAACCAACCAATGGGAAAAGGACATCTATGGAACCTGAAACAAATCACCCTCAAACATGACAGAAATCACCATCACATCACCCATCATGTTGTTGGCTATGTTATATTACAGTATGGTCTCCCAATATCATCCCACTATCCCCTAATTATGGTTGGAATCTAAGTACTGAATAAGTGGAAATCCTGTTCGTAAAGACTTGATCATGGCTATTGCCCTGGCTAATCTTGCCATCAACAGTTTTACCACACCATTTTGATGCGAACAAAAAAAAAGGGAACTGGTAAATCCTTTAGTTAACCACACATTCTGCATGAAACTTGCCATAAATCCAATGTACCATGGGGTAAACTAACAAGAACTACCATCTGGTTATGATTCACATAGCCATGGAAAATCACAATGTTTAAGAACGGTAAACCATCTATAAATGGGCCATTTCCTATGGCTATGTTAAATAACCAGAGGGCAATATAGATGCGGAAAACCCCGGGCGGCTTAAAGCCCTGGAAAATGATCCTGAGTTGAGTCGCCTTTTGTCTTCCACGTCTTCATGTAAACGTTTGGAGGTTACTTAGATGGGCCATGGAGTTAGGGAAAACTAGTTAGTAAATGTATTATAATTGGGATATAGAAATGTATTATTTCATTGTTTTTTTTTGGGGGTAAACAAACCCCAGTTACTAACCAGGAATCGCTAATCCTATGGATCTATGGCCCATCTAAGTACACTTCATGTTCAGACACGCCAAAACGTAAGGCAAAAAATCCAGGAGTGAATTGCCGCGTGGTAAAAAGCCTTGATGACTTTGCGCATATCAACATTTGCAGGTGGCACTTGTCATGTTAGAAGCTCACCAAAGCTTGGTAGAGATACAGGAAGGGCCCCCCAAAAGATAGGTAAGTTGATTTTCGAAACATCTGCTAAGTGGGATATATGGTGAAGATTTATCAAACTATACTGTAGCTATACTGGTTGGTGGTATACCTACCCCTCTGAAAAATATGAAAGTCAGTTGGGATGATTATTCCCAATATATGGAAAAATAAAACATGTTCCAAACCACCAACCAGTATAGTTCGATTGGGTAAACTGAAGCAACTAACACATTTCACTTTAAAGGCCTTGTTTATCGGACAGGCGAATGACATCCAAACTTCCAAGGCATCCTGTGATGTATCGCAGCCCAAGCAACTGCCAGAAAACGGTCCCATTTCTTCATCGCATCCAGACCAACTGCGGAACCACCCAAGCGATTCACATTGGTGTAGGCCCTGCAGAACCGCTGATAGAACCCGTTTTTTTTTTTGCGAGGCCAGTGTCGTGAAATGGTAATTTAGACTACCCCCAGTATAGTTATATTAGTTATATCATATTCACCAGACTGGGGTTATAGTACATCTATTTATATCAACTATACTGTTGCATTATAAATAAATTACTGTACTTGGATTTGCTTAAGGGGTCCACAACAAATAAAAAATATTCTATAGATTCCCCAGTTCTGGTGGATTTCCTATTGGGAAAATAAGCCAAAGCACCTTAAACAAAACCCAGTATACCCTCTGGTAATTTAACATAGCTATTGAAAATGGCAATTTATAGTCGATTTTCCCATTAAAAATGGTGATTTTCCATAGTTATGTTAGTTTACCAGAGGGTATCCCCCATCAACCATAGCATTCACCCTCGCGTGAGTTCTGTGCGGAAAAACATCTCGCGATGAAAAAAAACACTGTGGAGTCGATTGCCACACCGGGAAGGATTTTGTGTCCATACTTTCAACCCAACTTTTAGTGGCTAAGGATTTTCTGTGTCCCATTTTTCCCTTGAGTTTCCTTCAATTTCATCTGAACAACTCTTGAAAAACCCGAGTTGCTACCCTCTGGTAAACAAACAGTTTGCTATTGAAAATGGTGATTTAGTTCGTGGATTTACCCATGAATAGCATGGTGGATTTTTCCATCGTTTTTTGTATGTTTACCAGAGGCTAATGCTTAGAGATTCACTTGAAACTTCGCCTGGAGATCGGATAAATCTCCCAAGATTCTTCGTGTGGGCTTCTACAGTCAGTCCCATTCAGAGCTCGGACCAGCATGGGGAAACGCCGTCAAATCATCCAAGTCATTAGACCAGTTACCCTCTGGTAACTAACATAACTATAGAAAATGACCATTTTTAATGGGTAAATCCACTATACATGGCAATTTTCAATAGCTATGTTAGTTTACTAGAGGGTACCATTTTAGTATATTTCAGTCTTGAAACCCATGTTTTTTTTTCCCAGTCGAAACGCCCATTCATAAATGATAAATGGGTGAACATAGCTATTGAGACATGGCCATTTGAGTTCGATGTTTTACTCATAAGTGGTGGGTCTTTCCATCTTTTTTTGCAAACGTTTACCAGAGGGAAACTGCCCCAATCCGTAAAAACCATAAACACGTGACGTCGCGATGTGAGGTCTATGAATCAACCACATCTATTGAGTTTTCTTGCTACAATGTGCAACACTTCCCCCTATTTATATATTTTTGTATATACATAAATCATAATATGTATATAATTGGAGGAAATTCCCATTCATCAACCTGAATTTGCACAAATGCCTTCTAACTCCGGTGTTTTTTTGATGTTTTTTCCACGGAAAATCCCCACGGTACAATGATGAACGCGTCCATTTTGGTGATTTTCATAGCAACCAGCCCAAAAAGAGGCCGGTTGACGTGTGCCCCCACGGGTTTCCATTTTGTACCCTCTGGTAATGACTAACGTAGCTATTGAAGCCATGGCCGAGTCGAAATAGTGGTTTTACCGTACCCATTGAAAATGGTGGATCTTTCCATAGTTTTCGGCATTTCGGCATCATTGGGGGAGTTCTCCAGCTGCCGAAAGACTGAACATACATCGCGATCAGCTTGCGATTGTCGTCAAACCACAGGAAATCTCAGCGATTCTTTTTGCGAAGGCGACGAAATTTGTCAAGATATTTTTTTTGGGAACTCTTGTGTTTCAAGAAGAATTCTCTCCAAACGGGATTTTAATAATGAAAAAACATGAAGAACATCCACCGTACAATGAATTTTCATGAAAATAATTCTCTCTTCGCAATGAACAACATCCACCATATATGATGATTTTAGTGGGAAAATCATCAGAAGTGAGGAGTTTCCAGCCGAAATGATGACCGGGTACACTCTGCCATATGATCTCTTTCTGCTGCATTTCGAAAGACAGATAACACGATCCTGCAACAAAATGGGGATAGTTGATGGGAATTTGTGGGATATTTCATGGGATATCTGATGGTATACCTATAGCCTAATCCTTCAAACAGTCAGTTTCTCTTCAAGACCGCCCATGATTACGCTCTTCACAAAAAATCATCTGGTTGGTGGTTGAGCCATCTCATGGGAAAGTCAAATGAGATTATCATCCCTGGTAGAACGGAGTACAGCAAATGTATATATATATAATATATATATATATGAAAGCACCAATCTGAGAAGATGTTTGTCAAGAAGTCCAAAATCCTGGTACCCGGATGGTACCCAGATAGATAGCGAATGTTTCATAGCTGAGATGGCGAATCCCCCCAGTGAAATGTTTGTTGGTTTAGATTCACCCCATGCTAGTCATATCCCAGATGAACCATAGAATTCAGCAAGTTTTGTGCATCAAAAAAAATCGCTTTCCCAAGATTTCCATCGATTTCCATAATCCTCGGCAAGGTGCCAGTCGTCTGGAAGCTTCCAGTCTTCATTCTCTGAGCATAGCTATAGGCCTGCGCATGGAAATCCTGCGGCTGCGCAACATAACACTGAGGTCAACACTGAGGTTTCCTCTTCACGAGGTAAACCAGCAAGGTAATGGTAATATAGGTTTACCCTCTGGTTATTTAACATAGCCATGGTATAGATGGCCCATAAAAATAGATGGATTTTCCCAGCTAGAAACCTCCATTATAAGGGATTTTCCATGGCTATGTTAAAAAACCAGATGGTATATTAATAGTAGTCATTACCATTACCTTGTTGATCTATAAGTATCTATAGGTTTCTATATCAAGGTTTAGAATAGTAATGAGCAAATAGTAATGGCTAACAAAAATTCTCCAAGTGTATTATATTATCATATATTACTATATATTACATATTATCACCAACATATATTATCCATATAGTTGGCTGGTGATATATCCAATATATAATTAACAATGTGAGGCCCCCAAGATAGCTAAGTTGATTTATAAGTCCAATGTCACTATGGTTTATGGCATGCAAATAACGAACTAGTATTCCTGGGGCCAACTTGTTAACCAACGTTCACATCACAACGGGGGGGCCTCACATTGTAGTTATATCCCCTAGTTATATTCCCAGGATATGGTTGGTTATTCATATGGCATGACAATGCTGAAAGGATCCTCTAAACTCACATTATCCAGAAAAAGTTGGCTGGTGATATATCCAATGTATGGGGATGGGTCAAAACCCTATCCCCCTGTAGTTCACATCAAAATAGCTGGTAAATGGATGTTCATCCCCCTAAAAATGGTATGTATAGGTATTGATCCATAGCCATGTAATTAACAATGATGCTGAAAGGATCCTCTAAACTCACATTATCCATATAGTTGGCTGGTGATATATCCATAAGTTGATTTATAAGTCCAATAACTATGGTTTATGGCATTTATAACTATAGTTACTGGGGCTTATAAACCAACTAACATCACTGGGGGGCCTCACATTGTACCAATGATGATGTTTCTATCCCTGAAAACAACTCCCAAGATCTCCCCTTTTCAATCAAGGCTTCGGTGTCTTCGCGTCGGTCCTTGTTGGGTCGCACCGGCCATTCTTCGTTTTGGGCGATCCACCAACTGCGGAAACCCACCAACCAACAGTTCAAGCTGATGATCTTCAACTCCTGCGTAGTCGATTCCCCTCTGGTAATTTAACAATGGGATTTAATGGGTTTTAATGGTGATTTAATGGTGTTTTAATGGTGTTTTAATGGTGATTCAATGGGATTTAATGGTGATTTAATGGGATTCAATGGTGATTCAATGGGATTTAATGGGATATATGATGGTATAGCCTCTGGTTATGTCAAAATAGCTATTGAAAATGACCATAGAAATAATGGATTTTCCCATTAAACATGGTGATGACTTCCATAGTTTTTTGTATGTTTACCAGGCCGGGTAAACAATAGATGGCATTTTTCACAGGGGAATTGATAAATGATTCTGGTGAGACAACCACCGAAAGAATGGGGTTTTCATAGGGGATCTTTTAGAAGATCGAATACCATCTGGTTATGACTAACATAGCCATGGAAAATCATAATTTTTAATAGGTAAACCTCTATAAATGGACCATCTATACCATGGCTATGTTAGTCATAACCAGAGGGTAAGATCTAATGGAGATGAGCCAGCCCCAAGAAAACAGCCATGGGTGATTTCACCAACACAAATGGGGCATCAAATCAGCCATTTTTTTTTGGGATACCCCTCGCGGGATATCATGGAAATACTCCAGTCCGGAGACGCCACCTGCCGAGCGGGTTGATTTCCAGGACTGGAGAACTTTTTTCGCTGGTCGGAACTGAGGAGGCTATGAATTCCATACCCTCTGGTAATTTAACATAGCTATTGAAAATGACCATTTATAGTGGATTTTCCCATTAAACATGGTGATTTTCCATAGTTATGCTAGTTTACCAGAGGGTAATGTTGGGATGATGTTTGATGAACCAATGGTTTCCATAAGGATGTTTGATGGTTGATGTATGCATCTTCCATCTTTCTAAACGATCCTTTGGATACACTTGGGGATGAACACTGTGCTCCAAAACTGCAGTGGCCAATTGGCCAATGGTTGTCGTGCTTTCGTGCTTTTTCAGCATGTTGAAAAAGATGAGAATACCATGTACCCTCTGGTAAACTAACATAACTATAGAAAATCACCATTTTGAATAGGTAAACCAACTATAAATTGGGTATTTTCAATAGCTATTTTGACATAACCATGTGGTATCTGGTGTCGTCATACATGGCAAGCAGACAAAAATCCCCGAACTAAATGGAGATTTATGGGAAAACCATCAAACCAGATGGTTGATTTTCCAGCCTGCACCACGTTTGATGATTACCGGAGGTTTTTTTTTTATCAGACATTCACCAGCACAACAAGAATACAACAAAGAAACATCTGGTTGGTGGTTTTAACATGTTTTTACCATCTTGAAAAAATGAGTTCGTCAATGGGAAGGATGACATCCCATACATGGAATGGAAAATAATCCATTCATGTTCCCAACCACCAACCAGAAACATGATCCTCAGTCTGCAAAGCATGATCTGAAGACTTCAGACATCTCTTCAGATGTCTTTGGGTCCCTTCTTGGATGCACGGTACCCTCTGGTAAACATACAAAAAACCATGGAAAATCACCATTTTCAATGGGTAAATCTGCGAACTAAATGGCCATGTTCAATAGTTTTTTGTATGTTTAGCAGAGGGTACCATCAATGAATCAATATCACGTCTCCATTTTGCCACAATTTTGGTCAGGCGCTCTTTAAATTATTTTTCCGTTTATCGTCATGCCGATGCTACCTCCCATTTTGTCGCCAAATAACCATCACGTCAACCACGATATATCACTATATCACTACACATCATGCGATTGTATCCCCAGTCTATCTCCAGTTTTACCGTAAATTTTCTCCAGCTTCTGGTCATAGAAATTGCCTCCTCCCCCACAGGCTGGTGACCCCCAGTTATGTTTGTTAGTTTATAAACCCCATTAACATCCATGAAAACTAGTTCGTTATATCTACCATAAACCATAGAATTCAGCCACTTATGAGGTATAAACCCCATTAACTGTAGTTATATCAAGTTATATCTACCATAAACCATCAACTTCAGCCACTTTTTTTTTAACCAGGCACCTGGTTTCGCAACGCGAAGCAACGGGGGCCCGGTCCTCGGGAGGGTTCACACAGAGATCCAAACTCCGGCGCTGTGCCCAGGGATCCTCCAAGCGAAAGTCGCTGGAAAAGCCGTAAGGCTCGTCCTGCCGAAGCGCGACCAAAGCTTGGTAGAGATACAGGAAGGGCCCCCAAAAGATAGGTAAGTTGATTTTCGAAACATATGCTAAGTGGGATATATGGTGAAGATTTATCAAAATATACTGGTTGGTGGTATACCTACCCCTCTGAAAAATATGAAAGTCAGTTGGGATGATTATTCCCAATATATGGAAAAACAAAATTCATGTTCCAAACCACCAACCAGGATTGTATATGAACTACTTAGATGGGCTGATCTATTATAGATGGTATAGTTATAGTATAAATGTCATATTATACCTCCGTGTTATGTTGAACGTTATGTTGGAACTACTAAACTGTTGGGCCATAGGAAAGATTAGCGATTCCTGGTTAACTGGGGTTTGTTTACCACCAAAAAAACCCATTATAATCCATTTACTAACTAGTTAATTATCGTGATCTATCATGGTATAGTCTTTTGTTATGATATGGTATAAATGTCATATTATATACAGTCATATATGATAAATATATACTACAGTGATCTAATATATTACGTAGTGTTGTTACTCTTTTAAAATCTGGTAGCTGGTAATATAATGTAATATGGTAATATAGTCATATTTGGTGATATAGTATAACATAGTCATATTGGGTGATATAGTACTACAGTACTATAGTAATATATAGTAATATACAATTATTAGTATTCAGCATCAAATGGCACTAGTGGCTTCCAAGCCCTGTGAAGAACCGCCACTTTAGGAACCAATAGCTGGCGAACATCACCATCAGAAATGCGGAGCGTTACTGTGGATGGGCCAGCGAAATCCGATAAACCACTGGATGGTTGACCTTGGATGGTTGAAACCCTACAATGTGAGGCCCCCCAGTTCTAAGTTGGTTTATAAGCCCCAGTAACTAGTTCGTTATAAGTACCATAGACCATAGTTATTGGAGTTATAAACCAACTTAGATATCTTGGGGGCATCACATTGTATATATAATGGGATGTTTACCATCTATCAACTGGTGATTCGGATTTCGCTGGCCCATCCACAGTGTTACTGGAGATATCCACTAATGGAATTCGATGAATCCGATCCATATAGCTAGATAGAAATTGCGTGTGCGACCTTGGATTGCTGAGATATTTATGACCCAGACTTAAAGGTAAATCTTGGTACCCTCTGGTAAACTGTTACATAACTGTGGAAAGATCGACCATTTTCAATGGGTAAATCAACGAACTTTCTATGACCATTTTCAATAGCAAACTGTTAAATTACCAGAGGGTAATACTGTTTTATATCTTTGATTTTTTTCAGAAGTGAATAAACACTAAAGAATTGAATCGCAGCTGGGTTGATGGACCAAGAATAGAAATGATGCGCGAAATATAAGGGAAATCATCCCCAAATAGCTATACCGCACAAAAAATGTATTCGGTTCCCATCTTGGGAATGGTCATAGCACCATGAATTATGGATTACAATGGCCAATATAAGAATTTTGAATAATGGGGGATGACTATAAGCAATGTACCATGCTTAGACTATAGCACGTCTAGGGATTCACAAAATAGGAGATCCTCAAAACCATTGCTTATTAATACAACCACTATAAATAGCTATGTTGTAGCGATATAAAACCATATAGCTATTGAAATGGTACTAATCCCATCGTAACATTCAACAACCTCATTCTATGGTCCCAGTCATGGTGTTTTTATCACCTTTTGGTTTCAATGGGATCCATGAAATCAACCATGCAGCTGTTGGGGATTCTATACTGGTTGGTGGTTGAGCCTACCCCTCTGAAAAATATGAAATATGAGTTTGTCAGTTGGATTTATTATTCCCAATATATGGAAAGTCATAAAATTCATGTTCCAAACCACCAACCAGTGTTTGAATGATTCCGAACCACCAACCAGTATAGATCCCAGCATTTCTGGAAACCCGCAAGTTGGCGTCAGATCCGCACTGTCCTTGGACACGCCGAGCAGCGGATTTGTGCCAGTCACCACCATGCCAAAGACCACCAACACATCCTTGGGATAGCACTGATCCCAGCTGCAGTTGGGGGTAAATGGGGTAACTATAATTAGTGGTAAAAAGTATTGTTTTTTTCCCGTTCTGGCGATCATTTACCTATAATGACTTGGAGTAACCCTGGCAAATGACAAGAGTTTCACCATGAAAAACTCTGGATTCATCGATGAAACATACATTTTTTGATTGAATGGAACAAGAATCTGGGTGAATGGAGTTTCACTCATTGTTTGTTGATTGACCTGTCAAGAAACATGGATTCAATCAACAACACCTAGATTTTCACCAACATATGGTGGGTTCCTATGGGGGTACTCCCCAGCTCTCATCCATTTTTGATTGGGATTTTCCATTATAAACCACCCGTATTTGGGTACCGCCATATAAGGAAACCCCCATATTTTAACCAAGAAAACATGCGGTTCAACCACAAAAAGGTGGCATCTTAACCAACTGAAAGTGGGTTTGGTGTACCAACGGACCCGCAAGATTGGGATAGGGACCCACACAACTGGTTGCTTGGTGATGCAGTGGAGGTGCAAAAACATAAAAAACTCAAAAGTTGGGATACAACCCCAACAACTATGGTTACCCTAAGGTAAAGTAACATAGATTCGTGGAAAACCAATGCTTTCCTGTTCCCAAAATGGTGTACAGTACTTCAATGGTGGGTTTTGCACATCTATGTTAGTTAATCCAAACGGTGTATATATATATATATGTATACATGTATATATGTCTGTATGTATATATGTATACATGTATATATGCATAGTTGTATATATGTATACATGTATCTATGTATATATGTAAATATGCAAATATGTATAAATGTATATATGTCTACATGTCTATATGCATATATGTATACATGTATACATGTATATATGTATACATGTATACATGTATATATGTATATATGTATATATGTATATATGTATATATGTATATATGTATATATGTAAATATGTATATATGTATATATGTATACGTGTATATATGTAAATATGTATACATGTAAATATGTATAATTATATGTAAATATGTAAACATGTATATATATATAAAATTATATGTAAAGATGTATGTATATGCAAATATGTATAAATATAAAAAGTGCAAATATTTGTATATATGTAAATATGTAAATATGTATATATGTATATATGTATATATGTAAATATGTAAATGTGTATATGCAAATATGTCTAAATGTATGTATGTCAAAATGTATGTATGTAAATGTGTTTATATGTATACATGTTTCTATGTATATATGTAAAAATGTAAACATGTATATGTATATATGTTGATATGTTTATGTGTATATATGTATAAATGTATATTTGTAAATATGTATATATGTAAATATGTATATATGTCTATATGTCTATATGTAAATATGTAAATATGTAAATATATAAATGTAAACATGTATATATATATGTAAACATGTCTATATGTCTATATGTCTACATGTATATATGTCTATATGTCTATATGCCTATTTGTATATATGTAAATATGTATTTATATATATGTTAAAATGTATTTTATGTATAAATGTGTATATGTCTCAATGTATATATGTATAAATGTGTAAATGTATAACAGTTTAAATCAATACATATGTATATATTTAAAAAACACATAAGTATATATGTATGTTATACATTGTTGACACTAATCTCCAGCAACTCATGGATGAAGGCTTATGGCCACAGATCTCCGCTTTTTTGCTCCATTTTCCATGTAGAGATCATGGATGACATAGATGTTACGAAACACCAGATAAACCATAAGTAGATACGTTTATCTAGAGAAGTTTAGACCATAGATAAACCATCAGTACATTGAGGGCAGGTAGATACCCAGATACCTCCACACATGTCCTAGATATATCTGTGCTTTACTAATGCGGTAAACCCAATCATATATTAAATCGTAGTAGACCAGCTTATTCATTTCTTAATATCTACTATTAACAGCTATAACTGTTATAACCCATATAGGTCGTTAGCCTCTATCATCCACAGTTATTACCCGTAGACAAGCACTAAGAAGATACCATATCATAGATGTTACTGACTCATACGTTTCAACCATAGATAAACCAGAGATACTCAGATACCATCATCCATCATGCATGGTTAACCATATAATCGTAGATTATAGAGAGCCATAGATAAACAATAGATAAATCACAGGCAAACCACACTTAACAGTTAAATTCCAAATGCAGCCTTCTACACTGGTGCCTCCATTTGCTGCAAACAACATAATGCAAAGGTATGAGCAGTGAGTGATCACGCATGCTCTTTGCCAAGTCTTCGGCTCTAGCATTTTACAATGAAAGCTTATTTTCAAGCAATTGAGCACAAGGTCGTGTTTGAATACCTTAAATAACCAAATTCCAATTCTAACCGATTAAGTTTTCAACTCAAGCAAGAACGAGCACGCGGTCGTGAATCTCTTTTTCGCCTCTCAGGCGGATGGTTGTCGCGGGGGCCACGCAGGCCTGCGTCACAGCTTTGCTGACGAGGCTGGAGAATTGCACCTGGCAGCCATAAAGTTGCTTCACCGTTCAAGCTTTTTCTAGCACAAGGAAACGTTTGCCACCCTGCCTTGCAAGTGCCGTTCAAAGGACGCAGGACTACAGCATCTTCAAATGAGGCCTCTGCAGTATACGGCAATGCAAATGCAAGCAAATGGCCGTTTTCAGTGTTTCCTGTTTGGCTTTTCGACATACGAAAGCCTAGGTTTCCCGACCTGCCAACGAAACCCATTTTATTGGGCGAGGCCTGCTACCTGCCAGCTATAACAAACCGAGAAAACACACGAATCAGTAACTTGAGCTTTCCAGGCCTGCTGCATGACGTCTTGTCTGTGAGCAGGAAGTGAAAGGACCTGTAATGTACGGGAAACCAGCTTAGCTGCCTCAGGCCTTGCTAAGTTTGGCAAACAAGACTGGCCTCCGCAGAGCGGTTCCCTGCTGCCCACTTTACGTCCTCAAATGCCTGCCGGAAGTCATCTCAGGGAGGAGTGCAGAGTTCGCTGCATCGCTGGCACGTAGCTACCTATGGTTTCGTAGTTGCAAACGAGCGGCAATACTACCACGGAGGACGCCCTGTCGACCGGGCTCGATAAAAACTCGGGGGCCCAGTCCGTAAACCGCTCGGCTCTGGTCCAGATGTAATTGGAACATCAAGACCAGGAACCGTGCTGGTCATATCCCCAATCCTGGAAGGCAAATCGAATGCTGTTGTTTGCATTGCTCCTGTCGTTTCATCTGATTCCCCGTCGGTCCTCCTTTAAAGGGTGTAGAATAGTTTTTGGTTTTTTTATTGCCTCAGGTGTCAGATTTTTTTTTGCCCTTCTTTCCCGGTACCATTTGCCTTGTATTTGCAACAGTTTGGAACTAGAACCTGTCATTTTGCATGGTATTTGCTACATTTTGGCATGGTCACTTTGCCTTTTTGCATGGTATTTGCTACATGTGGCCATGTTCGCCTTCATTTTGCATGGTATTTGTCACATTTTGGCATTTCAACCTTTCATTTGCATGGTATTTGCTAATTTTGGTGCTTCAAACGTTCTCATGTGGGTCTCTTGAGGGTTCTTTAGGCTTTCATGTACGGTTTCGTATAAGGTTTCATAATTTAGGGTTTCATTTAGGGTTTCATGTAGGGTTTCATTCAGGGTTTCATTTAGGGTTTCTTTAGGGTTTCATTCAGGGTTTCATTTAGGGTTTCATTTAGGGTTTCTTTACGGTTTCATTTAGGGTTTCATGTGGGGTTTCTTTAGAATTTCATTTAGTTTTTTTTTCCGGTTTCATGTAGGGTCTCTTATCAGGATTTCTTATCAGGAGTTCTAAACGTTCAAATGGGTTTCTTTGGAGCTTCTTTAGGGTTTTATTTAGGGTTTCTTTAGGGGTCCTTTAGGGTTGTCGTTTAGGGTTTCTTGAGGGTTTCAGTGTGGGTTTTTTGGGGTCTCATTTAAGGTTTCTTTAGGGTTTCATTTAGAGTTTCTTTAGGGTTCATTTAGGGTTTCTTTCGGGTTTCATTTAGGGTTTCTTTAGGGTTTCATTTAAGGTTTCTTTAAGGTTTCAATTTAGGGCTTCAATTTAGGGTTTCAACTTAAGGTTTCATTCAGGAGTTCATTTAAGTTTTCTTTAGGGTTTCATTCCAGGGTTTCTTATCAGGATTTCTTTTCACGATTTCTAAGCGTTCAAGTGGGTTCCTTTAGGGTTCCTTTAGGGTTTCATTTAGGGGGTCGTTTAGGGTTTCTTTCGGGTTCCGTTTAAAGTTTCTTTTAGGGTTTCTTTAGGATGTCAATTTAGGGTTTTCAGCTAAGGTGTCAGTTAAGGTTCATTTAGTTTCTTTTTTCAGAGTGTTGTTTAGGGTTTCTTTGGGTAGTTATTTAGGGTGTCATTTAAAGTTTCTTGAGGGTTTTTTGTATGGTTTCTTTAGGGTTAATGTATGGTTTCTCTAGGGTTTATTCATGGTTTCTTTAGGGTTCATGCAGGGCTTCATGTAGGGTTTCTTATCAGGATTTCTTTAAGCTTTCTTTGGGTTTTACCTAGGGTCTCTATAGGGTTTCATTTAGGATACAACGTTATCGGATACAAACAGAACAGAATAAAGCAAAAGAAAATGAAAAACAAAGAGACAGTAAAGACAGGAAGCAAAGAAGCAAAGGAGCAGGAAATAGAGCAGCAAAAACACATGACTGAAGAAAAGAAAAAGTCGACTAGTAGAAGTAGAAAGGTACAGAAGTACAAAAGCAGAGAAGCAGGGGAAACAGAGAAGCAGAAAAGCAAAGCAGGAAAAGCAAAAAGCAGAAAAGCAGAGACGCAGGAAAAGCAGAGAAGCAGGGAAAGCAAAAAGCAGAAAAGCAGGAACAGCAGAGAACCAATGTAAGCAGAGAAGCAGCAAAGCAGAGAAGCAGAAAATCAGAGAAACAGGAAAGCATAGAACCAGGAACCCCAAAAAAATCCAAGACCTGCCGCGAAAAAAACGTCCAAAAATAGAAAGCCCTCCTCCTTTAAATGCCACATGCGAACTGTGGGCGGAAGGATTGCGATCACCCGGTGGTCGCCTACGCGCAGACGCCCAACTTGATTGCAACTCACAAGTGCATGATAGCAAGTGTAGTTGCCAGGCCTGGCTTTGCTTGTGCCACCGCAAACCAAAAAGGCAACAAGCGGCGAAGCCGACCAGGACAACCACGGGGAGTCCTGCGCATATGAAATTTGAATGTTGCCTTCTTGCAATCATGAAAACTTGCTGAGACGACGACGCGCGGGTTTTCGGCAGCATGCTGCCAAATACATTTGACAGCAGTGCCTTTTCGAGTCATGCAGAACTTGAGCTCCGCGGCACCCCGAAACAGGCAACCTGCAACACGCTGCCCTTTGAATTTATATGGCTGTGCCCTTTGATTTCGTCTATTGCTGATCAAATTCCCGGCCTGTCGGGTAGTGTCTTCCGGAGAAGCGGCCGCCAAAGGTATAAGGCAAGGCAGCAACGTAGAATCTCCTACATGTAAATCACAGATAACAAAATTTGGCAGTTTTGGTTTTACTGGAGCCAACCCTTCCTAGGTTCTACTTGCCCTTTGCACCACCTTCTCCAGCCTTCCAAGCTGCCCGCTCATGTATCCAATAGGGGTTTCGATACTGGGGCCAACCCTTCCTAGGTTCTACTTGGGCCAGCCCTTACCCCGCCTTCTTAAGCCATCCAAGCGGCTAGGTTCTACTATCTATAGGGCCCTTTTGCACCACCTTCTCCAGCCTTCCAAGCTGCCGGTCATGTATCCATTAGGGGTTTCGAAACTACCGTTTGGCGATTTAATGGATGTTAATCCCTCTGCGTACGGATATGTATGGGTTATCAGGAGGTATCCGATGGTATCTGACGCTGGCGGGTATCATAAATACTATATCGTGAAAAAAACATAGTCCATAATAACAGTTCATACCCCGCAGACCCCTGCCTAGCCTTGTGCGCAGCTTTCCCTAAAAGGGGGGTCGGCGGCACCAGGGCGTTAGCCCTTTTATAAACCATAGATATGTTGTCCATCCATATATAAAACCATAAATTAAAAAAACCAGAGATATACATAGAAAAAATCGAAAAACCATACATCATCCATAGACAAACCATTTTTAAGCTATATATTTGCTACGTATATATGGAAAATATCTTTGCCATCGCCGAAGCCACTGCTTGCACCTCGGGTGGCAGAAGGGGTTCAGAGGTGGTGGTCACCGCCAGGCGCCGTGCTGACAAGGCCTGGGACCCGTTGGAGTTGGAATGGAAACGAACGTGTTATCGATATAAATATATTATATATATAATTATAATAATATATATATATATGCAAAATAGTAATAGATAACATGTTAAAATTATAATAGTCAAAAAGTTATAGCTAGTTATATTATGGATATTGTTGCTAACATGTTATAGTTGTAATAGTTAAATACCTACATGGTTATATAGTGTATCTAAAAAGTGTATACGAGTTATACATGGTTATCATGAAGTTGTTAAAAACCAATATATTTGTAATATACAAAATAGTAAAAGGTAAACACCATAATAGTTAAATAGTTAAAACTAGTTATATGGATCTAAATAATAGTTGATTGTTTTGGATTTAAATGTGATCCAATAGTGTTTTAAGACATGAAAAAAACTAAGTGTTTCAAGAGATATGGTATGGATCATTAACGTACTGTTTTAATAACAATTGTATGTTAAAAACGGTTCAAACACTGGATCGATACATCATATATTTAAATATATGATCCATGTGTAATAGTTGAATGGAATTCTCAATCTTATGACTTTTAAATGGTAGAAGTAGATTCACTAGTGTTTGAAGATATGGCGGTTGATCTAAATTCCTTTATCTGCAAACGACCATTCTTCGCGAAACAAATCCCCTTCTCAGGACAGGTTGTTTCTGATTAGGCTAATTTTTTGTAAGGCTTACTGGGCCACTCCCTTCAAAATGCACTTTGACTTTCGCCCACTCCTTCGCAGAACTTTCACGGAACTTTCGCGAAATTACCCCTATCCGCAGACCCTAGCGATCAGCAGGAGGCGCATCAAAGGAAAAGCAAACACCAGGGGCCTTAGTGTCTGGCTCTTGCAAGACCTCACTTTTGGAAGTTTGGCTGCTGCATTTGGAGCTTGTTTCTTGAGACTTCAGAAAGCAACGTTAGGCAGTACCGGCGGGTGCAAGGATGTGCTTCAAGACCATGGTATTTGGCTGTGGCGAAGCTTCACCTTTGGAAGCTTGGCTGCTACCTATGAAGGGAAAGGTAAATGTGCGGTACCATTCTCCTGCCGGACCCCCGGGCGGCAGGGGGTGGTAGCCCTGAACAAGCTGTAATGTATACAATGATAGTTATTCATAATATCCAACTTTCGCGAAACTTTCGCGAATAAAAACTATTCTTTCGCGAACTCGCAAAAAAAATCCGCGAGGGTTCCCAGCATAATATGAACGGTCTTCGCAATTAAAACTCTTTACAAGGACCTTTTGATCGATCACCACATGAATAATTCAATAGTTTTTGACCTGATGATTCAATAGGAATGATAGCAAATATGGATAGATGATGATTCAATAGTAATTCACTAACCTGGAATAATAAACGGACTTTGTTGGCAACATTTCAATCTACTTTACCTTTGTTTCTACACCCAAATATAAGATATATAAGGGTTTCCTGTGGAATTTCGCCTCAAACCACTTCTGGGAAGCTTCCAAAGTTCGAGATAGATGCGAAAAAACCCGGCAAACTGGTTGATCAATTCTGGTAAACTAACATATACACAGTTTGAATCGAAGTTTTTCCGCAGTTTGTATGCTTTGACATACATGGTAGCCTCCAACAAACATACCAAAAAGATGTGGAACGCCAATGCCGCCCATGCAGCCCAGAGAAAATCTACATGGTTATCCATATCTATGGTCATTTACATTTAATGTAACCATGGTCATAATATTTATATCATGAAACCAAATTATTATGGTCATTTTGATACATGTAATCTACATGGTCATAATTAATTAAATGTATCAAAAGCAGAAAACACACATAGCCTCTGGTAATGACTGTTACAGTTTGCGAACTTGAAGCCATGGCCCAGCCGAAAGTTCGTGGATTTACCCATTGATAGCATGGTGGATCTTTCCCTGGTTTTGTGTATGTCTACCAGAGGGTAAGTTATTAAAATCACAATGTTCAATAGTTAAACCATCTATAAAACACACATCAGAGGGTAATACAAAAATTGTCCATTGAGAATGGGAGTGTTCATGGTTGATGATACTGGTTGGTAATATCAAAACCAGAAAACACACATAAAACCATTGAATCATAGACATGACATGTTTTTTTTAAACATACGTGATGTCCGTTGTGATGTTCGCGTGGCACTTTACGGCACCGCTTTACGGCACCTGCGACGCACCATCCAAGCGAACGTGGCCCAAAGAAGCTCCTGGTGATTTAATGGTGATTTAATGGTGATTTAATGATGATTTAATGGGATATATGATGGTATAGCCTCTGGTTATGTCAAAATAGCTATTGAAAATGGCCATAGAAATAGTGGATATTCCCATTGAAAACGGTGATTTTCCATCGTTTTTTGTATGTTTACCAATGACTTACTGCTGCGTTTGACGTAGGGTTGCTGGATGGGTTGCTGGGGCAATGGGATGATTTTAGATTACGAATGTGATGATTACTGGATCTGGTAAACGTTTACGTAGCGAATTGAACTGGAAAGATCCACCATGCTATTAATGGGTAAATCAACTATTTCGACTGGGCCATGGCTTCAAGTTCGCAAACTGTAACAGTCATTACCAGAGGGTACACATGACGGGTTTCCTCAAATTTGGGGTAGCCCGTTTTCTTAGGAAAGCCAGCCTCATATGATTGTTGACTGGTGAATTCATGGAACAGATGAACAGATTTTCCGTGTTGATTTACCATCTGGTTATGACTCACAGTTCGCCATGGTTTTTCGATGGCCCTAATCGAAATAGATGGTTTACCGTTCTTAATAGCATGGTGGATCTTTCCATGGCTATGTTAAATAACCAGAGGGTATATGATATTTCAGAATATTTAAGATGCATGGATCATCGATGTTATTTCTCATGTTCCAATACTGTTGATTGATGTTCCTATCATCTGCAATGTGATGCCCCCCAAGATATCTAAGTTGGTTTATAACTCCAATGTCACCATGGTTTATGGTACTTATAACTAACTAGTTACTGGGGCTTTTGTTAACCAACTAACATCACTGGGGGGCCTCACATTGTGCCAGGGGTAGGTCCAATCCTCTCTTTCTTGGTTCATTCGATGACCGATTACGCGCAATGGAACCAACGCCATAAAATCTTGGACGATGAGCAGCATCAAACCACCCAATTCCTGTTTAAATACGTGAAAAAATCACATTTCAGCCCTTCTGTCAGCTCGATGTGCGGAATCATTATGACACCATGTCAAAGTTCTTTTCCAGAATCCAATATCATCTGGTTGGTGGTTGAGCCCTACCTCTCTGAAAAATATGAAAGTCAGTTGGGATGATTATTCCCAATATATGGAAAAAATGTTCCAAACCACCAACCAGTCATCCTTTCTGATCTATTTCTGCTCGCTTTTTTTTTAAATGCGCTAATGAATGTTTTCGCATCCTTCACAGGCGACAAGTCAACAACTCACATGTTTTATGCTCGGGGCCATCCCTCCAGTATCGTCACCTCGAAAACAACGTCCATTCTCAATGGAGAATTTTTGTATTACCCGGCCTGGTAAACATACAAGAAACCATGGAAAGATCCACCATGGTTCATGGGAAAATCAACTATTTCGACTGGGCCATGGCTTCAAGTTTGCTGTGTTAGTCATTACCAGAGGGTTAAATGATGGATACAACTCAAGATACATGTTCCATAGATCTGGGTAAATCAAAACAATTGACCTCTTTTGAAGAATCGAATGGGATAATCAATTTTTACCCATCATTCCAGTGAGGGAGAACAGTGAGGTCGTTATAAGGTTCCCTGATAGCTTATGCATGGATAACGTGAATCAGAATTGGATGATGGGAAAAAATTAACCGGAAACCTCTATATTTGCTGGTAAAAACCATGGTTTCCGGTCAAAATTTCCCAACAAAACCAATCCATGGTGTGACAATTACTGTGGGTAAAAGAATGCCATTTGCACCATCCCCCAGTCATCACCATAAAATTATAGGTGGTATGTTTACCATTCCCAGTCATGGATGGTAAAAATGGCATTGTTTTAGCCAGATTAAACCGTCATATCCCATTAATCGTCCCACCATTTTTAATGGGAAAATCCACTATAACTGGCCATTTTCAATAGCTATGTTAAATTACCAGAGGGTATATCCAAATGATACTCCCAGTATTTGTTGATGCCTCAATTCCATTAAAATCCCAAAAAAACATCCTATCTCGTTGGTGGTTTTTCGCCCTACCCCTCTGAAAAATATGAAAGTCAGTTGGGATGATTATTCCCAATATATATCAATATATGGGTTTAGCACTCAAGATAGACTAGCTTCCGGTAGTCAAACATTTTTCCAATCTGGTTGGTGGTGCAATAACCATCTTGAAAAATATGAGTTCGTCAATGGGAAGGATGACATCCCATGTATGTATTATGGAAAATTTTCAAGTCATGTTTGAAACCACCAACCAGCCATTACCATCCTATTAAACAATGGTTTTCACCCCATGAAAAACAATGGAAAACACCTGAAGGATGGTGCCGCCCAGTTATAAGTTGGTTTGTACACCCCATTAACTATAGTTATATCTGCCATAAACCAATTGTTATGAGAGTTATAAACCAACTTAGCTAACTATGGGGCACCACCTTGTGAAGATCAGCAAACCCGGGTCCTCTGTCTGAGCTTTCGCAGGGTTGCACTCCGCAGTAGCAGATCTCTTGCATCAAACAAGTCGCAGCGTTCGCAGCGTTCGCATTGATCACCACGACATCTGGCACCTGACGCGAACTCACACTAAAAATGCCACAAAATGGGGGATAAATCACCACGAATTTTGTGTTTTTTTTGGGGGAAAATATCTGAAAAAACCGGAAAGCATATCGATTTTCCCATGAAGATCATGGGGTTTTCCGGTTTAGAAATTTTCGCTTAAACCAATCCATTGAGAAATTCATCATGAAACATCGTGATTTAAACTAAGAGAATGGTGATGTAATAACTATCATAGGATAATATTTTGTATGATGGGGATACAATGGGATAAAATGTGGAATGTATAACCCACACAAAAATGACCTGTGGGCTTTTTGAAAACTGTGGATATACCCATCAAGTGCATTTCTAAGGAAGAGGATGATTAATCGGATAATTAGCATCTGCTAATTTAACGTAGCTATGGACAATCACCATCTTTTATACGTAAATAATCAATGTTTCAGGATCCTAAAATAGAGGTACTGTACCATATAAGGCCATACTTTCTGGGGATATTCCCTTACAAAGGCCTTTTTTCTATGGTAGGTACCTCAAATTTAGGTTCCTGAAATTCCCATTGAAATAATCATAAAAACTAACATAGCTATGGAAAATCATCATTTTTAATGGGTAAATCCACGAACGAAATCACCATTTTCAATAACTATCTATGTATGTTTACCAGGCCGGGTAAATGGACCATTTCCCATTCTAATCAGAGAATTCCATGGGAGAGTCATGGGGGTATACGGTCATCCCGCCCCTGCGAATGGGTTTCGAGACAAAACCCAGAGCTATTTTCATGGGGAAAAAGGCCATCCCCGAACTTATGGCAAAATGAAGAATGCAACTTGACCAGGGTGCATGTATACTATATCTATCTATCTAGCTACCTATCTATCTTATCTTGTCTTGTCTTATCCCATCTTATCTTATCCTATCTTATCCTATCTATCTATCTATCTATCTAGAAATATATCCATCTCTCTCTCTCTATATATATATATATATCTATACTTATCCCTATAATCCTATCTCTATATATTAAATTATTTGGGCCCTCTAAAACAAAGGATGTTGGTGAAATGTTGCTTCACCCCCATGGCACTTGGGAGAGTTTCCCCCGGAGCAACGGAGGCAACTTTCTGGATTTCCCTTCTGAAAAAACAGGGCTTTTCCCATCAAGCTCCGGCTGAACCAATCCATTTGTTATATCGGCAGCAAGAGGATGGATCGGTGGAAGGCCAGAAATTGGGTACCCGGCCTGGTAAACTAACAGTTTGCTATGGAAAATGGCCATAGAAATAGTGAGTTTTCCCATTCAAAGTCGTGATTTTCAATAGCTTTTTGTATGTTTACCAGAGGGTATGGGTCGTTCTGCGAAAGCCAAAGAAATAGATGGTTTAGCACAAAAAAGATAGACTGCCTCTGCTCCGGTAACCAAAGATGTTTCCAATCTGGTTGCTGGTGCAATGTGCCCATCTTGAAAAATATGAGTTCGTCCAACATCATGAACAATTCCTTGGGTGTAGCGCAATGAAACAAAAACTCCGGACATTCCATGCTTGACATATCTGGTTGGTGGTATACCTACCCTTTAAAAAAAAAGAGTTCGTCAGTTGGCGTTCACAGATCCAGTCCCAGAACGTTTTCGAAAGTTTGGGGGATTGGGAGAGGCCCAAAAAATATCCGATAGCTTCATTTGACGGACGGCGTAACGGTTACGTGTGGTTTATGGGGATATAACCAGAAAATGTTTTTTAAAGCCGACAAACAGAAAGTTTGGGGACCTTAAAAGCTTCTATGCCCCCATCATTTTCCAAGAAAATGGATTCCATTCCATGTTTTTTCGGGTTCCGGCAATTTCCGTTCCCGGTCCGCCTGCAGCATGACTTTCAGGTCTTCTTGCCCAGTGTCCCAGTGAAGGGTTTCCAACACCGAGGCCGAAGCTCCTCGGAGTTTTCAGACGCCATGGATCCATAGGTCATGACGAAAATCCCAGTAGGGACAGCCGGACAGGCCCAAAAAATGTGGAAAACATCATCCAACTAACATCCATCCTGGGATGATAGTAGACCTGGGATGATAGTAGATGTATCACTATCCATGAAATCCATGTCACTTTTTTTGTCAATTTCCTTCTGAGAACACCCTCAAAGATACAAAAAACTATGAAAATGGCCCAGTCGAAATCCTTGATTTACCAATTAAAAATTGTGGATCTTTCCATCGTTATGTAACAGTTTACCAGACAATATCGCACTGGTGAGGTCATCGTTGGCCCTGGGACCCCCACTTTTCTCCGATACCCCCAGAAAGCGACAGAATCAATAGTTCCATGTACTATAGCTGATCAATCATCATAACTCATCAAAAAACATCGTAAGTTGTCATAAATCACAAGAAATCATCATAACTTTTCATAAATCGTCATAAATGACCATGAATTATCATAAACCATCAACAACCCATCATAAATCACCATAAATCATCAAACATCATCATAAATCATCAACAATCATGATAAATAATCATAAATCAACCGCCAGTCCATAGCTGGTAGCATGAAAAAAAACTGACCGCACTGCAATCAGAGATGCTCGCTGAAACTTGAAGTGTTCCTCCTGGGAACAGCTTTTGCAGATGCTCTTCCTCAGCGACGAACGGCATGTTAAAGACTGGCCGTCGATGATTCGAAGGGAACATCTAGGGGAAAACCTCTAGGGTTGTGACCTTTGAATCTGGGCATTTTTCCGGCAGATTTTCCCGGACAAAAACACAAGTTCATGGAACCAGAACGAAGTTCTTATCCCCCCGTGTTTTGAACACTGAAGACATTCTCATACGTTCTTAACCATTCGCAGCCCCATCATCATATTCGGTATTTATCCGATTCTCCCAATGATTCCCATAAAATGGTTGATTTAATCATGCTGAATCCCACTTTATTAGAGGAAATCCCATCTAATCTCATCTTATATCCCATCATCACCATCTGCCCCCCCAGCTATAAATGGATTGTAATCCAATTAACTATGGATATATCACCCATAAACCATAGTTATCGGACTTATAAACCAACTTAGCTAACTATGGGGCACCACCCTGCATCATCATCATCATCATCATGATCATCATCATCATCATCATCATCACCATCATCACCAACAGCGACAACAACAACCGATGGAGGCTGCGTCCCAGAAACTGCCTAAGCCAAGCATGGTCTGAACTCAACTTTATAGATATCTTGATATATGAATAGTAACCACATAATATATGTATACATTATAAGTCCATTATGTGTATCTTACAATAAAAACCACAGGAGTCACCATATATATATATATCCATATATGCAAAGATAATATATAATATATATATAATATAATATAATATAATATAATATAATATAAGATAATATAATATAATATATAAAGTATAAAATATTATAAATAAAATATAAAATATAAAATATAATATATAATATAATATATATATATAATATAATATAATATAATATAATATATATAATATATAAAATATTATATATTATATACAATTAATATTTATACATATGATCTTTAAAAATGAATCACCATGTAGTAACGTGAAACCCTGGTGATGGTTTGCCGGTGTTGACCCTAAACCCCACGGCGTTTTCCACCGCGGCTCTAAGTCGCTGGACAAGAAGTGTTGCGTTTCCAAACCATCGCGGCCGACAACACGTGTCTGCACCTGATCCAACATCAACTAAGCATAGAATTTGATGGGTCTATTGACCTAGTGTTACTATATCCCATAGGATCCATGTATGCTATATATATGGTAACATTTACCATCAATATACCCCAACTGTTAGCATATATACCATACATGGATCCTATGGGTATTGGGATGAAGAAACAGGACAAAAAGGGCTACCTCAACATCGCTATTCCATGCTTCGATCATTTACTCATCTCATATTGTTGGTGTTGGTTGTTTCAATGTTTCATGTCCCTTTCTGCATAAAATGCACAAAACTTTCAATTGATAAAGCCGTCGAGTGAATCCCCAGTGTTGGATGCCGTAAATTGGGACTTCAAAGTTTGTTCGTGATCAGTACCCTCTGGTAATGACTAACATGGCTATTGAAAATGGCAATAGAAATAGTGAATTTTCCCATAAAAAAATGTGATTTTCCATAGCTATGTTAGTTTACCAAAGGGTAACATGTTGGTTTAATCAATAATCATTAAGTGATTCAAAATGATTTCATCAGTTCATTAACACTCTTTAACCAGTTCCAATTTCATAGTTTCATCACAATCCACCAAGTCTTGTGCTTGCCACAAAACAAACATACAAGGTGGTGCCCCCTCCAGTTATAAATGAGTTATAATCTCATTAACTATAGAAATATCACCTATAAGCCTATTAACCATAGTGACATTGGAGTTATTTTAGCGCCAGCGAATCGCTTCACGAGGCACCATCCTGTGCGAAACACCCCAGGCCTGATAGTTGGTGCAGTCGGCAGAAGGTACTGCCGTCGAATCATGTGAGAAGCATTCGCCTCGCTGCCGCTGAAGCGGAAAATTCATGGATTGGTTTTGTTGGGAACATCGAAACCGGAAACCATGGTTTTGACCGTGAAATATAGGGGTTCCCTATAAATTTTCCCATCCAATTCTATGATGCAAGCTATCGATTGGTTGTTGCACATAGCTCGGTAAATGAAAAATTGTGTATAGTAAGTGTAAGACTATGCTTATGAATACTGAAACAGGGGTCTATAAACTAACAACTACCCTCTGGTAAACAAACATGGCTATGGAAAATCACCATCTTGAATAGGTAAATCAACTATTTCAATGGGCCAGCAGACTGTTAGTCATTTGTCATTACCAGAGGGTATCATTTGAAAAGCCTCAGCTACTGAAAGCACTTGGTTGGTGGTTGACCTACCCCTCTGAAAAATATGAGTTCGTCAATGGGAAGGATGACATCCCATATATGGAAAATAATCCAGTCATGTTCCAAACGACCAACCAGATTAAGACTTGGGCTCCATGGTGGATATATGACATGATATAACTATACCTAAGGGGATGTGTTCATGTCTTTTTTTTAATGGGATAACCATGATGATGGTATGGGCTTTGGAAGCATCAAGCATCGCCGTTTTGCATGCTACTCATGAGGTGCGCCTCCAGCTATGTTGGTTTAGATTCACCGACGAGAAATTCGTGAAGCCTATCGAATTCAGCAACCATGGAATTTAGATGAAACAAAGCAAGTTGAAGCTCAACTGATCTTTCCAGAAACACCGAAAACCTGCTTGGTGGTTGAGTATACCAACCCCTCTGAAAAATATGAGTTCGTCAGTTGGGATTATTATTCCCAATATATGGAAAAACAAAATTCATGTTCCAAACCACCAACCAGGATTGTATATGAACTACTTAGATGGGCTGATCTATTATAGATGGTATAGTTATAGTATAAATATCATATTATACCTCCATGTTATGTTGAACGTTGTGTTGGAACTACTAAACTGTTGGGCCATAGGAAAGATTAGCGATTCCAAACCACCAACCAGTGGAAATACCCTTGGGGCCCTTGTTGTGAAGCCCTTTTTTAATCCAAGACACTCGGCTTTTTTGTCAAGCCCGGAACAGGTGAAAAAACGGGTGGTTTTTTATGTCTGGATCAGCTGGATCGGATCACAAAAATCCGCATGCCGGTATAATTAACAACCTAGATCTATATATAATTATATATATAAACATATATATGTATAGGATATATATATATATGTGAGATATAAATAGAATCTTAACAACCCATGATATACATTTAAACACATACAGTAACTACATCTAAATATACGGATTTTTAGATATGGCGTTACGGTATATATATACACATTATATTGTGATGCTTGATGTGGCTATGGTAGCCATCAAGTGGCATGCACCACCCAAGTTATCTAAGTTCGCAGGATCTGCTCCACTTGCGGCCCAGCTTCAACTGGAGAGGTTTCCCACGCGATCGCCATGGGTTTCGCAACGATGGAACGGACACGCGCGGAACAGCTTGGAACCTGAGACTCGCCGAAGAGATGCGGAAAAGACCCTGGAAAACGTGGTTCGAATTTTTGGGGAACAACATCATCCAAGTAGCATTCAACAGCACACTTTTCAGCATCTTTCGGGGGGGGGCTATACAGATTTACTGCGCAGATTACCATTTTTGGTCGAAAAACACCGCAAATCCCAGGCACATTTCAGGAAGTACTCTGGGTAGGTGTTCCTATCGATGGTGCGCCATTCCTCGGAGAAAAGACGCAAGGTGCAAGGTGAGGCGCAACGCAGTGATGTTTGTTGGGTTATAAACCCTATCAATACTAGCTATTTTTATTAACATATATAAATATATTCACACATATTCACATATATACTTATATATATATATGTATTCACCTATATATATATACAGTACATATATATATATATGCTGTATATATTTATATATATATATCCCTCAAAAACCATAGACTTCACCAAGTGAGTTCTGCGTGTTTTCTTTGCGACTTCGCCACCAGAAGCCAAAAAACGCTGTGATCAGAGGGCCCCTTGAGATTGTGAAAATTTAGGAGTTCATAGGTTTTTTGGTTTCCATAAAATATGATGGTGTATATGATTTAATACATATGGAGTATGTAATATATATGTATATATACAATAAGATATCATATACCATGGAATATTTAAATTTAATGGTACCAAGATCAATGGGATATTAACACTATGATGCTGTACAATATCTATGAATATGATACCTATAATTCTATCAGATGGGATATAAGCAACACTATAAATTCCCATATGATGATAATAAATTCCCACATGAATCAATTCCAACCATATGAGGGCACCAATATATTTCTATATCATGGGATATGCCGTAGGTATGTAAGCAACAATATGATATTGAAGGATTTGTCTGAAATGGGTGCGATGACACCTACAATCATAGCCAGGGCTTGGAAATTCCCCTTTAAATTTTCATGGCATTTCAATGGGAACATTGTCCATCATGTTGGTAAAGCAATAATAAATCCATATTGACGCCATATTTTCTGGTTGGTGGTATACCTACCCCTCTGAAAAATCATGGAGTTCGTCAGTTGGGATTCTTATTCCCAACTGAATGGAAGTCATAAAATTCCATGGTTCCAAAGCACCAGTTTTGATGTTGCAATAAACACCACACCACAAAAACGAAAGTCCTTGGGGATTGTGGATCTTATTGGCTTTACCAACATGAAAAACACTCATGACTTGAGCTGGTCGAACCATGCGTTGCAAAGGTCGGCGTACCACAAGTCACGTATGTCGTCCAGTCTGATCAAGCGGGGGTGCCTGCATATGGGCATGTGGGCATGATGAACATACCATACTTCAACGGACATCTCGGGGCCTGTTTCGCGGTGGTGTGTTGTGGCCTCTTCCAGGAAGATGGTGTTCAACTCGATATGCCACAGTGGTCGCGGTCGTGGCGCTTCCGGGTTGGCAGGCTGAGCTGGGATCCTCGCCTCAAACGTAGGTGGCTCAGCTTCATGCTGATACCCTGTGCGTGCTTGCACGGCATGAGTGTCAGCAGGTGCACTATGCGCTGTATCAGCCATCTGGTCGTGCAGGGGGGTATCAGGAGCGGAAGCAGTCTCACCAAGGCAGGTTGGTTGTGGAAGTACCTTTTTGTTGGCTTTAACCTCAAAGAACTGTCTGATGGTGGTCTGCTTCTTGGATGCTTGCCTGGCATTCTTGTCCCTTGAGGTCCCGAAGAAGCTAGTGATGGTGAGTTGCTTAGGACACCTGGCAGCACTTCGTTTGGCTACTAGGTCACCTTGTGTCTGCTGAACCGGGATGTGACTTACATCTTTGGTCGGCAGTGCATCAACTCCCTCTGGATGGGGCAAGTGCTCAGTAATGAGGGTATCATTATGGCCGGCAGCTACTTCACTCTCCTGTTGGGTTGTGGGTAATGATGGCTTCAGTGTGGGACCCAGGCATGGCGTAGAGCTTGCTGCCTGGAGGAGCGTTACCGGTTGAGGTTTATAATTGGTTGGCTGTGCAGGAGGGTCCTGCTTCCACTCCTCCAAGCTTCGTGGAGGCTGGTCAGCATCCACGGGCAGGCGTGTTGTGAAGGAGGCAACATTGCGGTATTGTGCGGCAACTTGAGCAAGCTGTACAGCATCGGAGTCAGCTTCTTCTGTTTCGGTCGCAGTGGCAATGTTGTCATCTGCACTCGATTGGTCCAAAAGCTCTGCCAGTTCTTCATCGTTCTCTGCAGTTTGGTGGGCAACTTCCACAGCCATTTGGGTGGGAACATCATGCGTAGGTGGTGGTGGTACTATGACTTGGGCATAGGAACCATGATGCACAGGCCTCGTATGATAGTCATCTTCTGGCCACAAAACGTCATCGAACGTGACAACACATTGGGTAGTCACCAGGATGCAGTAGTGGTGCACGGCTGCAGCAAGTAAAATTTGTTGGCGCAGAATGTGAGGACCAACCCGTTGAACTTCTCTGACTAAGGTTGGTCTGTGGGTCACTCCATCAGCATCTGGATGATGGTGATAGATGATGTCAACAAGCAAGAGCCTATCCATAGTGTTGGGCGATAGGTCTTCCGTGCGTTGGACCACAGCCATCATGTCATACTCTGGCATCTGAAATGGCGTGTGCGGCATAACATGGATCGCTTCAAGGCAATCCAGCGGTATGTGCAGGGCATCTGCGATTTCTTGAGTCGGCATGATACGTTGGTCATTGAGTACTTGGCAACATACTTCCACTCCTTCAAGCTGAAATAGGTGAAGCACAGTGGTGAAACGTGCTGGCTGGTTGCTGGACGCTGCCTGTACATGTCTTCCAGGAGAGTATGTTGGGCTAGCTGTGATGGCCTCTGAAGAGCTAGCATCATCTGCACGCTGTGACATGGATATGCGCTCTTGGTCGTGGACAACAATCTGAAATCCATCCCCATGACCAACCTGGTGTGTTGGGCGCAGTGTGTTGGGGATTTGAATCCACCTGTATGTGATGAGGCATTCCGCATGTCTGCAGTGTCTACCTGCGTCGGCTGCCTGCACTAGTTCATAGCCACTGACAACTTCAGGCAATGAACAGGCCACTGAGTACATCTGGAAGGTATCAGCTCTACCTGGCAGGACGGTGACCATGGAAGCAACTCGTGGCATGTCCAGGGACTGTGTGACAATCATGTCATAGACCACAAACGCATGACGTGCTGATCTTGGGGGATCAGGTTCAACAATGATTGCATCAAACCAGTCATCATTGTTGAGTTGATCAACCCATAGGGATTGGATTTGGGCTTCCCATCCCCTTGGTGGACCTACCAGTTGAAGGATTCTGGGTGCAGTCCATCTATGGATAGTGCGATGATCGATGTACCATGTGCGTACAGCTAGGTCAAAGTCATTGTCATGAGGGTTGAGCCCTAGCCCTTCTAACCTATTGGTTAGGTAGTTGACAAATGCAGGCAACACTGGTTGATCATGCTCATCCATTTGTTCATCATCAGTGTCCTCTTCGTCCTGATGTGGGCCGACCAAATGTGCAATGGGACTTTCATGCTCACGTCGGACTTTGGCAATTGTTGGTTGTGTGTGTTTGCCATGCTCAGCATCTGCTTGTGTCATGTTCTTGGGCTGCACCTTCCGTCCTAGCCCATTGGTGTGCTCATGGCGCACGGCTTTGCAGGCTACCATGGGCTGAGTGTCCATCATCTGCAGGGACGAGCGGACTTCATTGAGCACAGACATAGTGAAAGGAGGCAAGGCAGTTCCGATGGCACTATTGTGGTGGGAAACTAGAGCATTAGGTACAAGCAAGGCTGTATGGCTGTTCGTTTCGGGACCCATGGTGTACCAAGACATGTTTGACACGTCTGTCCATGCGGGAGAGCGTCTCGGCAACGGCTGCATCTGTACATTGGTGCTTACCGGATGCATCAGATACTCGTGGTGCTTGACAGAATCAAGCTCACCAATCAGGTCTGACTGATTATTGGGGATCGGATGCTGCCTGTTGTGTGGCACTATGGTCTTACAGGACATGCCATAATGTACTGGTCCATCTATGTCCGCCTGTGTCTCCATGGTCCAGGGTTTCAAAACTGAGTGCAAAGCACCAACATGTGTCAGAAAGTCCTGAAATGCAAAGGAAGTTTCTTCGCCTATCCTACTGTGGTGCATCCGCAGAAAATAGAAATGCCGAAGTGGTTCACAGCTGCGACAAACACAATGGCTGACCTCCAATTTGTGATTGGATAGACAATTGGTCCTGTGGAGATTGTGGTGTAAAATTTTCCAAGTGATCCTCCGGACAAAAAGACCTTCGAGAAGACATTGCCGAGGCTGCTGATGTCGAACCCCCAGGGTGATTTGCATTCAATAAGGGCCACAACCAACGATAAGACCCAGGTCACGGAGGCCGACAGTCCGAGAGATGGTGAGTAAGCACCTCCAATAGCCTCCTTGCAATCCATGTGGAGGAATGCCTGGCATCTTTTGTCATCATGCTTCCCCCATGGGCCTTGCGAACTGCCAAAACTGCCACAGTTCATGGGGAAAATGATGATAAACCATGGAAAAAAACAACTGGTTTTATCATCAATGTTTGTTACCGGAATGAAAAGGCTACTTCTCTTCTTGCCCAAAGAATCAATCGCATGTTCAAGAACTATAGACATTGACAGATAATAATAGTCATGAATAGTCTATTAATGTCGTATAACTGTACTATTGGAATTGGAATCTTTATCCGAGGAACTTGCTTTTTTTCAACAGTCAACTATCATTGGATTGCTTTAAGGGGGAAAAATGCAGGAAAGCCCCATGATCTTCATGGGAAAAACCATGGTTTCCGGTGAAGATTTTCCCAACAAAACCAATCCATTGAAAGTGGGGCCCCCTAGATAGCTAAGTTGGTTTATAACTCCAATAACTATGGTTTATGGTACTTATAACTATAGTTATTGGGGCTTATAAACCAACTTAGCTATCTAGGGGGCCCCACTTTGTATCATTGTTGAAACTAGGATGAAACGGGACGACCCCATGTCGGCTGAATCCGCGATCCCTTTAGCGTACGTTGAGCGGGGTGAATTCTTCCCTTTTGATGAACTTTTGCGCTAAAGTTATACAAACCAGCTGTAGTTATTCATATATTATGTATATATATATATCTATGTATGTACTCATATTATATATATATATATGTATACATACACAGTTGCACAAATATGTACATATATATAATATTATATATATCCCATACAACCATAGAATTCAGCAAGTGAGTTCGGTGCGGAAAAAAATTGAACCCCCACCATGGATGATCATTGACCCATTCAGAAGTGCCAGTTGTCCAAATGAGCAGCCCAGCCCGTGCACCTGGGGATAGAAATCTATTCCTTTTGGAAGCCCAACATATTAATATAGTTCATTAATATGATAGTAGTTATACAACATTAAGAGTAGTTCATTAATATGATAGTAGTTCATTGATACTATCAATGTTGTATAACTACTATTTATATGTTGTTCATTAATATGATATACTATGACTATAATAGTAGTCATACAACATTAATAGTCTATGGTTCAAACTTGGGTTACATCCACTAAAAACATCAAGTTCCTCGGATAACCATTCCAATTCTAGCCACAAAGAATTTTACACTACATCATGCTATGTGTATCCCCCAAAAATGCTTGGTTGAATTCACATTTTCAAAAGTGATTCCATCTCCCAACAAATCTTTTGAACAATTCCCAAGGCACGAACGGTGCAAAAAGATCCTCATATTTCTTACCCGCCTCCTGCGACGAGAAACTGCTCGCTTCTTTTTCGCCGTGCTGGGAAATCCCTGAAGTTTTTATATGGGAAAATCATCGGAATATATGGAAAGACATGGGAAATCCACTATAAATGGAAGCTTGAATGGGAAAGTCATAGTAACTTTGGAGCATGTTCTCTATATGAAAATTACCAGAAGGTACCCTCTGGTAAACTAACATAACTATGGAAAATCACCATTTTGAATGGAAAAACTCACTATAAATGGCCATTTTCAATAGCTATTTTGACATAACCAGAGGGTAGCCATTAAAGATCATGAGATCACCCAAGGCGAAGAAAAAACCCAATGAATCCACTGACCAACCAGGCTGGGAAGGCACCAATGTTTGCTTCCAGATGACATGGCGAATCTTTGATACATTTTTACCATTCCCATATTAGCTCACCAAATGGTGCTGGGACAAATAAAAACCTACATGACCGGGTGATTTTGGGCAAGGGCAGTCATGTAGGTTTTTATATACCAGCACCATGGTGAGCTAATATGGGATTGATGGCAAACGAGTTTGATGTACTCATTCGTGGCATACCACTTGGTTGACCCAGCTTAGCGCTTGATTTTCCAGAAATCCATCCATTCATGGATTTGCTTAAGGGACCACCAAAAACTAAAAAATATGCCCTTCATCGATTCCCCAAGTATTGGATTTCCCATGGAGACAATCAATTCCATCCCCTTCAGCAAATCCATCCATTTTCAGACCAATCATCCAAGGATCCAACTGAAGAACCCTAAATTGGAGGTACGTTAGTACCATATAAGGCCATATTTTCTGGGGATATTCCCTTACATAGGCCTGAAAAAATAGGCCTTACATATGGTAGGTACCCTCTGGTAATTAAGCATAGCTATGAACAAATCCATTATAAATGGAGGTTTCAAGCTGGGAAAATCATCTGTTTCTATGGTCCATTTTCCAGTTCGCTATGTTAAGTCGGATCCTGGCATTATGGTAGGTAGCTCCAAAAAATCGGTTCCCGGCCAGCATGGCCATTTACTCGTCCTGGTTGTGCCAATCGGGAAAGGTCTGCGGGATCCCAGTAGCTTGTTCCATATTGGAGACCGCCAAATAGGCTTGCAACCCGGTGATGCCCAAGAATAGAAGCACCAAGGGGTACTTGAACCTCAGTCCAAAACCGAGGTTAGTCATGACTTACTGGTGCGTTTGACGTCGGGAATGGATGGGTTGCTGGGGGTTGCTGGGATGATGACATTACTAGTGATTATGGATCATTCCTGAAAATTCCCTACTAAGCACCAGTAAGATGAAAAACTGCTAATCTGGTGAAACCGTTAGCTAATTATAGACTTCAGATTGGTCATTCAGGGCAATTCAAGCCTCTGTGAAGTTCAAGAGAACCAAGGTCTTCCTGAGGTTGCTATAATCACAACCATCTTCGAGGAACCGAAGAGTCCCCAAACAACCCACTCCCCTAAGTACAACAAAATCAACCCTCCACCTTCTCTTGGGTTGGTTAAAGCGCAATTTTGTTGCTGGTAAATTGCACATCCCCTAGGTCAAATCCCATTTCATTTCATCTGATCATTCCTAATCCCTTTATAAACACTCATTTTTTCGTTTAAAACATCCCAATCTCTCTCGGTAACCTCCCCATTTTTTGGTGAAGTCCCAATTCTTGTGGCTTAACTCCTCATTTTTCTCAAATCCACTTTTCTTGCTGACCTCCCCCTAGGCTTTTTCCAAGAAAAAAAACTCGATGAACTCACTGGTTGGTGGTTGAGCCTACCCCTCTGAAAAATGATGGACTTCATGCACTGAAAGTCAGTTGGGATGATTTTTCATTCCCAACCGTTTCTGGAAAGTCATAGAAAATCTTCCAGTCACCACCAACCGGATCTTGATGAACTCCCAATTTTTTTGGGTGAACTCTCCATCTTCGGCATTTCCCAAATTTCCCAGCCGAATTTCGCCCAATTTTTCCATGGTCAGTGCACCTTTCGATGGCCTTGGGCATGAGATCCCCGAGGCAGCCACCTGCCTGCGCGGCTCCCACGCCTTTCTTGCTGGGGTCTAAGGCGTCGGCCAACATCACCATACCTGGGCCGGATAGGCGATGGTTTATACAGGAGGCCCCCCCAGTTTTTTGTTTGTTGGTTTATAAACCATTAACTCTAGTGTTATATCAGGTATATATCCATTAACTCTAGTTTAACTCTAGTTTATAAACCATGAACTTATGAATGCATCCATTAACTCTAGTTATATCAGGTATATCTACCATAAACCATGGTTAAACCACTTTTTTTAGGCAACTGAACGCTATCTTGGGGGCCTCATCCTGTACTGATATAAAAGTACCCTCTGGTAATTTAGCATGGCTATAGAACACGGCCCATTTATAGTTAATAAGTAAATTTAAACATGTTGATTTTCCACAGCTATGTTAGTTTACCAGAGGGTAATGATTGGGAAAATCATGCGTAGATGAGCTATTAAAGTTAGTCCTTTGGAGGATTAGTTATGTAGGGAATTAGACTACCTGGATTTTTGGGGATTTGGAAATCACAAAATAGTAGGGAAACATCGGGGGACCTATCAACCAAGTGGTACAATGAGAATATTAAGGATAATATTCATATATGATGGGGGTAAGTTAAGATCTATTATTTGAAGGATCACCCGCTTGTGTTTCTGGGGTTGCTTCCGCCAATGCCATCGAGTTTCCTCACCATCGGTAGTTATATATATATTTTTTTAAATTACAGTTACTACCATTATACATATTACATGTATGTATTATATATATATATATTATACACATCCATATCCTGTATATACTAGCAATGGTCAGAGAATCAGTTCCCTTCCAGCGTGACATGTTGACAGATCCAATGGATTCTCATCATTTTCCCCAGAAAGGAATGGCTATGGATGTGGCGACTCCTCTATTTTTCAGACAAAGCCATATATCTGTGGTCATACAATGATACATACACACATATATATATATATGAAATTAACATATATGTGATATATTCTGTAATAAAATAAAATATGATATAAATATAAATAAAGTTAAACAATATAATTTTAAATACAATATACTTATACTGTAACATAATATATATATATATTTCATCAATCATATCACATATGAGCATATCCATTTTCATCTCGACATATCTATCATACTCTTTCCCCACACACTATCATTCCATTATACTGGTTGGCTAGAAACGGGATTCCCCGCTCTTGGATTATGAAATAATCTTCCATATACTGGGTAGTATAATACCCGAACTAATCATCAACCAACCATCATTTATCAGTTATATCCACTTATTTCCCTATATTTTCATGGTGAAAACCAAATGAAACGACTATAATCATCAACCAACAGGGGTTTTGAACATCAAATCCCATTGAAGTCCATAAAATCATCCATAAAATTATCATCAAATCCCATTATATAACCATTACCATCTGGTTATTTAACATAGCCATGAAAGATCCACCATGCTACTAATAGGTAAACCATCTATTTCTATGGGCCATTTCCCATGGCTATGTGAAATAACCAGGGAGTAAATTCCATCAAATCCCTGCCCCCATGACCGCGGTCGAGGGCCCCGGCTCTTCCGTTTCGCCTGCTGCGCCACCGACTTCCGCGACGACGACGTCGACGACGTCGACGTCTCCGCCAGGATGCAACGCCTGGGCAGCGAAGGCCGGAAGGCCGGAAGGCCAGGATCACTAGATATGACAATCATTAAGATCATATTAGATAATGTTATATAGATATCTAGCAATAATAGATAATAGACAATAATCTATATAGTTATAACATCATATTAATGATAATAAAAGACAATATTAGATAATAATAGATAATAGACATCATAGATAGACAATAACAGTTATAGACAATAGACATAAATAGACATGAATAGACAATAATAGCCATTAATACTAATAATAGTCATTAATAGATAATAATAACATCATAGATATGACTAGTTATATATAATTAATAATAGACAATATCATGATATGATATTAGTAACAATATGATAACATATAATATAATAAGATATCATAAATAAGATATAATTATAACTATGACTCGTAACATTAATATTACTAGTAGTTTATAACTATGACTAGTAACATTATTATTATCTTATTAACATTGATATGACTAGTTACATAACATTACTGATAGACAATATACTAATATGATAACATGACGCTAGATGTGATAATATAATATAATTAATCATATTTCTCGCCGCATGATATGATATGATAATCATTAGTAGTACTTGGTGGCTCATCCCACGGATCGTAAGTGGGTTATAACCTTGGGTTTTGGATTGGGCTAAGTAGGGTTAGTTGACTTGCAACTGGGGTAAACTAACCCACTTACTAATTGGTTTTACATCTAGTCATAGTAATAGTCATACATTTATCTATCTAGTCATAATGGTAGTTAAACATATCTGTGATACTTAGATAATAGTAGTTATACAACATTAAGATATACTATGATACTATAATAATATGATAGATAATATGATAGATAATAGACACTAGTCCTAGATAATAATCAAAACCATTGATAACTTCAAATTCTAGAACTTTAATAGAATCAATCAAGTTATAATAGTTATATAATATCTATCTATATATGATAATATGATAGATAATGTGATACCTAATATCTATGAAAGATCTGATAAATAATAGATGATACAATCTAGTCATGTGGTAATAATGGGATAACAACATCAATAGCAATAACAGCAACACTAACAATAACAATTGGAGTAATAATCGTAATAGTTTATATAAATATATATATATATACCTGTTCATACTGGGATAGTCATTAATCAGATATCTAGCCAACATGCAAACGACGCATCCTGCTTGATTTTGATACTTTGGCGTCATCTTAGGAAGGTTTCAACATCTCCGAAGTCTTCCAAACCAGAGAAAATATGGTCAACTCCAGCCACAAAAAGGTGATTTTAATATTTTACCAGGAAAAATGGTGCCACTAGCCTATGGTCATTTCTCCGATACCCGTTTTTTTGGGGAGATGGCTTCTATTGAAATCTCCAGAGGTTTCCTGAAAAACAGCGCTTATTGTAACCAGTAGAGCTAAAAAAATGTCCGTCATGCTTATGACACTATTCAATCTCATAATTCTGATTTTCCATAACTTTCCATTAAGTGTTACTTTCCCATTATGGTTCAGGACGTATTCAATCCCATATTACTTTCCATATTTTCCATACATTTCCATTAAGTATTCAGTCTCCATCATGAATTCCGAAATCCAAAGTCCCATTCTAATGAAACATGTTCATATATCCCAATTCAACATACCCCCAAAAAACATAGGTTAACTATGGCGTTATATATATGCTTCATATTCCCCCAAAAACGGTGTTACCCTCTGGTAATTTAACATAGCTGTTGAAAATTGCCATTTGTAGTTGATTTACCCATTAAACATGGTGATTTTCCATACCTATGTTAAATTACCAGAGGGTACATTATTAAGGCTTCATCCTCGTCTGTTCCGTCTGTTCCCTGACCTGCAACAGGTGTGTAAGCGCTCACCAATGACCAGGGTTGATGGATAGGCCAGGAACACAATCAGCCAGGCTAAGGTGACCTGAGAACATCAACTTTCAACGACAGTTTTTAAGGTGCTAAACGAAGATGGCTATCTATATGATGTAGTATAGATATACAGATGTACTTTGAATATGGTATAGCGTTATAGGATATCTTTTATGATATATAGATATATGACTGTATATATCTATAGATATAGGATTGTATAAATGATGT
This sequence comes from Cladocopium goreaui, assembly GCA_947184155.2. NCBI lineage: Eukaryota > Dinophyceae > Suessiales > Symbiodiniaceae > Cladocopium > Cladocopium goreaui. The sequence goes on along the minus strand of CAMXCT020000987.1, from coordinate 93,278 downwards.
ATCATAGATTATGGGGTGGACTATGGCATATGATGGGATAGCATCTATATCTTGATATGGTATATTATTTGAACACTTTAGATGTGGCTCAGATATTTTATGGGATATGATTTAGTATTTCAATGAATACATCTAATACGGGTATGAACGTATGATATTTCAAAAAGTATTTTATAGGATATAAGTGATATATGACCAACTGACCAATCATCATCGGCCATGTTCATCATGTTCGCCCTTTTCGAATGGTTAAGTGTCATAGATTCCCATTTACTGCTGACTGAAAGTTGTGAATGATGGATCCCCTCTGGTAATAGCATTGAACATCCGATTGGTCTGGTTTTATAAAATGAAGGTTTTTTCCATGGCAGTTTGAGATGGCTTTATATGGTTTTATATGGGTAATGATGGCACATAAATGGAATACTCTCCAGTAAATTAACATAGACCCTGCCAGATAGGATTTGGAAGTTTTTTTTTGGTGAAACCACACAATTTGTTGGTGATTTTCAGGGTCGAAGTGTTAATCGAAACCAGGGGGTAATAGAAACATCAACTATGAATGGAGTGTCCATCGCCATGTTTGATTACCGGTGGGTATCTATCTAATCTATGTGTCATCATTCCAACTGGCTTTGCAGAACCAGCCCTAAGCCTCTCTTCACACATCTGCCAATCTTCTCCAGTTGAAAAAAAACACCTGAGGCTTGTTTCACCCCAACATTTCCAGCAATTTCCTCAGTTCAAACAGCAAAAACCAACAAACAAATGGGTATGTCTGAAAATGGGGTATACCCCCAATTATAGCCATAAAAAGTAGGGATAATGATCAGCAAAACCATTGGGTGTAGGGGTTTTCTCTATTTTCAGACAAACCCAACAAACAAACAACACGAGGAGTCCAAGGTCCTCACCTTCGTCACCTTGTCACTTGAAACGCAGCCAACATCCGAAGAATGCGCCAACCCCCTATTTTTGTGGCTACAAGGTGAACAGTTGTAGGATGAACCCACATCAAAAAGGTGGCGATGAACCCATAGCTGCAATGTGAGGCCCCCAAGTTCTATGGTTTATAGACCCCATTAACTATCCTTATCATTCCACACTAAACGGTGGTTCAAGCATTTTTTTCAAGCATAAGTGTGGATCAAATTCAAAACCATATAACTGTTTGGTGGTTTTAACCATCTTGAAAAATATGAAAGTCAATGGGAAGGATTATCCGCAACCATTTATTAGTTATTCTGGTTGGTGGTTGAGCCTACCCCTCTGAAACATGATGGAGTGAAAGTCAGTTGGGATGATGAAATTCCATTCCCAACTGAATGGAAAGTCATATAATTCCATGGTTCCAGTCACCACCAACCAGATCATCATCATATTCCCATTGTTCTTGGTTTATACCCTATAAAAACCACTATTTACCACTATTAACCACTATTAACCAACCTATTGTTCCAGTCACCACCAAGCAGCTTCTAGGTATGTAACCCCAAGAAATCGCGATTTCGTGGCCACGAAATCGCGATTTCGACATTGTGGGGATATTCCATGAATCGATTCCGATGCAGCCCCAAGAATTGACCCAGCCTAAGATAGCTACAGGCTGGGGCCCCCAGTTGAGCTCGCGTGAACCGTTGGTGAACAGAAGTGGTTGAATTCAATGGTTTATGGTAGATATAACGAACTAGTTAATGGGGTTTTGTTATGGTTTATAAACCAACTAACATCACTGGGGGGGCCCATCCTGTAGTGGTCCATGATATTCCCATTCTATCCCTATTTTTCCTACCATTTTTGCTAGTTAAACCCCAAGAAATATCTCCGGCTTTCCCCCAACGTTGGTTCAGAACTCTCCTGAACTCCTACGGAAATTGCCTCGTCCCACTTGGACGAACAAACAACAACTCTGCACCTGAAGCTTCTTTCACAAAACTCATCCGGGATGGGTGAAGTTACCCATGAATTGACCATATGACTGAGGGAATAACCATCCAGCTATGCCAGCTATTACTTTGGGTACCATCCGGGAACCAGGGTTTTTGACCCATAACCGTCTAAGAAAAACATCTGAGACTTCCAAAGTTCGACACATATCTGGATGAAAAAAAGTTCCGCCCAAACTGGGGACATCAAAAAAAACCAAGTGCGGAGGTTGCAACATCATTTATCCAATGCCCACTGTATCACATGATATCCCAAATATACCACTTCTGTTGGTGAACTGAATCCATTTTGGTTAAATCAATGAAATCTGGATAAACCCACCAAAAACACGCCAAAAAACGTAATTCTCAGCTAAAAAATCCCATGAAAAGCCTCTATCCTGCAATGGGTTACTTAAGTATCCAATTAGATACTTGGCCAAAAGGTTCCATGTTGGAAACTCTCAGTCGCCCCTTGGGAACATGGATACTTCTAGCTCCAAATCATAGTAATACCCAATTCGAAGCTCAACTGCACCTCCAGATACCCTCTTGTAATTGAATCTGTTTAGTTCGTTGATTTACCTATAAATCATGATTTTCGATGGCAAACTGTTAGTGTACCTGAGGCTATCCCCCCCCCCATGACTTTTCGTTTCGTTTCCATTTTTGTCCCCTTACTGGTGCGTTTTACGCAGGGAATTTTCGGGAATGATCCCAGTCATCACATTCGTAATGTCATCATCCCAGCAACCCCCAGCAATCCATCCATTAGCTACGTCAAACGCACCAGTTTTCTTCCAATTCTCACCATCCATCTGAGGCTCCCAACGCAGACGCCCATGAAGAATCCGAACTCCCTCAGCGGTCGCAGCACCGAAGCCAAGTTCGCAAAGAAGGACATGGCCGTGGTGAAGGTGGTGGCCGCTGTACTACTGGCAGCCTGCACCATGAGAAATGGTTTTTTTGGGGCGAAGTGCAAACGCAGCTGAGATGGGTTTTTGGGAGTTTGGAGGAATAGTGGTATAACCAATCTATGATTTTTTGTAACCAAAGACAATGAAGATCAATGAAGCATAGTTTCGCCAATCATAGTCCAATCCAGATCAATGATCCGGTTTTCACGACTTCGAAATACGAGCCATCGACCTGTGAATGCAACAAGAGGTGGAAAATCCACAGGGAAACCCTTCGGAAACTGATCCGTTTGTGGACAAAAATCATGGGGTTTTAACATGTTTGACCAAGCAAAATAGGGATATCAACTTGATATCAACCAAGGAAATGTTGAAATGGATGTTATCACCAAGAAGACTTGGGTTTCTTCAGAAGTTCGTAGCAATATGTACAAAGTGGGGCCCCCCAGTGATGTTAGTTGGTTTATAAGCCCCAATAACTAGTTCGTTACAAGTACCATAAACCGTAGTTATTGGAGTTATTTGCACCAACTTAGCTATCTTGGGGCCTCACTTTGTAGGACTCCCACCATTTTTGGCTCCTAGAACATGACCCAGCTGTGAGCAGCATGTGGGGCACAGATGTTTTTAAAATGGGATGGAATGAGTTAGCCTGAAACATAGGCCTTATATATGGTAGGTACCTCCAAATAAATCGGATCCTGAAATGGCCATTGATTATATTTCAATACATTTCAGATTATTATTTACTCTCTGGTAAATAAACTTGTTGACCCTGAAAATCACCAATTTTTAATGGAAACTAGTCTTCCAACCCCTATCTGCCAGGGTCTATGTTAATTTACCAGAGGGTAGATATGTTCAATGGAAAACACATCAAGAAGCTATGATTTCTAAACCCAATTCAGGATTTTCCTGTACGTGAACACTCTTCAACTAGTTCCAGGAAGGTGTGACTGAAGCAACCTGATATTTCGCGAGATCTCTCGAAAAGTAAAACATATTCTCTGAATGGATTCCGCCAGTAGCTGAATCCCAATGGGAACATGCCAATCATCCTAACTCACCGTAAATCCAGGTCAGGTTATCAGAAGCACCCCAGCTTCCCAAGAAAAATCTGTCAGTTTTTCCCATTGAGTTCTTTAGTTCCATGATTTTCCCATACTGGTTGGTGGGTGGTATACCTACCCCTCTGAAAAATGATGGAGTGAAAGTCAGCTGGGATGGTTTTTTCATTCCCAACTGAATGGAAAGTCAAACAAAATCATGTTCCAAATCACAAACCAGCTTATAGTTATGTAAACCCCAACAAATCGCCAAACATATTTGCTCATATATTTTCCCATATTTTCCCATATATTTTCCCATTCAATGAAGCTCCGGTACTATAGCAGAGCCTGCATGTATGTGAACTTCAATCTGTCGACCGGCTCCCTGGAAAACAACCTCAGGTCACACGGCGAAATCAGGGTACCCTCGAGTTTCAAGTAACCCAACATGGGAATATCATGGGGAAAAATCTGTGATAACTAGCTTTAATATGGTTTAATATGGATAATAATGGGATAATAATGGGATAATAATGGGATAATAATGGGATAAGAATGGGATAATAATGGGATAACAATACTGGTTGGTGGTTTTTCGCCCTACCCCTCTGAAACATATGAAAATCAGTTGGGGTTATGAATTTTCTAATATATGGAAAAATAAAAACTGTTCCACACCACCATAATGTTATGGTTGATCTAGATACACTATAGTTTTCTGGATTTTCACATAGATTAACTTTGGCTTAATCAAGAGGAAGATGGTAACACATCATCTCTTATCTATAGTTGATCTTTCTATTGAAATGGTTTGACCTTTGGATTTTCAATAGCTATCTTTGTTTACCAGAGGCTAACTGATGGTTTTCTGCAAGGTGGTGCGCCAGCCCAGTGATGTTTCTTGCTTTAGAAAAACGCATATGAATACTATACTGGTTGGTGGTATACCTAGCCCTCTGAAAAATGATGGAGTTCGCCAGCTGGGATGATTATTCCCAACTGAATGGAAAGTCATAAAATTCATGTTCCAGTCACCACCAATCAGTATCTATTTGCCCAAATATTTACCCATATTTTCCCATATATTTTCCTAGACTATATGGTTATGGTTCAAGCGCCTGGTACTTAGGTAACCTAAGTCATAGCTGGAAAAAAAGCTGGATGGTCATTCCCTGAGTCATAAATTCAGTGAACTTGACCCATCGCCATATGGATGTGGGTCAAAATGGAAGACCTAGGGGACCACAGATGTTAGTCTAGTTTAGTATTAACCATCCAAGTATTGGGGTACGTAATTTTGACCCATACCCATATATCTACCGAGCATAAAGCATACCCTCTGGTAAACGTACAACAAACTATGGAAAGATCCATTATTTTCAATGGGAAAACTCACTATTTCGACTGGGCCATTTTCAATAGCTATGTTAAATTACCAGAGGGTAAATAGTGAAGTTTGATTTCTTTGTTTTCTGTTTTCTCAACCGTCTCCCACTTTGATTTTACTTTCTGGCAATCTACGATCCAAAGCTGATCTGTTGGCACTGGGGGGTGCGACACTAAAACTGTTCTAAGACATAGGTAGATTTAACTGTTAATTTGATTTAGTGGTTTATACACTTATAAGTTGGTTTATAAACCCCATTAACTGTAGTTATAAGTATATCAAACCATAGTCATTGGAGTTATTTGCACCAACTTCGCTATCTAGGGGGCCCCACATTGTAGCTATTGAACATGGCCATAGAAATAGTTGATTTTCGTAGTAACCATGGTGGATCTTTCCTTAATTATGCTACCAGAGGGTATCTCATGGTTCTAAATGGCACCCAAGATCGATTTTTTCAAATTACTCTCTGGTAATTTAACATAGCTATTGAAAATGGCCCAGTCGAAATAGTGAGTTTTTCCCATGAAAAACGGTGGATCTTTCCATAGTTTTTTGTACGTTTACCAGGCCGGGTACCAATCAAGATACCTTAGATTCTCATCAAAAAACGGTGAAAAAGACCTCATTGTCCTCAGATAAAAATGGCCATAACTTCACTGCCTTCACGGCTCATCATCTCCCAGGCTTGGGCCAACCATTTCCATGTGGGGGTTTCCTGAAATGGAGATATCCCAAGCATTGGATGGTTTAGATGGAAAGTCCCAATCTAAAATGGATGAGAACTGGGGGTACCTCCATTTCAGGAACCCCTTTTCGTGTAGAATCAGTGATTCCTTTCGGAGAATTCCACATGCACAAATACCCAACCGGGCAGCAAAGATTGCTTGTAGAAGTCCGTGTAGACAAAGAGCATGTCAGAGCCAACTCCAATAACGATGAAGACACTGAGACACATCCTGAAACACTCAAAGGGACCTATCTGGGTAAATGATAATAATTCACTAACCTGAATTAAGGCCATAAAAGGGGATGATTCCTCTTACTAACCATGATTCCAGTGAGGTCGCGGTGAGGTCCTTAGAATCTACCCAGACCTATGTATATAGGCGATTCATCCTGCAAATCGCAAGAAGGGACCTCTGTTTACCCTGGACAATCCAATGGAATCCAATGGGTTAAGAAGGGACAAAAACTCCACGAAAAAAGTGGGGTGATAATGTCAACCCTGGATTAATAAACTCCGTTGACGGTTGTTCCATTGGGGGGATACCATCTAAGATATCTAAGTATCAGATGAAATGACTATTTGGGGAGTACCCCCCTAGTAGGTGGAATTAGAAGTGATCACCTTAAAACTGATGAGATCCTATGAACATGTAGCGATTTGATTCCTGTAGGTTCGCCAACAAAATGGTCAACAAAAATCACGGAAACAGTTTAGCACCAGTGAAATCTATGAACATCCAATCCAAAAAACAGTTTTGATACCTGACATCTTCATCAAGTTCCTCCCAAAATTCCCTGAGAAAAACCGTAAAAACACCAAACCTAAAACCTTATAAACCTTTCACTAATCGATTTTTAGCAGCTTATTTTTTCGGTGTTCATAGATGTTCGCTGCCCTTCAACTGGTATTCAATGCGGTTCATCAACTATTAACCAATCAACTATCAACTAAATTTTACTAATGATTTGGTTAACCAAAAGTTGACCAAAGATCAAGATATTTAATGGTTGACCCTTTCATCACCATAACTATCATCAACCAAAACACTGAAAGAAAAGGGTCGTACCATCTTCACCCAACCAAGCAGAAAGGAACGAAAGGCACCTGTTGATATCAAACAATACCCTCATACTTCCATCAACCAGTGGTTTTCACAGCTTTCAACTGTCTTTTCAATGATTTTCATAGGGTTTTAAGGAGTTCTTAAGCGCTTTTTCATTGTAGTTTACCACAAAAGTGTCAGGAAAATCAATCCTGAAGAATCCAGTTTTGCCGCATCTTTGACCAGGGATCAGATCTCTGACGCATCTCTAAATCCGAAAAAACAACAAAAAACCAATGGATACCTCAATCAACCCCCCCCAATGTTCTCCCGAAAATCACCCGCATCGGAAAAATAACCACCTTTCCAAGCACTTCACCATATATCTGGGTAAATTATAATATTTCACTAACCTGAATTGTTGGGCCATAAAAGGGGATGATGTCCCTAAAATAAACCAAAAATCCGGTGAGGGAGAACAGTGGAGGTCGTGATGAAATTTACCCAGATATATCAACCAGGCATCCCCCATTATCTCCCATGAAATTATCCCCCTGAAATACCAGCCATAGATTTTTTCATCCCATTCAACTCCTCCTTTCTTCACCAGGCATCATCAATTATATCCTGTAATAATCACATAATAATCCCATCATGGAATTAAATCCCATCTTTAATAACATCAAACTCCAACTTTCATATACTTTCATAATAATCCCACATGTTATTATATACAAGTTATATAAAAGTATATGAACGTATAAAGTTAAAAAATATATATAAGAATCCCATCTAAAAATCCCAAGCCCAATCTTTTCTTCCCCAATCAACCAGGCATCATCAAACTGAATTCCCCGGATCCAGAGACCAAGACGAAGACCGCCAGCGTGGCTGGGATGGAGAGCATCACCAGGAAGAGCCCGACCAAGGCCAGGAACGGACTGCGGGTGTGCAGCGTGGCGTAGATCATTACGAAGGCGTAGGACATCACGGCCTTGATTGGGATGATGGGAGGGATGTGTAAATGTCTTGTATATATATAATTATATATGTAAAATGTTATATATTTGTATATATATATATGTGTGAAACCCAATATCTGTATAAGACTATATGATATTAATATGTATAGATACATATAGATACATATTAAGTGTCTTTAAAGATCTGTTTACAACCAAAGTCGACATGAACCAGTCAACCAGCAGAACCAATCTGACAATCATGAGATCATTTGATTGCTCCGATGACGCCTGGGTAGCTGCGATCTATGGAATGCTTCAAAGTGAACTAACGTAGGCATGGAACATGGTCCCTTTAGATTATATCAATGGGAATTCCAGGATCCTTACATAGGCCTTGTATATGGTAGGTACCTCCAATAAATCGGATCCTGAAATGGTCATTGATAATTTTTTCACATTATTTACTCACTGGTAAATTAACATAATCCCTGAGAATGAGAATAACCAATGTTTCTAATGGAAACTCATCTTCCAACCCCGATGACTGCCAGGGTCTATGTTAATTTACTGGAGGGTACCTATTAAAAGAATGTGATGTTCCATAGCAAACTGTTAGTTTACAGGATCCCCAAATTATGCCACGGGGCCACGGTATGCATCCCATTTAGCGGGCCAAAGCCACATTGGTCAACTGGGATATGTCCTATATATGGAGGTTTCCTACAATGGGGGATCCCCAATAGCTGGATGGTTTATTTCATGGACATTCCATCTATAAATGAGTGATTTGATTTCGGGGTACCCTCATTTCATGGCCAATTAGCCAGATACCCTTCAAACATGACAAATTCTTAGCCGGTGAACGTAGATCATCCCATTGATACCAAAAGACTAGTTAGAATTAAACTAGCCATCCAAGATTGACCTAGATTTTAGGAAACCTCCATATTATCTGGATAAATTACAATAATTCACTAACCTGAAATAAAACCATATTGGGATACTTCCCCTTACTAACCAGTATTCCAGTGAGGGAGAACAGTGAGGTCGTTGTAATTTACCCGGATCCAACATGGGATACACCTCCCCCACTCCGCGCCAATCCCAGGAGCAAATTTCGCGTCACTGGCCACTGCGGCCAGACTCTCGTAGGTTTCGATGCCATAGCCGCTGTAGAAAATGCGCACCTAGCGCCAAGCTGCCAGATACCCTGCAAGATACGTTTACCAGACGGATAAAAAAAAACACAAATCCTGGGAAAATATAGTGACTTAGTGGGATTGAATGGGATTTACTGAACAAATTGAATGGGATACCCTTCAAGAACTGAGAAATTCTTAGCTTGTTAATTAGTAGATATTCCTATTGCAACAGAAAATCATCAGGATGAGTTTCTAGCCAGTTGGTTGAGCCAGGCCGTGCCATGAAACTTTTGGATGCTGGTCGAAAAACCCATGGTCCCAAACAAATCCTGGGCTTAGCCCATTTTGAAGTAGCTGAAGCCCCAGTGACTAACCAGTAACACGATCCGCTGATCCTTTAAGGATTGGGAATCATCGATCTTTACGAAAACTTGGTTGCTCTTTTTGCACGAAAAAAACGAAAATCATGCAATACTCCTATACAAGTACATATGGTTTCATATTTGGCTGTAATTTGGCTTCCCAATCTCCAAAAGCCGGGAAAATGCAATGGGAATTCAAAGTTGCCGACTTCGCGACTTGCAATCGATTGGTTTAGCATTCATGGTCAGATCACCCCCAAAAAAGGGTGCGAAGGTGTTGGAAAAAACACATGAGTCAATTTTGCGGGAAGATCTTACCAGTTTTAACAAAACATGCAACATCAAGAAGTTGGCTTTGCGACAGAAAAAGTAGAAACTATTCCCAAGAAATAACCCAAATGATCAAATGAAGCCATGGGTAGCCAAAATCCAAATCTGTCTTGGTGAAATTTCAAGTTTTTCATGCTGAAATCACCCGTTTTTCTTCATGGTTAGACAAGTTCTTGATTTTTTTTGTCGATGGTTCAGTCCCCAATGTTTTGATGCTTGACAATTCCCTGATTTTCTGGTTGGTGGTATACCTACCCCTCTGAAAAATATGAAAGTCAGTTAGGATGATTATTCCCTGTTCCAAACCACCAACAAGTTTTAGTTGTTTCTGCTCAAATTCTCAATTGCTTCTTCTCATATCAGAATGTTCCCTGCTATTTCCGACGGTTCAATCCCAATTTCCATCTGGCAAAATCACCCCATTTTTCCATCATGTTTCTATGGCTTCAGTCCCCATCATATAGTGACTAATTCATAGAAACACCATAGAAACTACCAAAGAAACACCATATTTTTCCACCCATTTCCATCCATTTTTCTATTTCATCGGTGAGTTTCTGTGGTGTTTTTGGTTAAATCATCTCAACTCACCAGTTTTCACGGCACCATTTTTCGTGGCTTTTGAGCCACCAGCCAGAAACCATTGAAGTCTAAGCTCGCCATTTTCTGGCTGAAATTCCAAGCTGTCTCTTGGGGTTACCCTACATAGTTAGTAATCCGCTTGGTAATGACATTCACAGTTTGCGAACTTGAACATGGCCATATTTACTTCGTGAGTTTTCCCATGACGAATAAGGTCCCATAGGATCCATGTATGCTATATATATGGTAACATTTACCATCAATATACCCCAAATGTTAGCATATATACCAGCACCATGGATCCTATGGGGGTGGATCTTTCCATCGTTTTTTCTACGTTGACCATGGTCGCGTCATCCGCTTGGTGCGGAAAGCCAAGGGACGCCCCCAAAGTCGTTCTTGGCTGCGATGATGGACACCAACTCTCCGACCTCTCCAGAAGTGGCCCATGGTTCATCATGTTTAATAATGGTTTAATAATGTTAACCAATAATAATTAAAACATGGCTAATAATGGTTAAATAAGGGTTAATAATGGTTCATAATAATAATTGTTAAATAAGGGCTAATAATAATAATGGTTAAATAAGGGCTAAATGGTCATAAAAATGGTAAATACTATTAACCCTTATTCATTTATTGTCATACTATTAAACATGGTTAAATAATGGTATAGAATGGCCCATGGTTAAATAAATGGCTAAAAATGGTTCATAAATGGTTAACTAATAATTAATTCACACACTCATATATATATATATATGGAGGTGTCCGTCATGGGGGTACCCCCAGTTCTCATCCAGCTATTTGTTTGGGCTTTTCCATGAAGCCATCCATCCAGCGATACAGGGGTACCCCCATGACTATGGAAACCTCCATATAGGGATAGAATGGGAATATCATGGAATATAACTACTTTTTTGCTGGATTTGGCGATATAATTCGACGAATGACTAGATTTCACTTTCACCAGCAGAAATCATGGTTAAATCACCATCAAACATGGTGATTTAACCAACAGAACTGATGGATGCACATGTGATTTAATTGGCACACAACGGAGGTTTAAACACGAATAACCAAGATTTATGGGGATAGCATGGGAATATCATGGGATATAGTCGGAATATATCTTGCGAAGATTTTATTGGATCTTTTGGGGATATCAGCAAATATTTATCAGAATATCATCATTTTTAATGAAAATTCACTCCCCCACGGGGTGCCTCCCTCATATTCATCCCATTGTTATCCAATGATATTATTTGCTTGATAGTTGGTGCACTTGTATGTGGCTGGGCCACAAAAAAACGCATCCCAGCTGCGTTTTTCTAGCTCTGCCAGTTCTGCACATATTTCCCAAGTCGTGGGGGTATCCCAAGTCATGGATGTTTTGTCATGGAAAATCTTCTTGAAAAGGATGATGTTTTTTATCCAATATGGCTTTAATATGGTTTATATGGTTTAATATAGATAATAATGGGATAATAATGGGATAATAGTGGGATAATAATGGGATAATGGTGGGATGATGTGGATGACCATATGAATCAGCAATAAATTAGTGGTTGGTGGTATACCTACCCCTCTGAAAAATGATGGAGTGAAAATCAGTTGGGATTATGAAATTCCCAAGATATTGGAAAAATAAAATCCATGTTCCAAACCACCCACCAGATTATGTTTGTAGTCATATATACTTTCCGCAGAGTTGGTCATGGCCGCACAATGGACGAATTCATACCCTCTGGTAATCAAACATGGCAATTAAAGATCCTGTTACATTGCCAATCTTAGATACCTTGCAAAAAATGACAAATTCTTTGTTGGTTCGTAGATATTCCCATTGATACCAAGAGACTAAAGGATTAGTTTATACCCATCTAAGATTGACCTAGTTTAAACGGTGTACTAATCCCAAGGCCGGTATATTTGTGCCAGCCCCAAATTTTGCCGAAATAGTGAAGCTCCCCGGTGATGGGGTATCCAGCCACCTGACTAAACCAGAGGGTATTTCACCAATATCTATCCCACTGAACATATCCATTGTATCAAAAAAGACCAGGAATTTTGTTAGCTAAATCAGCAAGGCTAGAAACTGCTTGGTGGTTTCAACACTTCTGAAAAATATGAAAGTTAGTTGGGATTATTATATGGAAAAATAAAACATGTTTCAAACCAACAACCAGATTTTTACGAATCTGGCAGTTGGATCACCAATTTTCTTGGTGAATTTCCAATGATTGTTCATCAAATCCTTATCATTCCACACTAAACGGTGGTTCAAGCATTTTTCAAGCATAAGTGTGGATCAAATTTTCACCCATATTACTGGTTGGTGAACCATCTTAAAAAATATGAAAGTCAATGGGAAGGATGACATCCCATATGAAATGGAAAAAATGTCAGAAACCACCAACCATATTAAACCACATTAAAAAAATACCCACCATTGTTGAGAGTTAAATCCCTACTAGCGGGTGCATTTTCGGTTCCAAAAAAAACTATGATCATCATCTCCGTAAGTCGGAATAGAACCCCTAGAACTATGCTGACTATGATATAACTCAAGAAGAAAATGGTGGAACTGGTTGTGGATGTTTTTTCAGAAATTGGACCTGAATTCGAAGTGAGTTTTTTTTTTGGTCGGCCTTGTGGACCCCGACTGCCCCGTTTTCTCTTCCGTTTTTCATGACCCAAATGCCGCGATCTCCCTGGGATCCCTGCGAAACGCTTCCAGGAGCTGTCTAGAGCTTGAACTTTGGCTCTCTGACCACCCTGACCTCAGCCCAGGCAGTTCGAAAGGCCAGCGAAATCATATCATAATTGTGTTGGTTGGCAATGGTTGGCAATCACCTAATTATCGTATCAACATCATAAATATTCACTAATTATATCAGGCTATTCCATGATTTTTTGTTCGGCTTTCAATCATCCTTTTGGTCCAGGATTTTGCAACCATCCACAGTCAATAGCTGCAACATTTTGATTGGAAAAATTGCCATTTTTGGGGGACACATGTGACATTAAAACTTCGCCACAAAAAAAACAACAGTTCCCATACGGACCAAAAAACCATGGGGATTCAGGTTTAAACGATTTCGATTTCGATGGGCTTTGATGGGCTTCAAGCAAGAATGAATTGAATGTAATTCACCATCAATTATTGAGGGTTTCCAACAAAGAGGATCCCCTTAACATGTGTCCAACAAAGAGGGTCCCATGGGTCCCACGAATTGCAATGTCCACTCAAAAAGATGTATGATACGTTTTTCAAAAAACCATATGGACCATATGTTTTGGGTCTCATGGTGTTTTTACACCACCGAATTCTCGATTTTCATGATGAATCACTGGATTTTTGGGGTGCTTCTCACCATGGCTCTGAAAAAGAGAGGTGGATGATCCCAATTCCAATCGAATTCTTCTCCACGTTTGCTGCTGCCATACTTACCAACATTTACCACCAATGACAGCTCCGAGTTTGGTTTGGGTTTTCATGAGGTCGGGAATTCCAGGATCAGGCCATATTTTGAGGGTATATCCCCCTGAAAAAGAGGCCTGAAAAATGTGGTAGGTACCTCCAAAACATCGGTTCCTGGAATGGCCATAAGGTTTTGTTGCTGAGTCAACTGAAGTATGCCTTCATGGGGTGAAACCTTTTAGCAACATCATGTCTGGAGGCTGAAAACCTTCTGTATCATGGCTATCCTAAAAATCCCGAAATCTAAGAACTTATCATTAACCCCCTGGATACATATTTTTTTTTTCAGAAATCAATTCGAAATGATCATGACATATCCCATGGATATCTCCAGATTCGCCCTGAAACCCGTGGCGCTGTCCGCTGTCGGCGCGGCGCCTGCGGTGCAGCAATAGGCCTGCAGGGTGAAGTAGGAGCGCATCACGGTGACAGCCTCGGGACCTGGCAGATTCAAATTGTACAATGGTAGAATGATATATAAGCACAAATATATATGGGTAAATTAAAATAATGGTACAAAGTGGGACCCCATAGTTATAAGTTGGTTTAAAAGCCCCAGTAACTATAGTTATAAGAGTTATAAACCATAGTTATTGGAGTTATAAACCATAGTTATTGGAGTTATAAACCATAGTTATTGGAGTTATAAACCATAGTTATTGGAGTTATAAACCATAGTTATTGGAGTTATAAACCATAGTTATTGGAGTTATAAACCATAGTTTTTGGAGTTATAAACCATAGTTATTGGAGTTATAAACCATAGTTATTGGAGTTATAAACCATAGTTACTGGAGTTATAAACCATAGTTACTGGAGTTATAAACCATAGTTACTGGAGTTATAAACCAACTTATATATATATACACTTCGGATGGTTTATTGTCAACTAATTCGTACTGGTATATGTACAATATATATATATATATTTATATTTATATTATGTACAATGGTTTAAGCACCTATTTATTTCCAATTGGATTGTGGTAATATAACAATAACCATATAATAACCCATATATAACAAATAGTGGTAATAATAACCATATAATATATAACCAATTTAGAATCGAATCTGGATTAGAATTGAAACATTGTATATGGTAGCCAATTGGATGTTATATTCTTACATGTATCTAACATGAAACATTGTTAGGGCTGCAGATTCCAATGTAATTCTATATGACATTTCCAATTGGATTGTTATATGGTAGAATATGTCCAATTCTATTTAAGTACGAATATCCAATATTTAAAAATCGTTTATGGTAGATATAACAATATAAACAAGATATAAGTGGCAACGGTTAAATATATTATACAATAATTATACATTATGTTTAATTATATATTCTTATTGTTAAATCATCATGGTAGATATATAAGTGGTTTAACAATGGTTTAACAATGGTTTATAAACTAATTACCGTCTTGGCAATTCCAATTCTATTGGACTATCTTTGGTGAATTCTATTATTCTATTATATGTTTCTATGATAAATTATCATGATGTTAATCATTACATTACCCTTTGGTAAATTAACATAGACCCTGGCAGATACGGGTTGGAAGATTAGTTTCCATTAAAACTAGGCTATTTTCAGGGTCTATGTTAATTTACCAGAGGGTATCGACTATAGAATCATAATGTAGTATCACAAATATGTACAGGATGGGGCCCCCCGTTCGAGCGATAGCGTTCAGAAACGCCGAACCTAAGTAGTTGAATTCAATGGTTTATGGTAGATAGAACGAACTGGTCTTAAATTACCAGAGGGTACCTCTATAAAATAGATGTATTCATGGTGTTAATAAACTATGTTGATAGATGTTAATGGTGTTAATAAACTATGTTAATGGATGTATTCATGGTGTTTATAAACTTAGATTCTATTAATGGATTTTTTAACTGGGCGGGGGCCATCCTGTAGTATCTTGGATTATCGCATTCACTATAGTATTGTTAATGGTATTATCTTGGCAATAGTATTAATAGAATAGTAATGTTAATAGTAAAATGTTTATACTAAGGTAAAGCAAAGTATAGTATAGTAATCCACTGATACAGGCTGATGATATATTAATTACAACTGGCCAGTTCATTCATGCAGGACCTTGTTCATTACTCGATTAATGCCCTCTAGTAAACTAACATAGCTATTGACAATGGCACATTGATACTTGATAACCCATTAAAAATGGTGATTTTCCATAGCTATGTTAGTTTACCAGAGGTATCATATGATGATTTTGTCAGACATGATAAATCAGCCTTCAGGTTGCAACGTGGTTTTCAACAAGATGATCGCCATGGAAAAACGTCACTCCTCAACTGGGGCTTTCCGCTTTCCTGAGTCATGGGGGGTCCCGAACCTCATTCTCATCATTGTTCGATTGGGATTTTCGATGTTCACATCAAAAACAAACATCCAGTGGAATAATCCCATGGTAATAGTTATACCCAATTGTTGGGAATATGTTTACCATAGTTGGGATATAAGCCCTATAATCAATGGATTATATATCTGGGTAAATGATCATATTTCACTCACCTGAATTGTTGGGCCGTAAAAGGGGATGATTTCCCTATATCTAACCTGTGATTCCAGGCTTCGGGAGAACAGGCTTGGGTCGTGATCCAATTTACCCATGACCATGGAAACCATCAATCTGTTGGTGACCTCTTTTTCCCAAGAAAACCCGAAGAGAAGCTGGGGTTAAGCTGGCCTTGAAATGGAGGGCAGGGCAGGCACTGATCATAAATTTCAAGGCCCGAAAAGATAGAGAAAACGCTCAAGTAAGATTTGTGTTTATAGTTAAAATAATCAATTTTCACCATCTTTTTTGTCATAAAGTTTGACCTTGTCATCGATAGAATAGGTCAACTTCACCTTCTTCTTTTTTTAGCAGAACAGCGTCATAAACCACCCATGACTGGGAATGGTTAACATACCACCTATAAAAATGGTGATTTGGGGGATGATTCATTATTGTTTTACCCTGTGCGCATAGTATTATATAGTTGTACAGGCACAATGATATATTACATTAAACACAAAAAACATATTCTATGAAATGCACATGTAAGAGATTATATGAGATTGTATATGAATTACATTTACTCACATTAACCATTTCTGGCTGGTGGTTTCAACCCCTCTGAATGGGATTATTGATCCAAAATATATGGAAAAATAAAACATGTTCCAAACCACTAACCAATCCATTGAATTATATCATATTATCTTTAGCAGGCTTGGTTACTCAACCCCCATTCAAACAGTGAATTTTTTTCGTTGTAGTAAACTACCCATCACCAGCGCGACCGCGGTTATCCAAAGGTAAATCAGATTTTTGCAATGTGGGGCCCCCTAGTTATAAGTTGGTTCACAAAAGCCCCAATAACTAGTTCGTTATAAGTACCATAAACCATAGTGACATTGGAGTTATGTTCACCAACTTAGCTATCAAACGGGGGCCTCACTTTGTGTTTCCGCCCAATTCTCCGGGGGAATTCCGCCTGCATCAGTGATCTCTGCCTGCGCGGAGTCGTCGTCGTTAGCGCGTGGAACATGTTATCCGGATCCGGAAGAGCGGAAGACAAAATGCCCCGGTGGAATTCGTAAAACCTACCATATTATTACTATGGTATTATATGGTTATTATATAAATATTACTATGGTTATTATATGGTTAACTTAATATGTAACAATAACCATCATAGCCTGACAAAATCATCATATGATACCTCTGGTAAACTAACATAGCCATGGAAAATCACCATTTTTTAATGGGAAAATCCACTATTAATGGCCATTTTCAATAGCTATGTTAAATTACCAGAGGGTACCATATTATTACCATCTGGTTATGACTAACATAGCCATGGTATAGATAGCCTATTTATAGATGGTTTACCGTTCTTAAAAATGGTGGATCTTTCCATGGCGAACTGTTAGTCATAACCAGAGGGTACATGATATTTCAAATATGATGGTTATTATTACATATTACGATGGTAATCATTTATATATATATATAAACTATTCAGATAGGTAACTATTCAGATATGTAATAATTGATATATGATATCAGATATGTAAACTATTATAGATATGTAATGATAACCTACATTGATAAGAATGAGATCATAATATGTAATAATTAATGTGGAATTTCAATTATGATGGTTATTCTTACATATTACTACATATATTACCTGATATTCATGAATTCTTAATTTACATGTTATTCATCATGGTTTTATCATGATTTATTCATACTAGCTACATGGAACATCATGATCATCTAGATTGAATTACATGGTTCCCTTTCTCTTTGTCTATGAAATTGGGAAAACAACTCCATTTTTTTTGGTGATTACACTTGGCGGCGCTTTATTGCTGTGAATCTAGAGTCCTTTGGATATGTTTATGAAAATTCTCACCCGGAAATGTCAATACAAAAGTCAGGACAGGTCAGTGAGTTGGTGACGGCAGTCACATACCTACTGCTACTTCGTTTCTCACGCACTTCCTTACTGAGTTAACTGTTCACCCAACGTGACAGATTTTATGCAAGAAATGCGTCAAGTCCGTTGCAACAAGCGAAGCGTCGATCGACTTCACCATCCTGTGCCTTGACCGTCTTGACAGTGAAGATAGGAATATGATCAATGGCCATGCAACAGGAACCGATTTATTGGAGGTACCTACCATATATAAGGCCTATTTTTTAGGGCTATGTAAGGGAATATCTCCACAAAATATGGCCTTATATGGTACAGAACCTCCATTTTAGGATCCCGAAGTTCCCATTGATATGTGTGTTGGGCTTTGGGATAATAGTGGCTATATGATGCGAATATTTCCACGGCATATATATCACATCACCAACTGGAGAAACATAGTTTTATGGTATCTATGGGAGAATGAAATACATCATCAAACCATCACCCAATTCCATGCACCTTGCAGCATTGCATCACTTCGGTTTGTCTTAAAATCCTCTACCCTTGAAGTCGTGGCACCAGGTACAGACTATGTGACTTGACAGGAATTAAAAATACAATAAATATATAAAAAATACAACATCAAAATACAACTGTATTAAAAAACAATGGAGTTTCTTTTTTTCTCTGCCCGGATGAGTGAAAGATACGTGATGCTGGCTCAAGGTCATGTCTTGGCACAGCATTTTTTGGGAGTGACCCATTCGTTCAGCCGTTCAGCCACGAAATTCGCACCAGTTTTCCATCCCATTCTACTGATTTTTGGGGCACATATTCTTACGAGGTCAGGCCCAGGCCGGGTCCAGTTAGAACCCCTGAAGCCATCAACAGAGGTCATTGCCAATCTTAGATACCCTGCAAAAAATGACAAATTCTTTGTTGGTTCGTAGATATTTCCATTGATACCAAAAGACTAAAGGATTAAAGTACCCATCTAAGATTGACCTAGAGGTGAGGATTGCAATTTTGGGTCAATTGAACCGAACCAAAATCATGGGACTTCTTTTTTCTGGGTTGCCAGTGAATTCAGATTTTTCCCAAACCAATCCATTCAAGAAATTTCTACCGAAATAATCAATGGGAATTTCAGGATCCTAAAATGGAGGTACTGTAGGCCTATATAAGGCCTATGTAAGGGGATATCCCCACAAAATATGGCCTTATATGGTACAGTACCTCCATTTTAGGATCCTGAAATTCCCATTGAAATAATGGCTGTTAACCAGCTTTGACCTGGATCATCCCACGGACGGTTCGTCCGTAGCTTAGTTCACCCGAGTTTTTTCAGTGGGAACTGACCTACAAACACGATCCGTGGAGTTTTGTTAGTGGGTTAATCCTACTTATCCTGACAAAAACTCGGGTGAACTAAGCTACTTATGATCCATGGGATCATCCAACAATTAAAGGCTTGACCTTTTTACCATAGCGACAAGCTCATTTCTCTCGCCTCTGGCACAGCCTTGTCGCAAATTCCACAGGTGGCTTTGCAGAAGTCCTTCAAAGGAAAATTTCTAGGATTTACCTGGTAATTTTACATAGCTAAAAAAATGCAATCTATAGTTGATTTACCTGTGAAAGATGGCAATTTTCCAGTTTGCTAACTGTTGGGTTACCAGAGGGTAATCGTCTGATATTTGCTTTAAGATTACCCTCTGGTAAACATACAAAAACCTATGGAAAATCACCATTTTTAATAAGGACATCAACTATAAATGGCCATTTTCAATAGCAAACTGTTAAATTACCAGAGGGTATCTGAAAATTAGAACAACCCATTTTGTAAAGATTCCCAAAATAGTGAATTTCCCCATCGGGAAATAAACCATGACCTTTAGTAAATCAATGTCATTAGAATAGAAGTGATGGGGATATTTCTGCATATTTAGATATACATATTTACCATCTGGTTATTTAACATAGCAATGGAACATGGCCCATTTATATATGATTTTATGATGGTTTACCTATTAAAAATGGTGGATCTTCCCAGTCCGCAACTGAGTTCCAGCCATTGTTTTTTAAGGGATGGAGCCGAAGCCCTAGATCACCAGATATCACCAGTGTAGCCATGAAATGTTCAGGCATTTCACCTTTGAAAATGGGGTACCCGGCCTGGGAAACATACATAGATAGCTATTGAAAATGGCCATAGAAATAGTGGATTTACCCATTAAAAATCGTGATTTTCCATAGGTTTTTGTAAGTTTACCAGAGGGTATCTATTTGGAGTATTATCCATGTTTTTTTTTTCCCATCTTATAGATATTAACCCTATTAACTATAGTTATCTACCATAAAGCCACTTATAAGGCAACTTAGCTATCTTGGGGGCCCCATCCTGTACACTGGGATCCTTAAGGATCAAACCCTCTCGTCAAACACTCTCAAACAACATCCGTATAGATACAGCGATTTTTTGTCAAAACCCTGGTGCCCGGTACAGGGTGGGGCCCCCAAGATAGCTAAGTTGGTTTATAAGTGGTTTAACAATGGTTTATGGTAGATATAACTATAGTTAATGGGGGTTATAATGGTTTATAAACCAACTTATAACTGGGGGGCCCCATCCTGTAGTGAACACTACAATAGATGGGAAATGGATGGTCACCGCCCAAAATTATGGTACAGGTTGGTGGTTTTTTCCTACACATCTGGAAAATGATGGAGTGAGTTCGTCAGTTGGGATGATTTTTCATTCCCCACTGAATGGAAACATAAAATTCCATGGTTCCAAACCACCAACCAGGATTGTATATGAATTACATTTACCCACATTAACCATTTTTGTTCCAAACCACCAACCAAGGTTTTTTATGTGATTTTGATCCATCGCACCATATCCGATTCTACATGTCTCCCCATGATGCCGCAGCATTTTGATTGCTGCAAAATCCCACCACTTTTCCTGCAGGATAGGACCCCCCCAGTTATGTTTGTTAGTTTATAAACACCATTAACATCCATTAACCAGCTCGTTACATCTACCAGAAACCATAGAATTCAACCACTTAGGTTCGGCAACTGAATGCGAGCTCGAACGGGGGCCCCATCTTCTGGTTTAACTCCGCCATTTTCCATGGTGAAAAGCCACCATTTCTACCAGGGTCTCCTCCATATAGGCTTGATGTGTAGCACCTGGCAATGGAAAGCTGGAAAAGCCTTGTTGAACACAGGATGACTTTGATGATACCAACAAAAAACTAAGGCTCTGCCGAAATGGGCACCAGAAAAAAAACAACATGTGTTTTTTTCTTCAAAAACTGAATTCATCCAGATCTTCTTCCACCCAAATATGGGGGGTTTCCATAGTCATGGGGATACCTCCCAATGGATGGTTTATGATGGAAAAACACTTACTAAAATGGATGAGAACTGGGGGTACCCCATGACTCAGGAAACCTCCCAGGATGTCTTTCCTCCTGGAACATCCCGAACTGGAAAGGCTGGGGCAACAGATTCACCCTTTTTGTCACCACAAAAGAATCGCCATGAAAGTCAGAACTTCGTGCGGCTGTGCCCCTTGGAACCCTTGGAAACGGACACGGTCATCCCCTGGAAGAAGATGTGTTGTTTTTTTTTTCAGAGGTTTTGACCTTTTGACCTATAGCCATTTCACTTCAGGTGCATATGTTTGGTTAACAGATCCTCTTTTTTTGGGTCACAATGATATCAATGATCCAATCATCCAGGCAGTAGAATCCACTATGCTAATCAATCAACAACAATATATTCTAATATATGATGTTAATATGTGTTAATATATGTTAATATATGTTAATATATAGATGTGCCATATTAACATATATTAACATATATGAACATATATTAATGGTGCCAAAAGATGTCAAAAGATGATGTTAAAAACAATTAATTAATGGTTTTCATGGTCATCCCATCATGGGAACCCAAAAAAAAAGCGCTGGGATGCGCTGGGCAATTTTTGAGGTATATCATACAAGGTGGTGCCCCCGTTCGAGAACGCTAAGTTGGTGAACATAACTCCAATATCTATGAGTTATAGGTGATATATCGAACTAGTTAATGGGCTTATAACCAATTTATAACTGGGGGGGGCACCACCTTGTACCTGAAAAGTTCGGCGTTTTTTTGGGATAGTCATCCCTGAGAAATCCCAAAAAAATGCCAGGCTTCGGTCGATTTCGGTCGTGATGACATTTAGCCACTCGAAATCCAGTAACTGGGATCATTAACTCTGGATCTATAGCTATCTATAGCTATCTATAGTTCATATGGGGGTTTCCATAGTCATTGGGCTACCCCTTGATCGCTGGATGGTTTTTGTTAGGGAAAATCCATCTATAAATGGGTGAGAACTGGGGGTAGCCCTATTTTAGGAACGGCCCCATATATCCCATGATATTTCTCATCATGAAATCCTCACACGTGGGACATCCAATAAACCTACCATTTGGGGATGGTAAGCATAGCATCCAAATGGTTATTGTAGGGGGATGTTTATATTATTCGATTTATCTTATTCATGGGGATATAACATCAAATTTTATGGATTCTCATTTCTCATGGCTAAAACTGAACGTCAGAACCCAAAACCAATGTAGATGATTTTCGCACCTCCATAAAGTTTGGCTCCGAGTTCAGCTTTCATACTTCCAGGATTGGCGTACAAGGTGGTGCCCCCCAGTTATAAGTTGGTTTATAAACCCCATTAACTATAGATATAAGTTATTGGAGTTATAAACCAACTTAGCTAACTATGGAGCACCACCTTGTACATCAACCCCCTCAACTTGAGGATTTTGAAAGTACAACGATGACTTCGGCCATACGCCCCTGCGAGCCACATGGCGCCTGGAAGACATTGACCTTGGTCCTTCCATTTCCTGAGCAATTGTTCCACGAAATGGTGATATGATGGAAATATATGGTGGATTCACGAAAAGTTAGGTGATTCGATCGTTTGGTGAAATAATGGTTTTGTGATTTGATTTGGTGAAAGTTTCTGGTGAAATGATTTGGTGAAAAGGTTGCAGCCAGAAACTTGACATTTCACCAACCCAAAAGTGGTGATTTGATCGCCTGTTCTAAGGAATTCAACAGCAAGAATGGGGATACCCTCGGTAAACTAACATAACCATTGAAAATAACCATTTATAGTTGATTTGCCCATTAAAAATGGTGATTCTCCATAGTTAGTTCGAAAAACATACCTATTGAACATGGTGATTTTCGATAGCGGCGCGGCTATATTAATTACTATATTACCAAAACGTAATAATCAAACATCTGCATCAAAAACACTTAGGGCCCATGGCCCAACTCGGGATTTTAGTCGGCCATCATGCTATCCCCCCTTTTTAAACACCGCCATGCTGTCGTGAAATCCACAGTTTTTGCAGGCTCACATGGCAGAGATTTTTAAAACACCCTATTTTTCATGTTTAAATCTTAGTTCAATTCCAGCATGGGGATTCAGGGTTAATTCCCATGTTTGTCACGTTTGACTTTCCATGACTTCATGGTTACACGATGTTACACGTTTTGATGGTGAATTCCAAATATTTCACCATTTCAGCACCATCTTTTTTTTGTTCTTGTTAAATCCCAATTGTTCATGTTTAAATTCCAAAATTTTCACAGATAAATCATCCACATTTTTCAACCGTTTTCATGGTGCATTTCCGAATTATGTTCATGCTTAGACCCTAATATTTCACCATCGTTCATTCCCAATTTTCTATTTCAATCCCCAACATTTCCCCATTTTTTAAAGCTTTCTATCTGGTTGGGTTGCACTCCATGCATATCTCCAAGAGGCTCCCCATTTCAAAACAAAAAACGTTAGATACCTCTGACTCCAAACCGCTCTCTCCAAGTGATCTGCATATCCATCAGAACAGGGGCCCCATACCTCAACTGATGGTTTTTTTTAACCATAGATAACCATAGTTATACCGTATATACCCCATAAAAGACACCTCAACTCCACCCCCAAGTAGTCAGACCTTCTGAGTAAATTAGTTGGATTAGCTACCATAGCTGGATAGTATGATAATTACTTGGTGGCTCATCCCACTTAGTAAGTGGGTAATAGCCTTGGTTATGAATGGGCGAAGTAGGGTTAATGTTGAGTCCTGATTAGTACCTAGGGTCGCACTCATGTATTGTTTGGAGGGTTCGCCTTTGTGGCAAAACAAAATTGGGAGAGCCATTTTTTTTGCAAAAAAAATGTAATTGCTGAGAGGCATTTTTTCTCAAAAACGCTGTAACTCAGTCAATTTTTTGCTCATCTCCCTATCTGAGCCTGTAAATGCATCTCTATCTGAGTAGGTTTGTTTGCTGGGTTCACTATTGCAGCAAGCTGTGCCAGAGCAGCCCCTGGAAGCCCAGAAGGAAGCAAGCCTTTTCCAAAATTGCCAAATTCAAACTGCAAGCCTTTCCCAAAAGAACCAATCCCTTATTCAACCCCTATTAAAGAACAGCTTTCCCACAATTTTCCAAGGCCCTGGACCAGGAGAGGCTCCATTTCACTTTAGTAGGTTTGTTTGCTGGGTTCACTATTGCAGCAAGCTGTGCCAGAGCAGCCCCTGAAGAAGGGAAGCAAGCCATTTCCAAAATTGCCAAATTCAAACTGCAAGCCTTTCCCAAAAGAACCAATCCCTTATTAAACCCTTATTAAAGAACAGCTTTCCCACAATTTTCCAAGGCCCTGGACCAGTAGAGGCCCCATTTCACTTTAGTAGGTTTGTTTGCTGGGTTCACTATTGCAGCAAGCTGTGCCAGAGCAGCCCCTGAAGAAGGGAAGCAAGCATTTCCAAAATTGCCAAATTCAAACTGCAAGCCTTTCCCAAAAGAACCAATCCCTTATTAAACCCTTATTAAAGAACAGCTTTCCCACAATTTTCCAAGGCCCTGGACCAGTAGAGGCCCCATTTCACTTTAGTAGGTTTGTTTGCTGGGTTCACTATTGCAGCAAGCTGTGCCAGAGCAGCCCCTGAAGAAGGGAAGCAAGCCATTTCCAAAATTGCCAAATTCAAACTGCAAGCCTTTCCCAAAAGAACCAATCCCTTATTAAACCCTTATTAAAGAACAGCTTTTCCACAATTTTCCAAGGCCCTGGACCAGGAGAGGCTCCATTTCACTTTAGTAGGTTTGTTTGCTGGGTTCACTATTGCAGCAAGCTGTGCCAGAGCAGCCCCTGGAAGAAGGGAAGCAAGCCATTTCCAAAATTGCCAAATTCAAACTGCAAGCCTTTCCCAAAAGAACCAATCCCTTATTCAACCTATTAAAGAACCAGTTTCCACATTTTCCAAGGCCTGGACCATAGAGCCCCATTTCACTTTAGTAGGTTTGTTTGCTGGGTTCACTATTGCAGCAAGCTGTGCCAGAGCAGCCCCTGAAGAAGGGAAGCAAGCCATTTTCCAAAATTGCCAAATTCAAACTGCAAGCCTTTCCCAAAGAACCAATCCCTTATTAAACCCTTATTAAAGAACAGCTTTCCCACAATTTTCCAAGGCCCTGGACCAGTAGAGGCCCCATTTCACTTTAGTAGGTTTGTTTGCTGGGTTCACTATTGCAGCAAGCTGTGCCAGAGCAGCCCCTGAAGAAGGGAAGCAAGCCATTTCCAAAATTGCCAAATTCAAACTGCAAGCCTTTCCCAAAAGAACCAATCCCTTATTAAACCCTTATTAAAGAACAGCTTTTCCACAATTTTCCAAGGCCCTGGACTCAGTAGAGGCCCCATTTCACTTAGTAGGTTTGTTTGCTGGGTTCACTATTGCAGCAAGCTGTGCAGAGCAGCCCCGAAGAAGGAGCAAGCCATTTCCAAAATTGCCAAATTCAAACTGCAAGCTTTCCCCAAAGAACCAATCCCTTATTAAACCCGTATTAAAGAACAGCTTTCCCACATTTGTACTACAAGTACTACATGTACTACAAGTACTACAAGTACTACAGTACTACAAGTACTACAAGTACTACATGTACTACAAGTACTACAAGTACTACAAGTACTACAACTACAAGTACTACAAGTACTACAAGTACTACAAGTACTACATGTACTACAAGTACTACAAGTACTACAAGTACTACTACAAGTACTACAAGTACTACAAGTACTACAAATACCACAACTTCATCGGCAAAAAAAAAACAATAGTAATTAGATTTCAATTGTAGCCAATTGAAATCCTTACTTAATTGAGGATATGTTTTTCTTTTGGGAAGAAAATTTTTGACTTTCTACTTTAAAGAGAGTCCAGAAATAGTTTTGGGGGGGGGCCACACACTAATCAGGACGCAACATTAGTTCACTTGTAACTGGGGTTAAGACCCACATACTCACTGGGATGAACCAAGAAGTAGTTGCCTTCTGGTATAGGTGGACCCACTAATTACGCAATTGTGGGTGAGGTGACCGCTGCAAACATTCCAAAAAACACAACTCCAACCACCTGTCGGTCCATCTGTGCATCTGCTCTGTTATCCGTGCATCACAACAACTCAGCTCTATTGTTTTCTATCCTTGAAACTTCCGCCGCCGCCTTGTGTGGCACTACTGGTATGAGATCCAAGCTTGGAATGATAAAGCTAGCCTCATCCGGATTCACAAGAAAGTCTAACACGAGCTGCAACACAAACCAAAACACATGACACAAACACTATGAACGTGCTCGCGTAAATAAAACAAGCCGTGCCCGTCCCGTTTACAAATCTAGTCCTGGAAAACCAAAGCTATTGCCATGGTAAGAATACGAACCATATCCGAATCGGAATATATGTCATATAAATACGCAGCAACTATAGAGAATCACCGGGATCATCCCATGACATTTTGTATAGCTGTTGCTGAAATGGCACATGCGAAAAAACCGCAACCTCTGAAATTGCTGAAATGAGCATGAATACAAGACCCCAATCACTACTGGAAAAAACTGTGCGGTCCATTGACGTCTTGTTTCAAACAAACGCATGAAATGCCAAATGAAAATCTAGAGCCAAAACGTTTCAAAGAAATAAAATGAAGATCGCGAAACGCAAAAACAACGAAACAAATACGTGCAACTGCAACGCACGTTAAGAATGCAGAGGGCAGCTTGTAAGCAGCTTCTGATCATAATCCGAAGTTTTTCTTGTAAAGTTGGAAAATGAGAATTGTCAACCATCCCATCCCGCGCAATGTGGACTTGATTAATCTTTTGGGTCAACAAGCCAACATGGTTCATTGCATGAAAACCAAGCACCCAGCACATGCTCACCAAACTTTTCTTTTAGAAAAGGCCGCTGTCGACGAAGTGCTTCCATGAATTAATCATGCGGCCAAGCTTGATGCTGCGGACCTTCTGCTTCAGTGCAAGAAGTCGCTTGGCCAATGTCATCTTTCGCTCTTTCTGCGTCTTGTGGCGCAGAAAAAGCACAATTTCTAGCAGCGGGCTGGTTTCCGCCGATCGCCGCCACTGGAGATCTTTGTCTCGACGGAAAGCTTGGCGCGCGGTCATTTTTATGACCTTCTGCGCCCAAGCCCCTGCATCGCGGCCTAAAACGATGCGCTTTGAGGGCTGCCAGACCCGGCCGAAGGGTCCGCTGCCCAACCTTTCTCCCAAGCGCTTCTCCTCCCGCGGGCGCCGATTGAAGGAAGGGAGGCCGGATGTTGCCAGGCGCCACGTGGAATTCCAGGTCGTCCTGCTGTCGGTTGGCGTCGCAGCGGTACCGCCCGTGTCCAAAAAAAAGGTGCGTATATATATATATATACATACACATTACATATATATATACATATGTAAATAAAAAAAAATATATATACATATATACCAGTAGTACTGCACAAGGCGGTGGCGGAAGTTTCAAAAATAGTAAATCTATAGGAGAGGTTGGTTGTTGTGAATCACGGATGGCAGGGCGAATCCACTGATGGACCGAAAGGTGGTTGGAGTTGTGTTTTCTGGAGTGGCTGCAATGGCTGCAGTGGTCACCTCACCACAACTGCTGGATGTAGTGTGGAGTTGTAGGTGTAGTTGTAGTTGTAGTGTGGTGGGGCTGTAGTTTGAAGTTGTAGTTGTAAAGTAGTGTAATTAGTGTATTGTAGTTGCAGTTGTAGTTGTGGTGTGGTGTAATTAGTGTAGTGCATTGTAGTGTACTGTAATGTTGTGTACTGTAGTCTAGTGTATTGTAGTGTAAAGTATATAGTGTAGTTGTAGTTGTAGTGTGGTGTTGTGTAGTGCAATGTAGTGGTAGTTGCAGTTGTTGTGTAATGTAATGTAATTAGTGTTGTGTAATGTAGTGTAGTTGTAGTTGTAGTTGTATTTGTAGCTGTAATGTACTGCAATTTAATTAGTGTATTGTAGTGTAATGTAGTGTAGCTGTGGTGGCGGTGGTAGTCGTAGTTGTAGTAGTTAAAGTAGTTGTAGTAGTTGTAGTAGTAGTAGAAGTAGTAGAAGTAGTAGTAGTAGTAGTAGTAGTAGTAGTAGTAGTAGTAGTAGTAGAAGTAGTAGTAGTAGTTGCTGTTGTTGTAGTTGCTGTTGTAGTAGTAGTATAAGTAGTAGTAGTAGTAGTAGTAGTAGTAGTAGTAGTAGTAGTAGTAGTAGTAGTTGTAGTAGTAGTTGTAGTAGTAGTTGTAGTTGTAGTTGTAGTTGTAGTTGTAGTAGTTGCAGTAGTAGTAGTTGCAGTAGTAGTAGTAGTAGTAGTAGTAGTAGTAGTAGTAGTAGTAGTAGTTGCTGTTGTTGTAGTTGCTGTTGTAGTAGTTGCTGTTGTAGTAGTTGTAGTGTAATTTGTGTAGTGTAGCGTAATTAGATGTAATTAGTGTAGCGCAGTGTAATTAGTGTTGTGTAATGTAGCGTAATATATTTGTACTTGTAGTTGTAGTAGTAGTGTAGTGTAGTGTAGTGTAGTGTGTGGTACTTGTAGTTGTAGTTGTCCCTCTATCTATTTATCTGCAAGCTTGAAAACGAAGCTATTCTGCGAGACTTCCTCAGTTTTTGAACTTGAACACATCAAAAACGCAGCAATTCTGCGAGACTTCCTCAGTTTTTGAAACTTTTTCGACATCTCAACTTCCAAAAGTGTTCCGAACCTGGTGTGCTTTGTACATTTTGACTTGGAAATGTGCTTCGCGCCACAACAGCGTGCTCTTTTTCGACATCTGAACTTCTAAAAGTGCTCCGGAGCTGAGGTGTTTCGTACATTTTGACTTGGAAATGTGCTTCGCGCCACAACGGCGTGCAACTTTTCATCTCTCATCTGACCACATGGCTCCGCACCCGCCGCTTTAGCGAGCCTACTTTTCGACCCTCTGGAGCCACAAATCATTTGAAAAACACAGTGTTTCGCGACTTTCCTACCTTTTCGCGCACCTGGATCTTCTTTATTCTCACTCTTTCTCTTTTTGATATTCTTTCTTCTTCTCTTGTCTTCTCTTCTCTTCTCTGACTCTTCCCATCTCTGCGTTTCATCTGTCCATATTGTCGGAAGTTTGACTTCTAAACTTCCTTCGATAGATAGATAGATAGATAGATAGATATATATATATATACCTATATGATTTAAAAAGCGCCACCAACTTGACACGTATAGGGCACCACCTTAAACAAACGCAATGCCCTATGAACTCTTGCCCTAAAAACATCAAATTGACAACACGGGAAAAACACCTCACCAGCCCAGTTGTTTCATACGGGTGGCCCAGAGCATGAGGCGTGCTTGGTGCAGGACCTGGCGGCTGGAATTTTTTTCGGGCAGTCGTAGGCCGCATGGCAAAGGAACGCCAAGGCCAAGTACCCGCTCCAAGCACGCACATGGGCATCTTCGTCCTCGGCCTGGAGCACGTGCTCCTGCAAGCTCAAACCGTGAAGCTTCCCTCCGAAAAAATCCATCTGCCCTAGTAACAACTTATAGAAGCCATTCTTACCATGGCGTCTCATTCAAAATTGAAAATTAGCAGAAATATTGACCTTCCTATGCCTATGCCTTCATCGATCTCGAAGAAAGGAGACCGTGGTCAAGGTGAATGGGATACTATAAACCGCCATTTTTTCAGGGAAAAACATTCAACACTGCTGAAATACAACGGCCATTTACGCCGACCAACAAAAAACTATGCAATATGGAAGCAGACCACTCCAAGAAAACATATTTTCAAGCAACCGTTTTCGCAAAAATGTTTTGCTTTAATAAAGCAAGAAAATTCCACACATATAGAACAAGGTTTGGAACATAACAGAATCACCCCTCCAATCCGGCTATGTCCTGCGCAATCTCCACGAACATGGTGGCAGTGCCGCGGACGTTGGGGGTGGGCACGTGGAGGACGTGGTTCAGGTACGCTTTTGCTCGGAACGGGTCCGGGACTCGCTCTTATGTTTCAAGCCATGCCTGTGAGTTGAAGGATCGCAACACACAAGGAATGGGTTTAGGGTCTAATACGGCTGTTGGCTTTTTGTCGTAGCACAAAGGCCCACAAGGTTTAACATATATTTGGACAAATCGCAACATGATGCAACGCGGGCTAGCGTACGCGCGAGGTGCGCATGTGCTCAGCGCTTACTATAGGCTGCAGTAAACAAAGGCCCCAACAACTTGAAACCAAACCTTGGGCATGGGTTTACAGCCCCGCGCCTTTCGCAGCTGCTCCTGGAATCCCCGGGCCTCCGCGTAGGGTTGGTCGTGCAGGTGAGGCTCCATGGCCTCCAAGAACTTGATCACATGCCTGAAGCGAGCAGACTTGCACGCAATTAATCTGGAACCAGCACGCCGTTGGGACCAAACAGCCAGAAATCATGAAAGATTGCTTTCGCCGCAAAGGTAACGGAATCCTAGCGGAAACCATAACCAAAAAAAACTTCATGCGATTGTCAAATAGTCTGCCTCAATAAAGACCAGGCACGAGTTGGCTGAGATGGCCTAGATGTCACCATCATAGTCTCCCCCACCAAGTGCCGTAATCCCCATGCCCAACTGCGTGCATACGATGCTGTTGTTGGGGATGGCCCACCGGTGCTCCGGCCAGGGGACGGCTTCCCAAATCTCCATGTCGGTAGGGAGGAGCACCTGATTACGACACGCCCTAACCCTTGCCATTGAACACATCAGGCATTTGAAAACTAAATCATTTACCACTTTCCATCGACAATGCAATAGCATTGCTTGTCCTGGTCGAATTCAAAATGCGGCGCCAAGCAACAAATTTATCCGTGAACGCTTCATGGCTCTTTTGGAAAAGCGGTGTGAAAGGTTCCCGTCCCGTGTATGTTGCACACCGTGATGCCCTGCCTTCAAAAGCGGGCGGGGCGATTGCTCCACCAAGGCCCTCAGATGCCATGCGCCCCCGTCAAGATGCAGCTTGGGCTTCCAGCGCTGCCCTGACAGGAAGGCCACTGGTGCGGCCACCAGAGGCATCAGCATAAGCCTGTATCAGTCTCAGCAAATGGATGGAAATCTAGAGATGTCTGTAAGGAGTGTCGTTCACTGGTTTGGAGTTTCCAAATGCACAGATACAACGAGAGCTTAAGCAACAAACCAGGAAGTTTCGCCACTCAGGGCAAAATTTGGGTAACCTTAAGTTGACCCATTGACCCGCCAAATGAAGGAAGTTGACCCATTGACCCACCAAATGAAGGTTTACCGGTTTACCCAATTGTTCGTGTTGCGAACAGCCTGCCTTGAGTGGCATCCGCCGGAAATTAAAGGTGGAAAATATAATAGCATAAGCAATAAGTGAAACCAGAGAACCATGCGTCTTCGTTCTCAGCCAATCACTTGTGTTGACGGCTAATTGGCAATTGCCATCAGAGCACACTGGCAACGGGTGCCCCGATCGGCTCACTTACTGACCATGGATCAAATGCGTCAAGTACCACCCAGATAATCACCATCACTATCACCCAAGTATATAATTAGGTGGAGTGGGGGCTCTTTGGATCAGCCATGGATCATGGACCATGAGGTGGCCGTGCCTCGTCTCCAGCACTTGAGCCACCTTGTTCCTCCTGAGGAGGAGCGAACCCATATTTGAATGCCGATGTTTTTTTGCTTGAAAAGAACTGAACTGATCATTAAGGAATTTGGTTCACGAAGTTCCGAATCAAATCCTTCCGCTATTGCAATTGCTTGACCACATGTTCTCAGAAATGCCAAAGACCCACCAAAGGCAACCTTCAGGTTGGCAGGCAGCCGTCCTCCATTTCCAACACTGGGTCAGTCTCTTTGACCTCTTCTTCTTCACCTTCTTCATCTTCCTGCTCCTGCTCCTGCTCCTCCTCCTCTTCCTCGCCTTCTTCTTCTGACCCCCCGGCACCGCCAGCCGCCGCCGCCGGATCTGGCGGCGGCGGCATTGCTGGTGGCGGGATTGGTGCCACACCATACCTCACAGGCACATAATCCATTTTGACACACCAAAAACGTCCCCAGAGTATTAGAAAATTAGTCAAATTCATTTTCTTTCCGCACCATTCATTCTCACATGAATAAAATAAACACACAGCTTTACTTGCACAACTGTTCGCTAACTCTGTTTCCATTTTGACACGGGGGAATGTCAAGTCTTTTGAAAGGCCGCTTTGTTCTCCTCAGCGGTTTTGTTTCGCCAGCAAACGAAAACGCGGGAATGTTCTTTTTATGATGACAGTAGTTAAAGAACCCTTCTATCTCTCTGTGGGAAGAAGAACGCCTAAAGCAAACCGCCCTGCCACTGCACTGCACGGAGATGTACAATGTGACATGGAAAACAATTCATGTATTATTTTTTTCGCCGTGGGAAAAAAGATGGGCTCTTCCGCCAAGGTGCCTGCTAATGTGATGTTTAATTCACTTATAACTTATAACTAACCCACTTCTGAATGGGCTAAGTAGGGTGATCATCCACTTATAACTAGGGTGAACTACCCTCTGGTAATTTAACACTATTGAAAGTGGATGAAAATGGCCCAGTCGAAAGAGCGGATTTTCTCATTAAACATGGTGGATCTTTCAATAGCTATGTAACAGTTTACCAGAGGGTAACATCCATTAGATCCCAAAACAATCCCATGAAAAACCATTAGGATTCCTAACCCAACAGTTTTTTGCCCGGTTTTTCCAGAGCTTTTCATCCAAAGCTTCTGACAGGTGCGCACCAAATCGCCGCACGCACGGACACCCACAATCCTCACCTGGAGCGTCCTGACCCTCAAAAAATAGGGATTTTATGGAGGTTCTTATGTTTTTTTAAATTGGGATAAGCCGGATTTTCCGAGTTTTTATTGGGATAAGCCTGATTTTTTTTTGAGGATAACCGTTTGATTTTGTGTTTTTTTTTTTTTATTGGGATAAACCATGCTTTTTTGTGGGATATAATCTGATAATATGATATAACTATAGTTTTTGATGGGATTTCATAGGAAGAAGTTTCGATCATGACGATGATCTTATGTTTGTTCTTCTTTTGATTGGGATTTACATCATATCCATTGGGAATCATCATATGTATTTATCATTGGATAACGTTATTATGGATGGTGGATATTCACCATAAACCCCAATGTATGTATTCTTTGGTGGGGTTAAACCATTGCTGGTTGGTGGTATACCTACCCCTCTGAAAAATATGAGTCAGTTGGGATGATTATCCCACATATTATGGAAAATAAAAAATGTTTGAAACCACCAACCAGATTAAGAATTGGGGTTCATGGTGGATATATGACATGATATAACTATATAACTATACATAAGGGGATGTTTTTATGTAGTTGTTATTGGGGTAACCATGATAATGGTATGGGCTTTGCGTGCTACTTTTGATTTTATGATATAACTGAATTATGGTGATATGTTTTTTTGATATAAAATGGATGATTGTGATATAGCGGATATTTCACATGTTTCCAAATTGAGGTTTTCACGGGAAAGTTTGGTATCATCGATAGTAGGGATTTATTATGGATAGATAGTTAGATGGGGTTATAAATCCATCTCCTAACCCAAGGTAGGGATTGTTCATCAAAAAGTAGGATGGTAAGGGGATATGTCATGACCAGAGGGTATAGTTTTAGATTTCTTCCTCCAAAAATGGGATCAACGATGATTAAATGACCATGATTAATTGGTGTAACAATGAGCCGAACATATGATTTGAGTCTGAAAATGATGTCACCCTCCGCGGCCGTAGCCATTTGAATAGAGAACATGTGTAAAAATTACCCAATGGGTTTGGGGCTAGCATAGTTTCAAACAAATCCAAATCTAGTGGTAATTCTGGCAACCCAATCCATAATTTTCTTTAGTAAAATTGCTAAGGACAAAATTCGTGACAAAAAAGCAGCAAAACGATCTCAATCACGAGGTATACACCCTTGATATAGAAGCAAACTATCAATTGAGCAGTGTTCAAAACCTGCAACTTTGTCCCTTTGCTCTGGTCGGTTGAGAACACGATTCCCCGTTGGATTATGACAACCCCTGATAAATATTGGATACGAAAAAAAACCCTACAATCATCAACCAACCATCATTTATCAGTTATATCCACTTATTTCCCAAAATTTTATGGTGAAAACCATATGACATGACTACAATCATCAACCAAGAGGGGTAGAACGCAGCGACTGCGAAAAAAATGGTGGAGATTTCCATCAAAATTCAGGGGGATTTCCATCGACCCGACTTCCAAGATCCGAGAGAATTCGATCTGATCCAAGAAATACTTGGTCTATTTATGAGGGAACAAGTCAAGAATTAGGGTAAGCCCAAGCCTAAACCCCGAACCCCCTAGTCCGTCCCTACACTTTAAATATCTTCCAAGAATCCAACATAACAATGGAAATCCATGGAATAAATGGCAGTTTGGGAACAGATACCCTATGGTAATTTAACAGTTTGCTATTGAAAATTGCCATTTATAGTTGATTCACCCATTAAAAATGGTGGTTTTCCATGGCTATGTTTAAAAAAAACCAGGGTATATAATCTTAATGATTTGCCTTGAAGAAATGATGATTTTCCACTTCGCAAACTCTTCGTTGACCAGTGTATATCTATGGCAGATTTCCCAGCAAGCGATGGAATCCATGGCAACCAGCCCGCTGTGCCTCCGAATTCGCCAGACTTTCAGGCCACACGAAGTTGGTTAGCCCTTCCTAGCGGCGCGGAAATCCGAGGAAGCGATTTTCGGGTGTAAACAAATGCTTGGTTTCTGGGTTTTTGTGGCTATATTTGGCTATGACATATCTATATCTATCATATTTGAAGCTGTATTTATCCGATTCTCCCAATGATTCCGATAGAACGGTGGATTTAATCATGTTAAAACCAACTTTATTACGATTTCCCATCTAATCCCATCTTATTTTTCCACCACCACCACCACCACCACCATCATCATCATCATCATCATCATCATCATCCGCATCCTCATCCTCATCCTCATCCTCATCCCGCTTTTCTGCTGATGAAGACTCGCAATTTTTGGGGTTAGAAGTTGGATTTATAGCCCCATCGAAGTATAGTTCTATCCACCCTGAAGCCCACTTTGATGGTTAATCCCAATTATTCCCAAAAAGACATCATTATCATCCTAATTGTTCCCAGAAAATCCAAGACATTGGATACCCTCCAGTAAATTAACATGACGACCCTGCCAGTCATTGGGGTTGGAAGATTAGTTTCCATTAAAAATTGGTTATTTTCATGGTCGAACTGTGTATTTACCAGAGGGTACCCTCTGGTAAACTGACATAACTATGGAAAATCACTATTTTTCATGGGAAAATCCTCTATAAATGGTGATTTTCCATAGCTATGTTTGTTTACCAGATGGTAGTATAACCCCATATCAACAACCAACAGGGGTTTCGAACATTCCTCAATAATGCTTGAGACTCCGCCGGGCCGTGGAGTGGCGCGCCTCTTTCGCAAGAGCCACTGCCACGGCTAATGGCACCGCATTCCCCGTGCCATTGAGGTAAAGCCCTAGACGGGCTAAACCGACTTTCAACAAACATGGTGGCTGGTTGGTGGTTGAGCCCTACCCCTCTGAAAAATGATGGAGTGAAAGTCAGTTGGGATGATGAAATTCCCAACTCAATGGAAAAAACATGTTCCAAACCACCAACCAGTGGTGGGTATAATGTGGATATTTGGGATACTTAGTGGCGAAGTACCCACGGATCCTAAATAGGTTAATATCCCTGGTTATTTCAGTGGGATAAGTAGGCTGAATCCGCTTGTAGCTAGGGTTTTAACCTACTTACCAAGTGATGAGCCGCCAAGTCTCATTCTGCGTTTCCCAGGGATTTTTTAGATGCCCACCATATATACCAGGTGAGGCTCAACAGTTATATTTGTGGGTTTTAGACACATATACTAGTTCGTTATAGTTCCCATAAACCATGGGCACCTTATGAAGATGTAACCAACATCCTAAGGTGTGATGGAAGTTGCGCATGATCATGGGAACCTTAGATTCAATAGATTTATAGCAACTTCAAAAAAGATGCCGAAGTTTGTCTGTGCGTTTCCAAGGAATGTTGGCGATGTTTCCTCCAGCATTTCCAGATGTCCAACCTTTTGGCCTCTCCTTACGGGTTGGACGTTCATTCGAAGATCTATCGTGGTTAATCTTAGACGGGCCAATGTAAAACATATGGCTTAGTATCCCATTTATAGCAAACGATTAAGGTACTACGTCACCTATCGGAGGCTGAACAGGATATAGGAAACCGGACGTTTTGAACTACGAAATGTCGGGCTTGTTTTGGTACCCTCTGGTAATCAAATGCAAGGGAAATGCCTAGAAATGGGCATTTTAATGGGAAAATCATCTAAACATACTGACTTTCCATTGCCATGTTTGAGTAGCAGGTCGGGTAACATTTTCCGACGTGGTCTATCTTCAGCAAAAAAGAGGTGACGCACCGGGTCCCAAAAACGAACATGGTTGCCTGAGGGAGTTGGTTATGTCATCTCCAAAGGCAAAAGTGCAGCCTGTGAAGCCTGTGAATGTCGCTAGTACCCTGAAACGATTCCGTATTTGGTGCCCAATTTTCAGCCACACATCCCAGACTTTCCCATCTTTGCGAGTGACTTGTGTCTTGACCGTCGGGTGCTTGGAAAGGGAAGACCATATTCAGGAGAGAAATGCCAGGGTCGCAATGATTTTTATATCTCCTTAGTCCAGTTCGACCGGTTCCAGTCGGCCAGTCAAATCTGGCTGAACAATCAAGAAACATCATGCACACATCTTTCAAAATAGCCTCTGGTAAACGTTTACATAATTACATAACTATGGAAAGATCCATCATGCTTTTAATGGGTAAATTCACGAACTAAATGGTGATTTTCCATAGCTATGTTTGTATGTTTACCAGAGGGTATTTCCCATTAATACCCCACTAAAACTCACATTAAAATCCCATAAAATCACAATAAATCCCATTAAAATAGCTGTTATCATACTGCCAGCTATGGGGATTCCCCTTACGCGAGGTCAAATGGATCCAATTGGATTTTGATGATGACTTTCGCAACCATATGTTTCATTCCAAAGTAAACACCACCAACCCAAATACATCACTTGAAACTCCATCACTTGTAGATGATTATCCCGTTCAACTTCCATTTATAGATGATTTTCCTCGGATTTTCCCATTAAAACCTCTATATATTCCTAGGGCCTAGGGTTTTTTTCCCCGATTTTCCTATTAAAACCTCCATTTATAGATGATGTTTTTCAGATTTTCCCCAGATTTTCTCCACATCTCCAGGGCTTCCTGAAGAGGGCCAAGTGACGCTTCTGCCTCGGCACATAAGGCCTGGTAGTCGCTGAAGGACTTCACCAAAACCTCGATATTCCTGGGAAAAAAAAGGACCAAAGCCGGGAAACTGTGAGAAACATCTTGGGGAATCGGACCATGGATTTTGGGGCTGCAAGCCCAACAAAACCAGGGAAAATCATGGGAACAATGGGAAAACCTTGGAAACATGATGATGAAACATGGGAAGCATGAGGAAGAAATCCTGGAAACTTATGAATCATGGTGAACTCTTTGGGAAACTGATGATTCAAGACATTTTGAGAAACATCTGGGAGAGTTATCATATCATTGAATCATGCAACAACATATTCAACAACATATTCATAAACATTGGGAACAATTAGGGTGAACATCTTGGAACCTTCTAATTCAAGATTGGCCAAAGGGATAGAATGGGATTCAATGGGCGGTGGATGGTTGCACGCACCTGGTGGGCATACTGTGGCATCAGAATCTCATGATTTTCAGTGTGTCCTAGGTGTCTATCTTGGAAAGTTGTGATTGAAGAAACGCTTGGACAAATTTTTACATTTGGGAAAATCAATGAAAATCACGGTGAAGATCGATCTGGACCTTTGTTCAATTCACCGACCTTTTTCAGATGGGGAAATCTTGCACGATATTTTCTGGTGATATTTGAGACCCAACCAAGCCATGATTCTGAAAATGGTGGATACAGTGATGAATCTGTGGACATTTTGGGGTAAGACAATAAGCCACCAACGGATACAAGGTGGGGCCCCCTAGTTATAAGATGGTTTATAAACCCCATTAACTATAGTTATAGGTACCATAAACCATAGTTATTGGAGTTATGTTCACCAACTTAGCTATCGTTTGGGGGCACCACTTTGTATGTGTGGCAACTATAGAAAGATGTGGGTCCAATCCGTTGGGTTTAGTTTAGGTTCTCCATTGTCAACCGGTGCTTCTGATTCTGATTCTGGGATAAGTGTTGGGTTGATGGATGTCCATGGTAGCATCGAACAGTCAGATGGCACTGCCAATCTCAGATACCCTGCACGAAATTCGGTTAATTAGTAGATATTCCTATTTACTACAAAAGACTAGTTAGGATTAGTTTCTACCCATCTAAGATTGACCCAGAGGCTATACCATCATATATCCCAATAAATC